>OZ059856.1:11233453-11835267 GCA_964057195.1 Orthosia cruda | reverse complement strand
AATTAAAATGGGACCAATTTCGGAACATATTTTTTCAAACAAAAAAAGAATTTTCAAAATCGGTCCACAATTGGAGGAGTAATCGGTGAACATGCACAAAAAAAAAACAATCTTGAAGTCGAACATAGAACCTCCTCCTTTTTGGGAAGTCGGTTAAAAAGAGCATGCTGTGCATTCGGAGGATACATATTTGCGAATTGGCTGCTCCCCTTATCACCACTAGAAGGCTTAGGAAGAAAAAAAATTGGGATTTGCACTATATGGCGACCAAAATCCGCCATGTTTGTTTTTTTTAACGTAACCTATCTAATAACACTTGGGCGGTCAAGACGTATCTAACGATGTCTTAATTATATAAATCCGTCTAGCGGTTTGAAAGATATAAGGTAATAAAGAATATTAAAAACATACAAGATACGAGTGATAAAACAACAAAAAAACCAGACAAGTGCGAGTCGGACTCGCGCACGAAGGGTTCCGTACAATATTCGCAAAAAAACGGCAAAAAAATCACGTTTGTTGTATGGGAGCCCCACTATATTTATTTTATTCTGTTTTTATATTTGTTGTCCTAGCGGCAACAGAAATACATCATCTGTGAAAATTTTAACTGTCTAACTATCACAGTTCATGAGATACAGCCTGGTGACAGACAGGCAGACGGACCGCGGAGTCTTAGTAAAGGGTACCGTTTTAACCCTTTGGGTACGCCCAATGATATTCAAATAAACAGATACGTTATACACTCACAAAACAATTGAAAAAAGTGTGCCGCACATAGCGGCAGCACACATACACACTTTTCATTCATCTAACATTGAAAAATATTTATTTTAATCAATAAATACACACGATGGCATTAATTTTATTTTGTTTTTGTTTCAACAAAGCCTATCGCTCTTCGCCATGCGTGACATAAACTAAAGATTGTGACCTATTCGAGTCTTCAAAATGAGCGCGCTCATAACATATCTGTTTATTTGAATATCATTGGGTATAGTCATCGGCAAGTAACTTGGCAAGGTTTTGGCGTAGTGGGGGTAAGTTCGCGCATCGTACACTTATTGCCACAAAAAAGTGGTCACTTTTATTTCTTGTCATTTTTCAGAGGAATGTTAAATAATGAAGAGGAATTCGGGAAATTTATTAGGTGTTATAAATAAAATATGTACAGTTACAAGTTAAAAAAAATATTTGAAAAATATAGAAATTATTATGACATTGTTATCAAAATAATATAGTAACACTCGTAATAAAAACTAAATTCAAAACAATAACAACTACTCCTAACAAAAACTAACTTAACAAAATCTTAACAAAAACTCAACAAAAACAATGTTTACAACTTTCGTGCACGCAAGCAAGTGTAATCGGGAGCGAGGACGGGGTGCGGGAGGCGCGGGTCGACTGAGCCACCAATCGCGCGCTCGGATCGGCGCGACCTTGTACCCCGCGTCCCGCTTCACTACCAAGGAGACCTAAAAAACGACTTCTGCGCATCTAACGACTCTTGCCAAGTTACTTGCCGATGACTATACGCCCCTAAAAATTACCTTGACTTGTAAACCTTACTAAGACTCCGTACTACTCATTATATAAGTTCGCAAACACATTCGTAAGGACTTGGTAGGAATATCGTCAAATGCGCATTTTTTGCAATTGACTATTTCAACTTATTGTTTAAGTATATATTCCTGTATTTAGTTTATTCGTTCGGGTATTTATTGCAGCGTTGGAAGGTCTCCCTCTAGGTGGAGCGACGATTTGGTCCTGTTCAGGCATTAACTTGGTCCGGTTCAGGCATAAGAGCAAGCCATCTGGTTTCTTAGCATTTGTTGAAATTCCGATTAAGTTTCGGCGCAAAACTCCTTTGGAGCTTCAACTGGAATCGTGTAAATATAAAAAAAAACAATACACTTTCACAATAATGATTTCGTAATCTAAGGGTAGCCTGTCTGCAGCATATTTTTTGCATTGTGAATTACATGGTCGTCTCAACCAGAGAGATGATTGTAATTTCGTTAACACATGCGCGACTACTCAAATTTTCGCGCGGTTTCAGAAAACTGGACAATTTTGCGTCCCAGAGTTCATTTCCGGGGCTCGAAATTATATAAAGGACAGTCCCGTTCAAAACGGGACGTCTGGTCACGTTATGTATAATACCCCATCGGCATCGGTGAATACAGACGTGGTGCAATGATGTAGCTGAATTTAAGCAGCCGAACCGAGCGAAAAACAAATGAGGTCGCAGACAAAAGAACTGGCAAGTATCAGACAGAATGCATGCAAATGAATGCATACCCAATGCACGCCAAAAATGTTCGTGAGAGGATTAATAATCACTACAAACTACACTCGGCATCACAAAATTGCACCTTTTTAACCGACATCAAAAAGGAGGAGGTTATCAATTCGGTATTGTATTTTTGTATTGTTTTTAGGGTTCCGTATCCAAAGGGTAGAAACGGGACCCTATTACCACAGTATAAAAATCATACAGTAAGACGACGCCTTTGATCTTGTGCAAAATGCCGACATCGTATAGACAGTAACGCATCGGCCAGGGTTGTCACAAATAAACAATATTTATAAAATTATTTAAAAAAACAAACTGAACAACTTTTACTACAGTACCAACTCGAGAGAGGTTTAAGTTATTTAGATGGCATTTTCGTAACCAGCACCCCAATTGAACACAAAATTGACACCCATTTCAAATTATAAAAAAATGACGTCCGCTATCTTGGATTTCAAAAAGGATGGCTTTTTCGTAACAAGCACCCCAATTATACTCAAAATTGACACCCATATCAAATTATAAAAAAAATTACGTCGACCACCATCTTGGATTCCAAAAAGGATGGCTTTTTCGTAACAAGCACCCCAATTATACTCAAAATTGACACCCATATCAAATTATTAAAAAATTACGTCGTCCGCCATCTTGGATTTAAAAAAGGATGGCTTTTTCGTAACAAGCACCCCAATTAAACTCAAAATTGACACCCATATCAAATTATAAAAAATTACGTCCACCATCTCGAAATTCACCCTTAGTAAATAATAAAAAAGTCCACCATCTTGACTCGGAACATACAAACTTGCAAACACTTTCACAATTATAATATACTCGTAAGTAGGATTTCCAAACAGATGGATGGATGCCCTGTGCGATAGCCTTTACATTTTTTTTACCGTGCGCCGGTCGACCATTTTATTAGCGTTATCAACGTGGCACGACATTACAAATAAAATAATTTATGCACTCTACAATAACAAAACAGATTCATTTACCTTTCTTCTGTGCGTGGAAGCTGATGAAACCGCAGATCTTTATTTATGTGAGATGAAGACTTGCAATCACTCACAGCACACGTCGTATGCACCATTTTAAATAAACAAATAAAAAATAAACACGCGTTAGCCCTGAATAACATATCCCGAACTACTAACATCGTTTTGTTCGCAGTTCGGGATCGGCTTACCCGCGTCTCGCCCCTCACACCCCGCACGATTGCCCTGTCTAGACGTCTTCGTTGGACGACTGTATGATTTTTAGACTGTGCTATTACTAAGACTCCGCGATCCGTCTGTTTGTCTATCACCAGGCTGAATCTCATGAACCGTGATAGCTAGGCAGTTGAAATTTTCACAAATGATGTATTTCTGATGCCGCTAATCAACAAATACTAAAAATAGATTAAAATAAATATTTAAGTGGGGCTCCCATACAACAAACGTTATTTTATTACCGTTATTTGCAATAATGGACGGAACCCTTCGTGCGCGAGTCCGACTCGCACTTGGCCGGATTTTTTTGTTACCTTAGAACTTTTTACTAGGTGAACTGATTTTGATGATTATTTAATATTTTATTTCATAATTGATTTTTTATTTGAAAGCTGGTGCTTGTCATGTGGTCCCATTTAAATTTCATTAAGATCTGATAAAGAACTTCGGCGATATACATTAGAGCTCTTCAATAAATGACGGCAAATCACTCGGGATAGGTGCATGTCTGTTTATTGTTTACACCATTTCATAACATAAAATCATACTGCAGGAGTACGCAGGTGTGAACAGTTCACCCTGGTATACTCTCATTCCACCGGTTTTAAGTTTCATGTTATTGGGTTAATCTATTCTGGCACCACTTTGGGCATTATAGGTAAAACTAGTTTTAACTATAGAACTGGTCCATTATGTACCACAAATAAAAAGCAAAAAACTAGACTCGCCTAGCGACGTCTAAGAGGGGCGCACGTGGGACACGATGCGCCGCCACCTCGGATCTGATGTGTGGGGGGCTCGGAGTCGTCCGTCGCCCCTGGATTTATTTAGAGGGGCTGGAAGAGGGCGTTGTCCACCCTCTGCCGACATAATACCGGTACCTATCACAACTTTAATTTGATAATAGTAAAAGACAGAGGATAGACGCATTCAAAATGTGGTGCTGGAGGCGGATGCTCCGAATACCATGGACAGCCAAACGCACAAATGTATCTATCCTTTTCAAGTCGATTTCAAGACCCGATTGTCTCCAGTTTGCCTACAGCGTATTTTGACCTATTTCGGCCACAAAATGCGAAGAGGAGATAGCAGAACAACTGTTAATTGTTGGCAATACCGAAGGGAAAAGAGCACGAGGCCGGTCTCGCAACACGATGGTCTGACCAAGTGAAAGAAGCTACGTTCTCAAGCAAATTTTAACTCGTGGTGATGGCAACTTTGGACCGGAATCGATGGAGGTAGATTGTCTACTGAAAGGGGTCCAGTGACCACGATCCGCAGTAGTGAGGGACCGATTGAAGAAGAATAGGAACAGACCCAATTGTCGTAAAAGAGTCTTTAATCACGCAAAATCGGTTCATGAACGACGAACTCATCCGCGAACACATAAAAAAACCGGCCAAATGCGAGTAGGACTCGCGCACCGAGGGTTCCGTACAAACCTCAACGTAAAGGTATTACAGACCCGAGTATTTGATATGAATTACAATTTAATGCTTCTACGAGCTCATGAGGAAATGCGTAGTAAGTTTAAAATTATTAAAAATATTATTATTATATGATGTAACTAAAAATTTACGATTTTCGCAATTTTTCCTTTATATATAGCTATAAGACGTTGCTTCGTACCAAATTTCAAGATTCTGAGTTAACGGGAAGTACCCTGTAGGTTTTGATTCCCTTACGAGTGTCGAAAATTTGCGGCATAAACGGTTGTATCTTTTGATTGCGTTGGCTTAGAAGTTTGATTTTTTCACAGCTTTAAGGGATAGTAGACCTGAATATTTGATATATAATTTCAGCATGATACCTACACGCGTTCCTGAGAAAAAGGGTCTTGACAGACAGACGGACGGACAGACAACAAAGTGACCTATAAGGGTTCTGTTTTTTCCTTTCGAGGTACGGAACCCCTTAAAATATAAATACAGTCGAATTGAGAAACCTCCTTTTTGGGAAGTTGGTTAAAAAACCCGTCGTTATTAAAAATCAGCTTTAATCCGTAAAAAAGAACAATAACAAAAATATTTTTGTCACGTACACAATATTTATATACACAATCGCTGTTTTAATCTCTAACAAGATGACATAAAGTCTAAAATCGCGTGAACTTTATCATTTACAAACTATTACACACACAAATTCTGTATTAGGCTCTTACACGGTGACATAAAGTATAAAATCACGTGAACTTGAGGCGTGAAAAACCACGTTGATCGTACTTATTTCTGTCAACCGACCTTGAGATAATGTGTTTACAAGAATTATGTACTTATACATAGATGTTGATTTCTTATTTACCGACGAAATTTATCGAATAAAGACTATTCGGAAACAAAGGCTGTTGGTTTTTCTCGGTTATTATTCGAGTGAAGAGGCACCGCCTGACCACCTATAGTCCTCATCATCATTATTTTAGCCGAAAGACGTCCACTGCTGGACATAGGTCGCCCCCAAGCAACGCAACAACGATCGGTACAGTGCATCTCGCATCAATCGGATTCTCTGCAGCCTTAACCGGCAGGCTTATTTTGTATCTTGCAAGATATTTCGTGTATTTTTGCGCAATAATTGTTCTTCTATTCAGAAGTTTTAAGAGTTTTTGGCGGTTTTTTAGGGTTCCGTACCCAAAGGGTAAAAACGGGATCGCAATTCTTAACTGTATGCACAATGAAAGCATTCTCAAAACGCTTTGTGCGCATGGAAGGGATGTCCACCATGTACCGGTGGCGCATGGCCGTACGTCTTGTAGTCCGATGTTGGAAAGGGCTAGGCGAAATCAAATTGTGCAGTTCCGTCGCACACTTCCCGAAATGTAACCGATAAAAAACCGACAGGCTGGCAACACGGCGTCAATGTTCGAGGCTCTGGAGCTTTGAGGCGTTTTTTTCTTCCATACCGTCCTGTCAACCATCAGCGTCACGTTATCACATACATGGCTTTTCTTTCATATCACTCCTCAGTCCTCACACAGTCCATCTATCTTTTCTTTGGCCTTCCCCTCCCTCTCCATCCCCATCCACGCACACTCTCCAAAATAAAACCGATAAAAACTGGCAACTCGGCGTCGATGTTGAAAGCTCTGGAGATTTGACTAGACCAGTGCATCATTGCCGATGAGCCACTTGACCCGGTTCTCAATCGACTCAGTCTCAAGTGTATGACTCAAGTGCTTGGCGGAATTTAGATCGTATCTTCAGGGAGGCCCGTGAAATTCAATTTTTCTTAGGTGTCTTTGCAATATAAAGCTCAAATCTGCAATTCTGAAACCTTAAGAAGGTATATGGGACAGGGTCTTAAGTCCCGTAATCTTCATTAAAAGGGAGGATCCTCAGACCAGACGGGTGTAGTGTCTGGTTCGGGGAACTGCCCGACGGTTGTTGCCGGACTGTTGTATGTGTTCAAATCGCGCCGAAAGCTCTGCAAACTGTGCTTGCGCGCTGCAGGATTTTGTTCTTATTCTCCATAGGTGTCGCTACATCCTTAAACGCTACAACGCTACATGCGTAACTTCTGAAGTCGGTAGTATTTTTTTGCAAAAAAAAACTTTTTGCAAAAAAATACTACTTTTGCCTTTCGTAGGTACCATTTTTTTGCGTTATGGACACCGACTTCAAAAAATTAAGTTATTTTTCACTTTGTAGTTTAGTATTTGGAAGTCGGTAGTATTTTTTTGCAAAAAGTTTTTTTATTTTTCACTTTTTAGTTGTACGTACCTAATAGGCAAGTTAGCTAACTTTAATGCCAAAATAGATTTCATGAAACTTGAACATATCCGGTGAAATGAGAGATCTGCGTACCCCTTAAGAGCGTACTAGCGTGATGTTATGTTATGAAATGGTATAAACAATAAACAGAAATGCGATTGCAGCAATCCCGAGAGATTTGCCGTTATTTATTGAAGAGTTCTGTTGTATATCTCCGAAGTTCTTCATCAGATCTTCACCAAATTAAAATGGGACCAATTTCAGAACATACTTTTTCAAACAAAAAAATAATTTTAAAAATCGGTCCATAACTGACGGTGTAATCGGTGAACAAAAAAAAAAAAAAAAACAAACTTGAAGTCGAACATAGAACCTCCTCCTTTTTGGGAAGTCGGTTAAAAAAGGTATTTTTCTTTTTCCCTTTTTGGTTGTACCTACCTAATAGGCAAGTTGTTTAGTAAGGTACCTAGAACGCCAGAATAGATTTCCCGAATATCATTAAACATGAACATAACCGGTGAAATGAGAGATCTGCGTACCCCTTAAGATCGTACTTGCGTGATGTTATGTTATGAAATATTTATATATAAGTTATATAATAAACAGACATGCGATTGCAGCAATCCCGAGAGATTTGCCGTTATTTATCTTTCTACGAAGATCATCATCAAATCTTCGCCAAATTAAAATGAGACCAATTTCGAAACATACTTTTCCAAACAAAAAACAATTTTCAAAATCGGTCCACAATTGACGGAGATATCGGTGAAAATACAAAAAAAAGATATCGAACATAGTACCTCCTCCTTTTTGGGAAGAAGGAGGAGAAGGACACCTGAAGTTTAGAGCACCTTACGAACTTCACTGACGCTGCTACTGGGCCCCAACTGTTTGAAGAGTTTCCATCAGCTCGAAAACAAGAAGAAACCTAGAGTAAGAACAAAAGTTACTCACAATGATCTCATCAGGTTCAGCTTCCACGATAATCTGCTTGAACTCCACATCACCGTTGCAGACGGCCTCGGAATCATAGTTTGGATCGTTGGCATCTTCCACGTATTCCTCCAACAGCTCCGAGCCTGGGGCGCCCCAGACACCCTTTCCGCCGGCGCCTCCTGGTGGCAAAAGTGTGCCTTTAAAAAAAGTTAATGGCGTTTTTCTGTTTGATACGGGGTGTTTTCACAAGATATCGTGTCATAATTACGTGTTCAATAGATTGTCGATCGAAGCGTGTCTAAATAATGTGAAATAAAAATGAGACGCAGTTTTTTTAAATCTAACTTATACAAGCTTTTATTTACTTTCACCTGTCTTGAGGCTCTAGGATATTTGATATTGGGCTATGTCACAGGCTTGCAGGAGTAGATGAGTTCTGCATGTCTGTGGTTCTGCACATAGACAACATGAAAGGGACAGGTGTTAACCTCACACGCTTTGTCTCTTTCTTCAGAGTGGTTAAAAAAGTTGTTTGTCTCCTCTCTGAGTGATTTATGTTGTCTATTAAAAAGTACTTAGACTTTAATATGAAGCTAATTGAAATCAAGTTCAATAAATCTAATTTTAATAGAATTAAGAGAAAAAAGAAGAGAAGTGATTAATGATGTTTTCCGCCCTGGGGAGGACATCCCAGTGTTTCATCTTACACCTAAGCCGTGGATCGCAGGAAGGTACGAGCCTTCCGCAGCCCCCGGCTGGCTTTGACCTCGGGTTGGGGTGGGAGTGACGTGATTGGTTCCCCTCGCGACGTCTTAAAGGGGCACGCGTGGAACACTACGCGCCGCCACCTCGGGTCCTGATGTGTGAGGGGAGACGGACGTAAATAAAATATATCAAGCCTTTCCCCAACTATGTAGTTGGATCTGTGAACCAGTATTTTACATGGACCGACTGCCTATCTGACCTTCACAACCCAGTTACTCTGTAATATGACACCCCTATGGCAAGACTGTTGTCAAATTTCCTGGTTTCAGACTATCCTTAGCGACTACAATCCCATCGCACTTTGCCCAAACCACTGCAACTTCTGAAAGCCATAATGAACAGTGGCGACCACCAGAAAAGCGCCGAGGCAATGAAGCTCGACGAAGTCCCGGGAAACGAATTTAACTGTCTTGGATCCCGCAACGAAGCCGGGACCATCAGCTTAACGTGCTTGCCGAGGTACGGAGGAATCTCATCTCTGTATGTTGAGATGGTCACCCATCCACGAATCGACCTCGTCAACCGTTGCTTAACCTTGAAGATCGACCAGACCCCCCTTTAAACTACTAAGATTTTCTATAGTGGCCACCTTCACCAACTTTACGGTATATAAGATGGCACACTATACCAGGCAACCCCTTACGAGGTGTCTGGGACCATCTTGAAGATCGACCAGTGCGGCGGTTATGATTAATTTAGCAACGGGGTCCTTTCAATTCAAGTTTAATTAATGTCCAATATTCGTATAGAACGCTACGCCGCCGATTCCATTCTATGTCACTTTGCAGTATCGCTTCAATGTGGCATGTGAGAGCGAAACGGAAGGTCGCTTAGACGAGCGAGAAAGCACTAATACCGTGACCTATCCTAATATACAAAGTGTTGTCATAGTAACGCAGCATGTTTTGGTAGTTAATGACCTGCGCATACAGGCGGACGGTACGGCAGTATCAATAATTGTATCGGCCTCGAAGCATCGCGGCGCAGTTTTCCCTGGAGCACGAGCATTGAAATATATACCTTATTTCGATGGGATAACTATTAAATTCAATTGATAAATTTAATATCCACTGCCGTCCCGTCCACAAGTGTGCACCCAGGCCATAAGGAGTGAATTTCATGTTTAATAATGTTCATTTGAAATAACATTCGAAATTTAAACAATCACTTTTTGCAGCCCCGGCAACCAATTTTGACTTCTATTGCGTTGGCGAAATGACAAAATTGACAGCTGTAGTAAGCAGTTTTTTTTTTTTTTTTTTTTTTTTTTTATTATTAAATATTCTACCGCGGACATGTGGTAGTCCGCGCTCTTTTTTATTGTGTATATTTTGTTTGTTATTTTTTTTTTCATAATTATTACAATTGTTGGATTCCTACGTCGGACATTGTTTTAAGGCTTACTTAACTAACTTAAATTTACGTGAGTTCATCCCTCAACAAATACTATATATATATTACACACTGGCATTACAATTTTATGTTTCTATTATTCTTATCTTTATGTTATTAACTATTTGGTAGTAAACAGTTGGTTTTGATAACACGTTTATGCTTTTTATGCCATCCTTATGTTAACGGAATACAACTCAAATTCGGTTGCACGGGATGTAAATAGAAATTGTTGAAATTTATGTTATGATAGATGGACTGCGTTTTCCGCACTAGACTACCATTTGGTCCCTTGTGCGTGCAGGCCTCCTCTCTGTGAGAGGGAATGGTCAAGCGTAATCCAGCACACAGGCCTAGTGCGAGTTGGTGGTGTCACAATATGTCTTCGAATTTTTGTTCTAAGCCATAGCACGCACTGCGATTTTTATTCGCGAATTTATTAGTACTATTTGAGCGCGATTTTTTTTTCCGTAATGCGTGCAGCTTCATACAATTCCATAGGTCACAGAATGGGCGGAAAAATTCGCGCGAATAAAAATCGCAGTGCGTGCTAATCCTAAGACATGCCGGTTTCCTCACGATGTTTTCCTTCACCGTTTTGAGAGCAGTGGTGATGAAATAAATTACACAAAGTAAAGCGCCTGCTCGGGTTCGAACCTACGACCTACTCGTAAGTTGGCTACAATGGCAGTAGTAAAATATCATACAAAAACAGCACCGTTTCGTGCCTTACGCATCGGTAAGCCAACATCAGGGTGGCCCAGAAGTTTGGCGAGTACTAAAGTAATAAAGTATATTATTGATCAAAGTAAATGGGGAACATTATTTTATAAACATTATCAGCACACACAAACATTCAATTTCATAAAATAATATCTTGATTTTTACAGAACTTAAGCTGGAATAAACTCCAACGGATAAGATAATACTATTATCTTGTTTTGACATTTGAACACTTAACCCTGGTTTTCTGAGTGCAATCTTTAGATAAAAAGTTAAAAACAAAACATTTATTTGATTCACCTTTTTTGTAGTGATTTTTATGTGTATATGTCATGTCATTATTAATCAGGGCACTATGTATAATGCCCTGGCATTATGAATCAAGTTAAGTCAAATTGGGCAATGTAATGAATACAGGTTTATACTTCTATATTTATCACAATGTCTGGTCATTATGAATATTGATATGTAACATTTGGGAAATTCCATAAACATGGTCCATGAATTAGACCAAGAGCAAGTGTAGCAAGCTCAGGAGCTTAGGGCACCCCAAGGCTTAGGTCATCTCCTACATGTTTAAAGTTACTTTAGACCCTGCAGACAGAAGCTCCAGGCAGGGCTCGGTCGACTTTGTTGCCTAAAAATAGTAATTGTACTTACCTATTCTATATTAAAATCACTGTCAACATTAAAATAATAAAAAAACACATATTTTTATTATGCTGTCCAATAAGTGATGTGCATTATTCAATAAGCCCGGTAAATTTAATTATTTCAATAATTTTTATCTTATTGCCTACTTATATTGATATCTAACAGGCATTATGAATAATGCCGTATTAATCACTTGATCCATAACATATACATTTGTAAAGCGCTGCGCTGTCCAAACATTTCCAGGTTCCCGTCCCTGACGAAACACTTACATACGATTTGTTATGAACAATCCAGATCCTCCTGATATGGAGATGTGTGAACAAGTACCTACAAATCGTATGTAATGAGTCCTGCCATGTTCCATTAGGAACGGGAACCCGGAAATGTGTGGACACCACTTAAAGTGTAATCTCTGGAAATACTGGTCTGATACAACCATTCTTTCACTGATAGTAAGGTACGCTATTGCCTTTGACAATGTTTTATCCCAGAAAAATGCACAGATTCTATGATACAGCAGCAAAAGGAGTATGTAAGGATTGTGGCAGGTGGCATTCTATAGTTACTGCCTACTTTCATGGATAAAATGTGCAGTTTTTGTCTGTTAAAACCAGGTTGTTGAGATTGGATATTAAATAATCAACTGATATTTTGACCAACATTGTTATTAAAATAAACTTTCCATTTGATATAATTTGTTATTGTGCCAAGAAATAAACCAAGAGATAACAGGACTGCACTCTATTATGTACAGGTCTTTAGAACAATTATTTACCTATTTTTTTGCCAAAATATTGGTATAGCTTGTAAGCAGAACTCTGCCTAACCTTTATGGGAATATTGGCGTGATGTTATGTTTCTGATAGTATCTAACCTGTCTACTACTTTTTAATACGAACTTTGAACTAACAACTCAGTTATATTATAATATCATGAATAAGTTTGGTCAATAAAATAAAACCGTAACTTGGTATTGCGACTTCTGCCCACCTCAAAACAAGAAAAAAAAAAAAAAAGAATGATGCATTATGATTCGCATTTAAATTTGACAGAAAAACAATAACAAACAACAAAATGATAGGTATTTTCGTCGTACGCTCGCCACTTTGTCTACTACATAACCCAGTCATCTAATATGTTTATATTTAACCGCGTGGCGGCGACGCGACCAAAATAGCCTTGATATGCGAAAGTTGTTTATATTATGGTGTTCCGTAACAATCGCGTGGTCTCAGCTACATACCATGCGCCTGGGGTTCAATAACAAAATAGAGTTAACTGCGCAAAAAGGTTCTGCGTTTGCGCGACCTTGAATGCGTAGCCCGGATGGCCTATATACAAAGGTACATTACGTGACTCGCTGTAGTAAACATTACGTAAAAAAAATACCCCAAATGCACCTCTATTCATGTTGTAGGTAGGTACCATTTTCTAGAACTTTCAAAACAACCGGTCGGAATTAGCTGGGATGGAAATAATTTTAGATGCAAGGCGTGGTATGGCCTACCTTTCTTTGGCAGCCCACGTCCATGTCCGTTGCGCGGTCTGCGGCTGTTCTTCCAGCTGCGGTATTTAGGCAACGGCGTCACAGTCGACGCCGTCGCGGCTGCCGGGCCCTCCTTGCTATTAGAGCGCCAATACTTCTTATTTTTGCGACGCTGACGCTCCGAATGGGAGGTGGTCGCATCGCCGGCGCCTCCATCTACAACCGGCTTTTCGTTATCGTCTACCGCCACGTTTTCAGAATCGGAAGCGAAACGCTCGACTTCCATGGCGGCGGCGGCACGAAGTATTATTAGTGCAAATTGACGTTGAAACCTAATAAGAATTCTAAAGAGAATCTTAAAGGTCTCGCACAAAAAATGTGGGTCACGTTTATTTTGTTTTTATGACGATAAACAATGGATCGTACGACGCACGTATTTGTTTTGGGAGCACACCGACGTGAAGTTAGTCAAATAACATGGCGGACGATACGGATTTTTTCTTCGGTTAATGAATTTGGACTCTAGTCTTTTAGCCACATATTCCTACTTGAATTATCACTTCCGTGATTACGGTGGAATAATCCTATAACTACTATTAGAAACACAGAACATATAAACCCTTAAGCGGGATTATAAACCTGAAAGTTTGCGAGGATGGATGGATGGATGTTTGTTATTCTTTCACGCAATAACTACTGAACAGTTTTTGATGAAACATTTCAGAAATATAGCTTTTACATCAGAACAACACATAGTCTACTACGTGGGCGGAGCCGCGGTGGCATTTTATATTGCGCAACAATATTGAAGGCGTGTAGGCCGCCTTTCATATGAAATTATTAGTTCACCATACAAATTTAACTTCCACCCCCTTGAGTATGATTGCCGAGATAAAAACTCCTATGTCCTCCAGAGTTTCAAACTATCTCCATACCAAATTTTATCTAAATCGGTTCAGCGTAACAGACAGTTAATTAGTAAGGATTAAGATTAAGGTAGCATTAGAACACCTCTACTAGAAATCTCGACGGTGCACGGAGTTAAGCAATGAGGGTTTTTAGCAAGAGGCCCTTTCATAACCTCTATGTTTGAAAATGTCATCCACGTCATCGGTCCTAATCGTCACGTCAATGTGATGATGTGGCCAAGCCAAGCGTTTTGACAGGACACAGGTGCCTCGACGTCTCAGTGCTGCCATCTGGTGGAGATTTTTTATTATTAATAGGTATAGACTTGTTTGGCTCATGGACAGATAACAAAGTCAAATGTATTTATTTCAACTGGGCCAGCGGCACTTTTGAACGTTAACAATTATTTACAAGTAATAAAAATTGATTCTACCGTGCATTCGGAAAAGTAGTACCTTAGGGAGGAAAACGCACAAGAAACGCCATCATTTCAGAAAACCCTCACACAGACTATTGGCCCGCCCCGGCATTACCTGGGTCATAAGAATTTATACCTTAAAACCTAATAGTAATATCACAGATAATATAATACTAGCATAGTAATATTAATAATGTAAGCACCTACCTTTCAAATGGTGCTTCTTTTTTAAATAGTTGTAGTGGTTCCTTACCCTACATGTTTGAAGAACTCAAAAAGTTAGTGTCTCTCTTTTTACCCGACTGCGGAAGGAGGGTAATGTGTTTATCAGTCTATGTATGTATGTTTGTTCCTATGTGGCGTTCCGGAGACCAAACAAGTTGACCGATAAATACACAATTACACGCGCACACGTACAACGAAACTACCCCTTAGCTTGTCAGTTGAGCTTTATTATTTGATCTTTCAGCTCGAATGACAAGCTAAGGCGTAATTTCGTTGTACGTGAGTGCGTGTAATTGTGTATTTGTTCGGCAAGGCATAGTTAGAACCGGCGTCACTTTGTTGTTTGCAACGTTCCATCTTGACTTTTTATTTGGTCTGAGGTCACTGGCTACATTGAAAATTGGAAAATACAAAAAAGGCTTTTGGCCGCTATATTGTGGGAGCCCGGAGCCCAATATTTTTTTTCTTCCAATCCCATATGGGGTATCAAAATAAAGGGTTTTAAGAGGCGATTTCAAAAATATATACCAATTAGAAGTATGTAAGGATCGTAGCAGGTGGCGTTCTGTAGTTTCTGCCTACCCCCATGGGAAAAAGGCGTGAGTTTATGTATGTATGTATACCAATTATACGTTTAAATGTACCTAATTCAAATAATATGTTAAATAAAAAGTGTTAAATAAAAAAAAATATTCAAAACATCAAAAAACCCTACTGCTTAAAAAGTGAATTAAAAAGACATACACAAGAAAAAAATTATGCTGTGCAGTCGGAGGTTACATCTGGTTTTGGTCAGCCAGCTCGCGAATAAGTATCCTCTGACTGCACAGCATATTTTTTTTCTTGTTTACATCTTTTTTTAATATTTGTTAGGATATTCAATATAAAATCGAATTAAAACTAAATGGTAATTTGACATTTCTTTTTGTATTTTAATTATAATTTCTAATTTTTCCCATTGTTTTAATAAAATAGGACAATCATATTATTGTCAAAAAACAGTAGTTGAATTTTTTTGATAACTAAATACATGGTTTGATTTGAAAATACCCGTGCTCTTGTGCTATCTATTATCCAAATCAAAACATTCAAACTTACAAACATTTACAATTATTTTATAATCTTTGTCTTCTAATTCTAAAGTTCTATAGGGCTCATACAATTTCAATACAGTCTCGGCACTAACATTATTTTTTACATATAGACTATTCACAAATATTAAATAATTTTCATTTTTTAAATCAACAGTATCAAGTAAGTAACATCCATATTTAAAATAAATATTTTGAATTAAAAAAACAACATGTTCTCCTTTCGGAATGATAAAGTTTGAAGTTCCCGCTAAAAATCTTTCATGTTGCCATAGAGAAACATGAGCGTTTTGTTTTTTTAAAAGCGTATTCAACCTGAATGCTAGTCCTCCTTTTTTGTATTTCATTTTTTTATTTTTCTGAAAGTAGTTTGAGTTGTCCGAGTTGCTTGTAGATATTGTGCTGTCTTGTTTGGTTAAATTATGTATGGTTGAAACTGATTGAGTTTTACAGGTTAAAATATCTATAGATTCATTTTTTAAATATTCTTCTGGAGTAGGAGTGTCACTTATGTTTTGTGAAGTGTTTTCTGAGCTAAAATGGCTGTCAAAGTAATTCTTTACATTGTTCATCAGTTTCAATTTTGCTTTCAGTGAAGGTCTACTTTCATTTGATTTTATTGAGTTCAATAAATCTAATTCGTCATCTGCACTGGCAACTTCTGTGCTAAGATTGCTTGTTTCTATTTTTATTACATTGTTGTCAACTTTTGAAGTATGATTCTTGCTTGTGTCTGGTGTTTTTGAATTTGAATCAATTAGACATGCTACATTTTCAATGCTATTATGTTCCTTCAATGTTTTTTGCTCATTGTAAGCCAGTTTTTTTCTCACTTTACTTGAATTTTGAGGAGATGCAGTTTTTGATATCAAAATAGGACTTTTTTCATGTAGACTTTTTATAGACATAGATAAAATTGGTGAACTAGATGTGTGTTTGGTTGGCGGGAATCTTGATGACGTCAATATTGGCGATGCGGGAGGCGCCACACATTTTGGGACCAAAATCGGCGATTTTTCTCTGTAGCTATCTTTTTTATGGTCCCCGGAGGAATCTACGATCGTGATATCCAAGTTAGATATGTTCCTCTGAGTTTTCTTCTTACGTTTTCGTTTCCGAATGTGAGTTTTGTTGTTGCTACACATTTTGCCATTGTACGAAGTATTTTCATAATCACTAGATGAACTCGATGACCATTTGATATCTTCACTATTATCTTGTGAATTTAACAAACAGAACTTTTCCAAAAATACATTTTCTTTATGTTTTTGCATGATCTTAGACTAGTAAACAATAAATTGGCATGATGACATCATACAAAACTGACTGGACCAGTGACACTCAACACTGACAGCCGACAGGTGACAGACATTAGAGAGCTGCCAAAGAAAAAATATAGGGTCCATAAAAAAAAAAAGAATCATTCGAGAATAGAACATCAACATCATCCTTTTTCCATCGATTAAAAAAGAGGATAAAGTCTGGCTATTAACTAGTATATACCTGGGCGACCGAGCTCTGCTCGGGTGAAAATAGAGAAAACGACGTTTTCTGAAAATTGTACCACAATTTATCGCCCCCGGAACCCTCTGCATAATAAATTTCATGAAAATCGTTGGAGCAGTTTCCGAGATTCAGATTACATATACACACACCGGCAAAATTAGCGGAACAAAATAAAAATTAGGTTTTTTTTTTAAATAAGTTTTAATTTAGAAAACTTATATTATGACATTTTTTCCTTGCTTAAAAGTACACCTTTTAGAATAAAAGTGAGATCGTATTTAGTACAATTTTTGTGAGTAACGTGACTTAGAAAAAATGAACATTGTTGATTTTTTAAGGTTAAAAAGGAAAGATAATATTTTAATTGAAATAAACATTTTTACAATGAAATAATTTCACATTATATTGCGTGTTTCCTCCTCCACTTGCTCCTAATAAAGATTTCACCAGCGTAGACATCTTGAGAATGGTGTTACTCATTGTCTCCTGTGGTATTCATTAACATTCCCTACAACGGCGCTTCGCAGTTCACCCACATTGACAGGTGTTGGGAGTAAAAACTTGGTTTTAGCAGGTCCCAGACGTGTTCTATCGGATGCATGCCTGGTGATCTCGCCGGTATTGGTGTGGCTTCCTCTCTGTGAGAGGGAGCGGCTCGACAACCATACGGGATTGGTATACTAGGCACCCTCGCAAGGTTGTCTCACCATTCATAGAGCCATTGTGATGAAACTTCTTTCTAGTGTCGACTGTACCAAAATACCACACGTATCATACTCGCCGTTCGGATAATCAGCACCCTAAATACTCCAGCGCTTCACTTAATAAATACCTACCTCCTCTTTAATTGACAAAGTGAAAGGGATTGTGATCTACTGTGTGATTTTGTATGTTAAGCAAGCTAAGCAATTATCCTGCATTATCATCTTGAGGCAAGAGACACGCCTTTATACGAAATTACGAAAAGTCGGCTCAGCGCATCTACTACTTCCACTACTACACCACTGTAACCAATGTTAGAATCAATTATTATATATATTTTTTTTACGTTCAAAAGTGCCTAATTGAATAAAGAAATCTTGATTTATGATTCACACTTAAGTAACGTGAAGCGTTGGGGTCGATTCTCAGAAGGGACAAAGTTTATGGAATTTCTGTGGCAACACAGAATTTTCCAGTCGGCGGGGTGATCAATCAAAGAGCACAATATTTGGTTCTGTGCTGGTATAATCACTCTCTGATCGAGTCGGATTGGAATATGAGATTGGATTATGAGTGACGGAAGAAAGAGTGCACCCCACCTGTGTCACGCACTTCTGGACTATGATCGCCCGCTTCGTGGTCTAGTGTCTGCAGCTTAGATGAAGAACATCTTCATCTAAGGTCTGCAGAGACCGCGAGGTCGGCCACCATGGCCGAAATTCAGACTGCAAGATGATTTTTAACCGACTTCAAAAAGGAGGAGGTTCTCAATTCGCCGGTATTTTTTTTGTGTGTTTCCTCAAAACTTTTAACTAGGTGAACCGATTTTGATGATTCTTTTCTCCCCATTTCCATCCCATTTAAATTAAATCAATATCTGATGAATAGCTTCGGAGATAATATACAACAGAACTCTTAAAAAAATGACGGCAAATCTCTCAGGATTGCTGTAATCGCATGTATGTTTATTGTTTATACCATTGCATAACATAACATCACGCCAGTACGCTCTAAAGGGGTACGCAGATGTGTACAGTTCACCCACGTACCTACACTATAATTTCACAGGTTATGTTCAAGTTTCATGTTATTCGTGTAATCTATTCTGGCATAACTGTGGGCATTATAGATATGTACCACAACCAAAAAGAAAAAATAAAACTTTTTCTACAAAATCCTACAACCGACTTCCAAATAACAACACTACAATGTGAAAAATAACTTTAATTTCGGAAGTCTCTGTCAAAAAAACGAAGAAACAAAAAAAATTACTGATACAGTGATCACATCCTTCTTAGCCCATCATCAAAATGCTTCAACTTCTTCGCCATAACGTGATTCCACAATTATTTACGTCTTGACCAGAATTCAGCCACGTCAACAGCGTTTTCATTTGCCTCACAAAGGTCCTTCAGGGTGCAGCTGTTGTTGCACACAGAGCACGATAGGAGGTGACGCATTGTTTGCACGCTCCGCAATCGCACTGCGGGTCATTGGAGTACCCCCATCTGCCTGGGGGTCTAATCTCGAATTCATCAGTTTCGAACGGGATCATATACAATATTCGTGATTGAAAGACGTATGACGATAGAGTTGCGCTATTTAACCGGTCGAATCATCTGTCCGTAGGTGATACGGAGTAGGAACCGCCCGTAACGAAGGCCGAAAGTACGGACTTCATGCGTAGGAAGTAGATCCCATTGCAACGACCCACTTGGCTTCGAAATCGGTTAAGAGATTTCCAGGTGGGCCATGGAAGTTGATGGCCTCCAGGGAGCTTTTCTGCATCATCAATTAATCATGCTTACCATCAAATTTCTTTGGTTTGATCTGCATTATTTCTTATACCCATTTAGTTACGACGAATAACTTCTGTAGGATCTCTTTTCTTACCAATTCCCATTCAATAGGAAATCAATCACAATTTAATTTATGACAAGCGCATTCCTCCTTATATAATCAAGGAAATTTAACCTAATTTGAATGGCTTCATCATCAGGCACATAATGTAATGCTTGCAACGGGAGAAAATGGTCTTGATTCTCATGCCTCCAAGAACCTTGAGTGACTAACCCGCCATCAATATACGTGTCAATGGAGCCCGGTGGACAGTATATATCTCTAGACGAGTCACTCTTCATCAAAAAGTTATGCAGAAGCAAACAACTGCGAATAATAACCGTTGTGTTTGCAGGCTCTAAAGTTATAGGTTTAAGCAAGACTTTGAAGACCGCTGACAGAACACCAAAAGCGTTGTCAACTACGGAGTGGGATTGAACGAGCAACTGATTGTAAATACTCTCTGAGGAGCTGGAATCCTGGTGACCTGGGAACGGATTCATGACGTGTCTTTCAAGAGGTAACGCTCCATCGGTCACAAATATATAAGGCATATTGATAGAGTCCCCAGGCAGAGGTGAATATGGAGGTAGGTTAAGATTCTCCGTGTTTATATTCAGCCATAAATCGCTTTCAGTGAAAACTTTGCTGTCTGTATTTTGGCTCTGCACTATATCAGCGTACATGAAGCTATAATTTCCGTCTATCAGAGTTAGGAGAACCATGCTAAAGGTTCCTTGGTAGTTCATGTCTTCTGGCCCTGTGTGGGACGGTGCCCATATGGGCACATGCTTCCCGTCTAATGCACCTAGGCAGTGAGGGAAGTGAAATGCTTCGGTTTTCTCCAGCCACTCTTCTGGGGTTGTTGGTGTCTGAAAAGATGAGTTGGTTTTATTACTGTAATTGTACAAGTACTGAAACAAATTTGGTGTAGCGATGGACGTTGAATGAACGAACTAGTTAATTCGACCGTCGACTTACAATGAACGATTCGACGGTTCACCGATAATCAACGAACTAGTTGAATTCGTAGACGGTTAAACTGAGACTCGACTATGTTCATGTCGACTTGTAACGCGACGACCGACGCGAGAACAACGGACGAACATCGAGCAAATTAATTTGAACTCTAACTCAAACGTAAAGAGTCGATATTTCTATGGGCCGAATCCCATTTTGGAGTTAAAATGCATTCATCATCTGCCTAGCCTTTTCCCAACTATGTTGGGGTCGGCTTCCAGTCTAACCGGATTCAGCTGAGTACCAGTATTTTACATGGATCGACTGCCTATCTGACCTCCACAACCTAGTAACTGAGTAATACGGTACCCCTTGGCTAGACTGGTGTCAGATCTAAAGCTTCTGACTACTCGTAACGACTGTCAAAGATCTTCAAATGACAGCCGGGACCAACAGCTTAACGTGCTTTCCGAGGCACGGAGGAAACCAGATATGTTGAAATGGTCACCCATCCACGGCCCGACCTCGTCAAGCGTTGCTTAAGGGCCTACATACGCTTTAGTGCCGTAAAACGGTAACTTTCTAAAGCATACTGCTCAGTAACAGCTAAGTTAAAAGGTTTGAAAAAAATATATATTTATTATTGATTCATGTACATAATTTTGAACACAAGGTTTTTTCGTGAAACTAATAGTTTTGCTTTAAAAAAATAATTAACAACACGATATTTTTTCGCAACTTTTGGAAACTCTTCCAAAACGACTTGGATGTTTAAAAATATTTTTATACAAAAAAATTGATGGCTGGAATTTCTTCATACCTAACATAGCATTTGTAAATCAAATAATATTTTGCAAACAAAACTATTTAAAAGGAGATTCAATTTTGATATTTTGGCATCGAGCGGGCGCACGGCCAGTACTGCGTTACATTGGGGCGTATATATCGCCTTAACCTTAAGATCGACCCGTACGGCTGTTATTATTTAGCCACGAGCTCCTCCAAAATATATTGTGTTAAAATGCATTGTGTTAAGAAAAAAAGGACGCCAATAGTTTCACGTGTGCAAAAGAGTAAAAGCGATTGACCGTTCGAACGATGCGAGGTAAACCGGTTTGTACTTCATCATCATCATCATCAGCCTATTAATGTTCCCACTGCTGGGACACAGGCCTCCTCTCTGTGAGAGGGCATGGGCCGTAATCCACCACGCGGACCCACTGCGGGTTGGTGGATGTCACATGTCTTCGAATTTTGGTTCTAGGACATGCCGGTTTCCTCACGATGTTTTCCTTCACCGTTTTGAGAGCAGCGGTGATGTAATAATTTACACAAAGTAAAGCGCCTGCTTGAGTTCGAACCCACGACCTACAACTTGTAAGTCGCGGCCGATACCACTGGGCCACCACTGTCCACTGTTCTGTTTGTACTTGTTTACGTTCAATCGTAAAGTTGAAAATTGTTGTCGAGCCGTAGACGTCGCGCGTCGCGTCGTTGCTAAGTTTATAAAGAACGTCTACTTAACTTAGTTTACGTTATGAACTATTCGATAAATTCAACTAGTTGATCGACTCGTCGATCAACGGAAATGGACGGTCTAGTTTCGTTAACGAAAAATACGTCGACGACCCATCTCAAATTTGGTGGAAAAGAAAACAGAAAAAAAATCTAATGTCCGGTGAATTTCGGCAGAAACCGAAATCGAAACCTTCGTAACGGCTATATTATCTGTGGTTACGGATACAAAACAACTGCGTAAATTTAAAAGCGAAACATTTCGCCACTCCGAATGAAAATTCGGATTCGGCCGGTTTCGGCAGAATTTTCGTAAATTAGTGCGTTGATGACTCCTACAGACAAAGTAGTGGTGACCCAGTGCTAACGGCCGCGACTTACAAATTGTAGGCCGTGCATTCGAACCCAGGCAGGCGCTAGGGATGTCGTAAGTGAAAAAATATATCGATATTTTTAAAAATATCAATATCGACCTCGATATATCGAGGAAAAAATATCGATATATCGGTCCGATTTTCAGAGTTTTCAGGTTCTTTTTTTTTGTTTTTTTGTTGGAAGTAGAAATTTTTATACAAAATTTTAATGTATGAGAATCTTAATATAAACGAAGGTATTTTAATCGTTATTCCTGTTTAATAGGCAAAATTTGAAAATAACAAAAACTAAATAGCAATCTTCTAAAAATATTACAAGATGACACGCACCACACACACACACACAACGCAAAAGAACTCACATATGAAAGTGAGTAACGAGTGACTGATGATGACTGCCTCCGCGGCCGCCACATACACACATACGGAACACTAACAAAACATTATCACATCACACATCATCAGCCTATTAATGTTCCCACTGCTGGGACACAGGCCTCCTCTCTGTGAGAGGGGATGGGCCATAATCCAGAACGCGGGCCCAGTGCGGGTTGGTGGATGTCACATGTCATCGATTTTTTGGTTCTAGGTCCTCACGATGTTTTCCTTACCGTTTTTGAGAGCAGTGGTGATGAAATAATTTACAAAAAGTAAAGCGCCTGCCTGGGTTCGAACCCACGACCTACAACTTGTAAGTCACGGCCGATATCATTGGGCCACCACTGCTCTCACAAAACATTATAGTCATAGACAATACAGTAATTTTCCGTTCGTTCCTATCTGTTACGGTTTTGAATTCTGTTAAATATTCTGCTAATAAAATAAAATTTGAAAAAAAAAATCGTTTTTGATACGTTTTTCGATATTGAATATTTTGTATCGATATATCGGACGAAAATATATCGGCTAAAATATCGATATATCGAATCAAAAATATCGATATTTTTTCGACAAGCCTAGCAGGCGCATTACTTTTTGTAAATTATTTTCATCACCACTGCTCTCAAAACATCGTGAGGAAACTGTCATGTCTTAGAACCAAAAATTCGAAGACAGGTGACATCCACCAACTTGCAGTGGGCTCGCGTGGTGGATTACACCTCTCAAAATAAGGAGGCATGCACGCACAACGGACCAAATGAGTCTCAGTGTCCGATCCTCCTACAGACAAACGATTTTACTGCTTTATATTATCAAGTTCAGATAACAAACTCACCCTTATCAGGTCCTTAAAAATTGTAACAAATGCTCTACAAACTTCCGGTATGATCCTCGAGACCAGTGAGCTAGAAATCTTGAAGAATCGATGTAAAGTTGAATAGCTGTCTCCTGTCGCAAGAAACCTCAGGGTAACCGCAAGTCTGATCTTGGGGGGTATTGAATCTCTCCAGCGTGTGTCTTGTTTTTTGATAATGGGGGATATTTTCTGTAGCAAATACTCAAAGTCACTTGCAGACATGTTAATGAAGTATTGGCCAGTTAACTCTGTCATAAGCTCTTCCAGACGGTTGTTAAGGCTGGACCTGAAAACAAAAAGGTTTTTTCTTTTCTATGTGAAGTATATAATTTTTTTCTTTTCTATGGAAAATATGTAAAGATCGTAGCAGGTGGCGTTCTGTAGTTTCTGCCTACCCCCATGGGAAAATGTGTGAGTTTATGCATGTATATGATTATGGCAAAGAGAAGAGGTTTTTTTATTATTGTTAGGTTTGCATTTGACCACAGACAAGGAAAAGTATATAATACAAATTATAATAGAGTAAAGTATATAAACTAAATTACTAAACAAAAACAGTGTTGTTATTAAATAATAATTAATAAAATGAGTGTAGTTTTAATATTATAACATTCATGCCAGAATGAACCTAATAATATTATTTCCTTCATTTATTTTTCTATAACATTTTATAAAGTTTTTTTTTTCCTTTAACTGCTCGTTAATAATATAAAAAAATAGTGGCATATCGAAAGTGGGGACAAGAAATTAATTATTATAATTATGTAAGTATCACAAAGCAGGTAGATGCTTCACTCTAAAAAACTGATGGTCTATGACATTCTGACCATGTCTGTGACAGCAGAACTTGTGCAGGGATGAGAATTTTTAGCATCTTTAGAAGCTGCCAGTGCTAAGATACATACATTAAGATACATGATTATATGCACTAAGGATGTTTGTGAACTCAATTGAGCCGATTTTGTCTATTCTGCCAGTGTTCTTACTTGTATTTGTTTTTTGAAGAATGTGATATAAATGAATTTGAATATTATCCTAATAAATAATTCTAACTAGAATCAAACATGAGTGAGTGTGCAAACCTCCTAAGTCTATATTACTTGGAATATTCTGTTGCCATAAAGACCAAGGGGGCATACCAGAACACCTAACCACACTACACATCTACCAACCATCTGCCAACTCGTAGAGGCCTAGTTAGGCATGTATCAGGGAATGTGACACCAACTGATGATTATCCCTGTATGCACTACCCAACTACACCCAAGGACAATCCCCGGTTGGTGCAGGACTGTTGCAAATTATGAAGAAAAAATGTATTGGGCTCCTGATTTTGAAGGTTTACTGGATCGATTCCCTAAAACTTTAGGAGACTACCGGCCCCTGTCTGACCACAGTTGAACTAAACGCCTATAAAATGGCTGAGGGCACTTGCACACTCAATTAATGGGCCCCCATAAAGGGTCGCTAGCACTAGTGATGTAGCACCAAGCGGGCAACATATCTGGAGGTGCTGGAGGAGTGTAGAGGTATACCACGGCTATCAGGACAATACCGGAAGTACGGTCAAGATCCCTTCCAGCACCTGTCTGGGTTAACTTCCTTCCTCCGAGCATGTTTGCTCTTGTGAATCTGCACTCAAGCCAGCCAATTAAGGCAAGAGAGGGTGAGAGCTCTGGTCCCCATCAGTAAATTAAAATTTATAATAATAAATTATTATTGATTAATTTACAAAATTATTGTTATTAATTTTATAAATTATTTTAGTAATTATGTAATAAATACTGACTCTTTTCATTCCACCATTTATTGTACAAATGACAAATTGCTTTTGCTTGCATGTTTTATGGCTCGTTGCTATGCGGATCACTGATTTCTGAGTCACAGGAATGTACACCTATAGGAGTCAGAGTATTTTAAAAAAATGACCTATATTTTTAAGCCTATTGTAATAATTTAGTTCTATGAAATTATAAGACAGGCTTTTGATAAAAAAAAATATTTACAATTTATAATTTTTATCTCTTTTTATGTTTTTATTATGACCAATTGCACGTCTACGAAACTCATCCGGTTATACTTGCACATACACATACCTATGCATTTTCATATGAGTTTTGACTTGTTTACATTTTCTTGTTTACCTAGTTCTTTCTTGATGGATACCCTGCATCCAGCAACGCCTTCGACGAAGCTTCTTTTTAGCGGCTAAATGGCGCCGGTAAACAGCTACGAAGTAATTGAATGTGGCACCCAAGTAGAGGGCTGACGCTGCTATAACTTCGATATTATCATCCATTATATTCTTCTGTTTGGTCCTGAATTCCGGCAGCAAGGCTCCGTGGCCGTAGCCCACAAACGTCTTCGGAGTCTTCGGACTATTAATTTTAACTATTCATATATCACATCCACAAGTAAACAATCAATTTCAATACACTCACAGAACAATAATACTCCAAGAGCACAAAAACAAAACAAGACAATTTTTTTACGTCAGAATTAATGGCAACGTCAAAATTAAAAATGCGTTCCATCCCGAAAGCTGAAAAAAATCTTGAGCATAAGACAAACCTACCGAAAATGTCAAATTATTTTAAGTTAAAATTATTATCTTTTGATTCCAGTCTGTCCGGTTGATGGTAATAGGCCCTATTACATGAGAATTAAATATAATCGGAAATGTGGTTGTACTAATAGGTCCACCTCTGGCAAACCCTTCAGGGAATACAGGCAGGCGTGATGTTACCACGTTTTTTTTCTCAAAAAATTTCGGCTGGTCGGATGGGACGGCTCAAACCAGTCAAACGCTTTCAACTTTACTATGAGAGCATTTGTTAAATTTCTTTTTAAATCTTGTCAAGAAAATCGCACAACTGCAGTCACTGGCAAAAGAATCTAGAGTTTGGACTGGAACTTTCTTATGGTAATTTGTGTAATTTATAGGTAAAGTTTGTAAGATTGTAGGGCGTAATCTGAGATGATTGAAGGATGAACTGAACCTATTTTGTTGAAATTGGCATGGATATAGTTTGAGACCCTGGGAAGGACATAGGATAGTTTGTATTCCCTTGGGGGTGATAAAACACTTTTTAAATATTTTAAAAATAATGTTTAGTAAATATTTAGATTGTGAGTAAAATTTTTTTATTATCCATAGGCTCGCGCTTGACCACTATCTCACCTGATGGTAAGCGATGATGGTGGTCGCAGGTCGACGGTGAAGCACGCTTGCCTAGAAAAAACACATTCACTCTTGACTTAAAGACCCCTAGATTGTAGCTATCGGGCAACACAGACTCCGGCAGGGAATTCCACTCCTTAGCTGTACGCAAAATAAAAGTGTCCCCAAAACGTTTTGTGCGTATGGGTGGGATGTCCACCATGTACCGATAACGCATCGCCGTGCGTCTGGTTGTCCTATGATGGAACGGGCTGGGCGGAATTAAATCATCCAATGCCATCGCACACTCTCCGAAATGTAACCGATAAAAACCGACAAGCTGGCAACTCGGCGACGACTTCGAAAAGTTTTGTTAAAGATTTGAATTTGTCGATTAAGATGAATTGATGATGGAACGCTCAATGCAGTTTTGTTTGACATTAGCTAATCGTTTACAAAGATTGCTAACTACTGCCTGAAAAAAAACAATTAATTTATCTCAGATCACAGAGTGACGTTAAATCAGGCTAGAATGATAACAAAAACAATAGTAATAATTTCGTTACCAAAATTTAGGAAATAATTTGCCCAAAAGTCTGTCAAGTTTACATTCTCCCTCAAGTAGTTTTTCTTTGACGTAGCAACACAGTTTTCAGGAGGTCCTGTCCTGAATTCAGTCGATATTAATAGCACAGATTTGATACACGCGTCCCGGTCGGTTCAAAACAAAATCAACACCTAATTTAATACGGAAATAGTGTTTTATAACCGAATAAAAGTATCGTTCACGAAAAAGGTTAAATACTTTCAGAATATGGCACTAATTTTTAAAATAACGCGTTCATTTTGATAAATTCTATTTGGAAGTGTTTATTGATTGACTCCTGTATTTTGATTCAGTGAATTTGGGTAAGTTTAGTTTATCTTTATGAGAAGCTCTAGATGTAAATTCATTACGAATAACATAAACAATTTCGAATTTTGTTTATTTAAAAGACGCTTAATAGACTAGGTTCATAAAATGTTTCATTCTAAACATCATAAAATAATTCTTATTTCGAATTTATTAAGGAGATGAAAGTAAACTTTTTTTTTCTTGATTGTCCGGTAATTTCTGAATTAATTTTAACATAGACTTAATAACGTAGGTATCCACTTGTTCAGCTTATCATGATCACTGAGCTTGGGAAAGAGGATTGAAGTGAATTTCTTTGGCGATAATAATTAACTAGCTATTACCCACGGCTTCGCTCCTGGAACCGTGTATTTTCCCAGAAAACATGAAAAAGTAGCGTATTACATTCGGAAACTGTTGCTTTCTGTGGGAGTTATTACACTATCATAATTATTATCTAGGATTACAGATCTGAGTCATATTTTATTTAATAACTAGCTTCTCAGGGCGGCTTCGCCCGCGTGAATGTCGTAAATTATGAAAATTATCAGTGTTTCTATACTATATTATGTATGTATTATACATATAAACCTTCCTCTTGAATTACACTAGGTATCTATTAAAAAAAAACTGCGACAAAATCCGTTGCGAAGTTTTAAAGATCTAAGCGTACCTACATAGGGACAGACAGCAGGAAGCGACTTTGTTTTATACTATGTAGTGACTTGTAGTGACTAGCAACCCACCCCGGCTTCGGCCGTGACAAATTATATAAAAAAACCTTCCTTGTTTCTAGATCTTTCTATTGGTGAAAACTGCATGTAAATCCGTTCAGTAGTTTTTGAGTTTATCGCGAACAGATAGACAGACGTGGCGGGGGATTTTGTTTTTATAATATGTAGTGATTTATATTATGTAGTAGTGACTAGTGATAGTGATGTAATATAAACATTTGAATCATTTCGTCTTTGATAAAAAACCGGCCAAGTGCGAGTCTGACTCGCGCACGAAGGGTTCCGTACCACTATCGCAAAAAACGGCAAAATTAAACACGTTTGGTGTATTGTAGCCCCACTGAAATATTTATTTTATCCTGTTTTTTGTAATGTTATAGCGGCAACAGAAATACATCATCTGTGAAAATTTCAACTGGCTAGCTATCACGGTTCATGAGATACAGCCTGGTGACAGACAGACGGACCGAGGAGTCTTATTAATAGGGTCACGTTTTTACCCTTTGGGTACGGAACCCTAAAAATAAATATTGTTGATGATTCTTTCGTGGTGATCCTATGTATGATCCTAGATATATTTGATACCTTTAAACGAGCAATTCTTGTATATATGTGTATATATTTATATAATCTGAATCTCGGAAACGGCTCCAACGATTTTCATGAAATTTAGTATGCAGGGGGTTTCGGGGGCGATAAATCGATCTAGCTAGGTTTCATTTTTAGAAAACGTCGTTTTCTCTATTTTCGGCAGAGCAGAGCTCGGTCGCCCTACCTGGGCTCATAATATGTAATATCAGAGAAAGCGTTTTAGCAATCGGATCGGAAGTGCCAGATTATTAACTACTGCAAACAAACATACAATTTTATCTCTTTCTATGATTAGATAAGATTAACATTACGCCTATACTCGTTAAAAAGGTGTGAGCTGAGGTGAAATTTACTTCTTACTGACATTTCGCCATCTTAATAGATTGCCTGCACAGATTTTTCTGACGGTACAACTAATTTTCCATTTACGCGACCCGAGCATCGAATCAAAAGGCGCCTGGACTTTGGGGAAAAGACCAGGGACTGGGGGATTGTTATCTTACTAAAACCTCCCCGGTGATCACCATCAGCACGTAGAAGGGGATCTATGGGGGTCACCAAGCGCTCGAAGTGCTCTTCGAAGCCCCACCTACCGTCCAGTGTTAGGCCAAGATACTTATGTCCCCCCCCCGGTGGGTTCCCGCATTGTCGAGGCGGGGGGACAACCACGGTGAAACGAAGAGGAACCCGAGGAGGGGGACATTAACGCTCGTCAGGGCTTTTGTCTTTTCAACGACGTAGCGGCCAATAAGTAGGTTGCGGAGCCGTATAGGCGCCATCGCATGTGGCACCTATACGGCATACGGTGTGTAGGGTCGCGATGTGGTATGGTAGGCATCGCGGCTGAGGGTTGGAGTCCGCGGAGAGGAGTGCTGGTATTACGGTGCGCCGCCCTACCCTCCGCGGCCTTTACGGGGTCGCCACCGTCTGATGGCGGACGCGGTGGAGCCGCAGGGGAGGAGGAGTGTCGGTATAGCGTTGGCCGCTCTCCCTATCCCCTGCGACCGAAAACTGGTTGGTGTTACTGTGGTGCTTAGCTGTAAACTGTGGTGTGGGATAGAGTCCCACTTAAGTACGCTATCTCCCCGTGGTAGCGCAGTATGCATGAGCATTATTCCAAGCTAAAAAAAAAAATGGTACTTAATGTGTCGACCCACCTGAACTTGCGCATCCCCAACAGTCACTGACGAGCTGGGTGGCTCTCTGCTTCTCGGCAGTTTATGGAACCATAGCGCCTCAGTTTTATGAGGCGCTTTCTCCAAACTCGGCTCGTGGATCGACGCCACGAATCTTGCCACCCCGAGCTCGGCAAGCTGGATGGTCTCGTCGAAAGAGTTCCCGCGGGCAATACTAAGGTGTCGTCTATGTAAAAAACGACGAACCCAGTACCTAACGATCAAGAGTCGTTCTTGATTCTTGCGATTAATAAACCAACGAGATATTCTGTGATTCATCATCATAATCCCTCATAAGTTTCCTACTGCTGGGACACAGGCCACCTCTCAGGGAAGGAGGCCTGAGTTTATGGTCTTCTGTGATTAGTTATTAGATATTTATTATTGTTCTTTCATTCTACACTACTTCTGCAAGCGGCATCGCCTGTGTGAATTTCGGTAATTTTCCCAAGGGAAGATAGGTGCTGTCGGTATAAAAATCATATCCTAAAACCTCCTCTAAGGTCTAATCTAGGTACTTACCCAAAAATGATAGGTGTGTCACAATTCATCAAAAAAACAGCTAAGTGCGAGTCGGACTCGTACACGAAGGGTTCCGTGCCATTACCGCTAAAAAACGGCAAAAAAACTCGTTTGTTGTATGGGAGCCCCACTTAAATATTTATTTTATTTGTTGAGAGCAGTGGTGGCCCAGTGGTATCGGCCGCGACTTACAAGTTGTAGGTCGTGGGTTCGAGCCCAGGCAGGCGCTTTACTTTGTGTAAATTATTTCATCACCACTGCTCTCAAAACGGTGAAGGGAAACATCGTAAGGAAACCGACATGTCTTAGAACCAAAAATTCGAAGACATGTGACATCCACCAACACGCACTGGGCCCGTGTGGTGGATTTCGGCACATTCCCTCTCACAGAGAGGAGGCCTGTGTGGAGAGGAGGCAGTGGGAACATTAATAGGCTGATGATGTGATGTGATGTGATGTTGTTACATCGGCAACAGAAATAGGTACATCATCTGTGATCAAATTTCAACTGTCTAGCTATCACGGTTCGTGAGATACAGCCTGGTGACAGACAGACGGACGAGAAGTCTTAATAATAGGGTCCCGTTTTTACCCTTTGGGTACGGAACCCTAAAAATGGTTCAGCCGTTTAGGCGTGATATCGTAACAAACAAACAGGCAGATAGAGTTAGGTACTTTCGGAATCAACAAATATCATAATGTGAATGTACCTATTGCATGTTTGTGTTTAATCACGAAAAACGGCTGAACGGATTTGATTAGAGTATATTTACTAGCTTTTTCCTGTGACCCGCGTCAAAAATATTTATAATCCCAAATTCCCAAGTGATCACTTTACCGGGATAAACCGCCTATACCTAACCTTTCCAGACTATATAATCTATCTCTGTGCCAAATTTCATCCAGATCTGTTCAGCCGTTATGGCGTGATTGAGTAAGAAACACACATCCATCCATCTATCCAAACTATCGCATTTATAATATTATTATCTAAATTATGAGTAAGAAGTAAAATACATTCGAATTGCTACTCTATCTACGCTGACCTAAAAGGTGATACTTTGATTGTCTTATCGATAAACCCCGCAAATGACTATATCTGCTTGAAATAATTAATTAATAATAATAATTACCCCACCGCAGTATCTCTACGTTGACGTCGTGGTGGGGCTTGCGCGCTTCACTGATCCTTAGGTTTGAGTACCAGGGGCGAGTACTCTTGGAGGCGTGACCTACCGAAGATGGTCCCAGACATCTTGTAAGGGGTTGCCTGGTATAGTGTGCCGCCTTATATAACGTAATGTTGGTGCAGGTGGCCACTATAGGAAATCTCAGTAGTCAAGGGGCATGATCCTTAGGTTTGTGCCGGTAGATTCTGCTTTGCCGCAACATGCATAGGGTGAGGGGCCAGACTACGAGAGATACAATCCGCAGGGCAGCTTTGTGGCGACCCCACGGACCTGGTCTCCAGGGAGAAGTCTTGTTCCTCATCTCTGGCTTGCCTATAATGGCCGGTTGGAGTGAAAACTGGCGGAGACCAGAGCTCTCACCTCCCTCTTGCCATAATTGGCTGGCTTGAGTGGAGATTCGCAAGAGCAATAGTGCTGGAGGAAGGAAGATAACCCAGTAAGGTGCTGGTAGGGATCTTGACCGTACTGCCAGGAATTTTCCTGATAGCCGTGGTATACCTCTCCACTCCTCAAGCACCACCGTATATGTTGCCCTCTTGGCGCTACGTCACTAAAGTGCTTAGCGACCCTTTATGGGGTCCCATTAATTGAGTGTGCAAGTCACCCCCTGTCATTTTATAGCCGTTTCCTCCTAAAGTTTTGGGAAATCGATCCACTAAACCTTCAAAATCCATAGCCCAATACATTTTTCTTCATAATTTGCAATTGTCCTGCACCAACCGGGGATTGTCCTTGGGTGCAGTTGCTTAGTGCATACAGGGGTAATCGTCGGTTGGTGTCACATTTCCTGATACATGCCTAACGGTGCCTCTACGAATTGACTTCAACTCCTGGCACGCCTTTTAAAAGACCGGGATCCTAAGGACCCGAGAAAAAAAAATACGAATTAAAGGATTAAGGTATTTATTTTCAGCACGGAGCACAAATCCAGATTTTCAGGCAACTAAGGCCCATAGATAAAATACACAAATTAAACATACAAAAATAAACTAATACATAATTCTTAACAAAGATAACACAAATCTATTTAGTATGTTGGGTCGGTGACGTATTGCGCTGAGTCGTGGTGTTATGTTATACCCGTCTATAATACCCGTCGGACAAAATTCTTCCTTCATGAAGGTCTCCAAATGATGAGTCGGAATCCGCACCACAAAAGATGTGACCAACTGCTCGACTCTCAGAGAGAAATTAGTCTTGATCTTTATGTACTCCACGACCTCTTCTACCTTCATGGAGTGATGCAGACGTGATACGTACAGCTGCATCGATCGTCGGAGGTGGAACAAGTGCCTAAAATTTTGTTCAGACGACAACGTTGTATGGAACATCATAATGGTTTTTTTTTATGAATTCCCATGACTTCCTAGGAGAAAATTGTCCAATAACATGACCAAAAGCAGTTTTTAATTTAAAATATGGTAATACATTTCCGTTATACTCTGTTTAGGTTCTAAATACAAACGCAGTAGAAACTCGGTACGCCATAATAAAAGCTCATAAACTATAACTTCAATGCCAAATCTACTGGAAACCGGAATCTTGGCTCATTTCCAAATATATATTGATTGATACAGGAATAACGTAGTTTAAATTTTAGAATGTGTATTCTACAATCAGTAACACTCAACATTACTGCGTTCGTGATTTTATTACGGAGCTTGAATTCTCTGCTCTTGCATATAATATATTGGCTTCTGCCCGTGTAAAAAGTATTTTATCATCCCAGGGGAACACTGCCGGGACAAAAACTATCCTATGTGCTTCCCAGGGTCTCAAAGTATTTCATCATAACTCGGTCAACTACAGACCCATCTCTGTAACGTCCATCCTATAAAAGAGTATCAACGTGTACTCAACAGTGAGCTCCTGGCATACCTAGAAGCTACCGACATCCTAAGTAACGGCCACCATGGCTTCCGCCGAAATCGATCCACTGGAGATCTTCTAGCGTATGCCATTCACATATGGAGTGAAGTGATTGAGAGGAACGGGGAAGCGCTATCCGTCTCCTTTGACATCTCGAAGGCTTTTGACAGGGTCTGGCACGAAACCCTTCTAGGTAAGCTTCCTTTTTTCGGTCTGCCCGGTTGTCTGTGGGATTGGACTGCAGACTTCCTGAGAAATCGGTTCATTCGAATGGTTATCAATGGCTGCTCGTCCGACCAAATGGATATAAATGCTGGGGTCCCTCAGGGGTCGATACTCTCAGCAACATTGTACTTGCTGAAATAACATAAATGATCTGCTAAAATAGGAGCAGGAGGAGTTCGAGCCTAAATAAAAACAACCGCACGGGTCGATATTAAAGGTTAAGCAACGCTTGATGAGGTCGGTCCGTGGATAGGTGACCATTTTTAACACACCGAGATTCCTCCGTGCCTCGGCAAGCAAGGTAGGGCGTTAGTCCCTGTTATTTGAAGATCTTCGATCTTTTCCGTCAGAAACCTGAGTTCTGAAACCAGTCTTGCCAAGGGGTATCGTGTTACCCAGTTATAGGGTTGTGGAGGTCAGAAAGGCATTCGCTCCATGTAACACACTGGTACTAGCTGAATCCGGTTAGACTGGAAGCCGACTCCAACAGAGTTGGAAAAGGGCTAAGCACATTGGTTGATCTGCTAAAACACCGTTGGTTATGCAGATGGCAGCACTGTTGCATAGAGATACGTGTCCAGCGCACGGATTACTGGGCCTCAGATCCAGTCTTTCCGTGAGGACATGGTTGAGCGCTTGTACTTGTCCTTGGAGGCAGTCTTCGTATGGGGCGATGCCAATCTGGTCAGTTCCAATTCTGCTCAGACCCAGGCATGTGTTTTTGCCACTAAAAAGCGTCAATTCCATTCGGATCCATCGTGCAGGGGTGTGACCGTGCTGATAACGGACATCTTATCTCTGTCTTCTTGGTGTTACGTTGACATCGACCCACAATTTTGGTTCATACATTGAGGCAAGTGCTTAACTGATTGGCGAAAACCAACTTTTTCCAACTTGGATCCTTGCAAAGGTGAGACGGTATGTCTCTGAACAGTTGCCCAACTTGTACTCAGATAATTTAAGAACATGTTTATGTATATCTATACCAATATGATAAAGAGGAAAGATTTTTTTGTTTGTTTGTTTGTACCGAATAGGCTCCGAAACTACTGGACCGATTTAATAAATTCTTTCACCATTAGAAAGCTATATTATTCCTGAGTGACATAGACTATTTTTTAATCCCGAAAACGGGTCACGGCAGCGAAGCCGCGGGGAACAGCTAGTTTCTTATAAAATAAAAAATATTATTTTCCATCAAATAGTTCTTTTATTTCTTGCCTTTCACACATGGTTCTTTTTGCATGTTGTTCAAAGTGACAACGGCATAAGTGCACGAGTTTTCAACTTAGTTGACAATCTGAAAACCTAAAGTGAAAATTTTCATCTATGAATATCTACTGACGTGTATACTAGTAACCAAACCCATACAATTTGCAATAAAACGTAAAATAAATCCATAAATTCAATTCAAGCATTTATAAAATCTATGATCCTCGTTTCTAATAATATACCTTTGCCAATATATTTATTAGCTATATAGCTATTTCTATGGTCAAAAAAATTGTTTTTGTTCATATCAAGTTCGGTGTGTGACAATATTATTTGAAATCTGACAATCTTTTAGTGTTTTGTAAGCATTCCGTATCGGAGAACAGAATATACAATGCACCTGCCACGTTATCTCTTCATCACCTTTATTGGACTGGTACGGCATGCCTTAAGCCATTAAGTACGACATTGTACCATTTTGCATGCGCGAAGTCATACTAATGTGTAGTTACAACAGTATTTCACAATTTCGGCTGCTTGTGCCAATTTTCAGTGACGCTTTAAGATACCTGCGTCCTGAATGTAATCCGAAGTATGAAATTCCGCGCGGCAGCAGCAGAACACATAGGTACACACTTTTCATTCATCTGACATTTCACTACAAGTCGAAAGGGATGGCTTGATAAAACCAACAAGAAAAAAAGAGACAGCTCGTGTTTGTCACTTGCGTGTGAATGTAAACAAACATTATTCTGACCACCAATGTTTTTTTCTTTTTATAACCTCCAATTATCAGAATATAAGGAAAACGTTTTTACATATGGTATGAGATCCCTTTTATGTATTTTGGTATCATAATTGGTACACTTTGGTTCACTTTCGTTTCTTTTATTTTGTTTTTATTTCAAGAAAGCGTATCGCTCTTCGCCATGAGTAACATAGACTAAAGACTATACGTCCCAATTAGGACGTATTCGAGTCTTCACAATGCGCGCGCTCATAACATATCTGTTTACTAGAATATACCTAATGTTCCCACTGCTGAGACACAGGCTTCCTCTTTTACCCCCTTATAATGAAAAAAAACACGGATTAAATTTTAAACCAGGAATAACAAAGGAATAACCATACATTTTCATAGGTTTATACTTGGTATAACTTTATTCTGAGTTAATTAATAAGGGGGTTAGAGAGGGAGTGGGCCGTAATCCAGCACGCGAGCCTATTTATTTATTACTATCTTCTGCCCGTGGTTACGTCCATATGAAAAGTGTTCTATCTAGAATTCGCAAGTGCTAGATACTGGTGAGCATGAGGACCTGGTTTCTATTCCCGGTCTGGACTAAGTATATTCCCCCCCTTTCCCCCCTATTACGTGGGACTTAACACAACTGGCGAAATTTGGGCGTACTATACCTATATCTCTGCAGAATCCTTCGAGGAACACAGGTGGGATGCTATGTGTTAAATTGTTCTCTATCAATTACGCAGAAACTTGCGATAAATAGAACATAAATCAACATTTTCTTGTTTAGGTTAGCTAATGTGTTTACATAACTGTCAATTCCGCCATTTAAAACTCTATTGTCTATGGTGATGTATCCATTAACACTATTGATAGCTAGTTTATGGTATCTATTTCGTCAAGGTTTTTTCTACGGAATTCTGGCTAATTTTTCTTTTATTAACGACGAAAGGCTCGTGTTTGACCAATATCTCACCTGATGGTAAGTGATGATGTGGTCGACGGTGAAGCACGCTTAGTAGTAACCAATTCACTCTTGCCTTGAAGACCCCCAGATTATAATAGGTATTTACCTATGAAATTGCCATTCTACACTACTGGCCATTTAATCTTTTTTTTGTTTGGCTAAGAATTCTAATTTCAAAATAATTTTATTTAAAAACATGGAATTCTTTTTTCAAAATTAGTCATTTGTATATTGAATTATTAAAAAGTCGGATAATTGCCGAATAACGATTGCCGATTGTCGTGGCAGCAACGCGGCACAAGCAGCACGCAACATCAACGACGTTTACGAAGCGAACACTACAAATGAATGCACCACCAGTTATTGGATTACCCGCTTCCGTTCTGGAAATTTCAACCAGAAAAATAAACTCCGTGGTCATCCGAAAACTTTGGTCGACAATGACGAATTAAAGTCGATTGAGGAAGTGTGCTGGTGAGCTAGAACAATATTGCTAGAGCAATACCGCTAGAGCAATACCGCTAGGGCAATATAGCTAGAGCAATATAGCTAGAGCAATATAGCTAGAGCAATATAGCGCAAATAAGCTAGAGCAATATAGTGCAATAATGCTAGAGCAATATAGCTGGAGAAATATAGCTAGAGCAATATAGCGCAATTAAGCTAGAGCAATATAGCGCAAAAATGCTAGAGCAATATAGCTGGAGCAATATAGCTAGACCAATATAGCTAGAACAATATAGCTAGAGCAATATAGCTAGAGCAATATAGCTAGAGCAATATAGCTAGAGGAGGAGAACTGGGGAGCGAGAGCTGAGGAACTAGAGCTGGTAAGCTAGAGTTGGGGAGCTAGAGTTTGGGGAGCTAGACCTGGTGAGCTAAAACTCGTGAGCTAGTGCTGGTGAGCTAGAGATGGTGAGTTAAAACTCGTGAGCTAGTGCTGGTGAGCTAGAGCTGGTCAGCTCTAGCTGAAGAGCTAGACCTGGTAAGCTAGAACTCGGTAGCTAGAGCAATATAGCTGGAACAATATAGCTAGAGCATAATAGCTAGAAAAATATAGCTAGAGCAATATAGCTAGAGCATAATAGCTAGAAAAATATAGCTAGAGCATTATAGCTAGAAAAATATAGCTAGAGCAATATAGCTAAAGCAATATAGCTAGAACAATATAGCGCAATATAGCTGGAGCAATATAGCTAGAGCAATATAGCTAGAGCAATATAGCTAGAACAATATAGCGCAATATAGCTAGAGCAATATAGCTAGAGCAATATAGCTAGAGCAATATAGCTAGAGCAATATAGCTAGAGGAGGAGAACTGGGGAGCGAGAGCTGAGGAACTAGAGCTGGTAAGCTAGAGTTGGGGAGCTAGAGTTTGGGGAGCTAGACCTGGTGAGCTAAAACTCGTGAGCTAGTGCTGGTGAGCTAGAGATGGTGAGTTAAAACTCGTGAGCTAGTGCTGGTGAGCTAGAGCTGGTCAGCTCTAGCTGAAGAGCTAGACCTGGTAAGCTAGAACTCGGTAGCTAGAGCAATATAGCTGGAACAATATAGCTAGAGCATAATAGCTAGAAAAATATAGCTAGAGCAATATAGCTAGAGCATAATAGCTAGAAAAATATAGCTAGAGCATTATAGCTAGAAAAATATAGCTAGAGCAATATAGCTAAAGCAATATAGCTAGAACAATATAGCGCAATATAGCTGGAGCAATATAGCTAGAGCAATATAGCTAGAGCAATATAGCTAGAACTATATAGCGCAATATAGCTAGAGCAATATAGCTAGAGCAATATAGCTAGAGCAATATAGCTGGAACAATATAGCTAGAGCATAATAGCTAGAAAAATATAGCTAGAGCAATATAGCTAAAGCAATATAGCTAGAACAATATATCGCAATATAGCTGGAGCAATATAGCTGGAGCAATATAGTTAGAGCAATATAGCTATAGCAATATAGCTGAGTTGGTGAGGTAGAGTAGGGGAGCGAGAGCTGAGGAACTAGAGCTGGTAAGCTAGAGCTGGGGAGCTAGACCTGGTGAGCTAAAACTCGTGAGCTAGTGCTGGTGAGCTAGAGCTGGTCAGCTCTAGCTGGGGAGCTAGACCTGGTAAGCTAGAGCTCGGTAGCTAGAGCAATATAGCTAGAGCAATATAGCTAGAGCAATATAGCTGGAACAATATAGCTAGAGCATAATAGCTAGAAAAATATAGCTAGAGCAATATAGCTAAAGCAATATAGCTAGAACAATATAGCGCAATATAGCTGGAGCAATATAGCTAGAGCAATATAGTTAGAGCAATATAGCTATAGCAATATAGCTGAGTTGGTGAGGTAGAGTAGGGGAGCGAGAGCTGAGGAACTAGAGCTGGTAAGCTAGAGCTGGGGAGCTAGACCTGGTGAGCTAAAACTCGTGAGCTAGTGCTGGTGAGCTAGAGCTGGTCAGCTCTAGCTGGGGAGCTAGACCTGGTAAGCTAGAGCTCGGTAGCTAGAGCAATATAGCGCAAAAATGCTAGAGCAATATAGCTGGTGCAATATAGCTAGACCAATATAGCTAGAACAATATAGCTAGAGCAATATAGCTAGAGCAATATAGCTAGAGCAATACAACTAGAGCAATATAGCTAGAGCAATATAGCTAGAGGAGGAGAACTGGGGAGCGAGAGCTGAGGAACTAGAGCTGGTAAGCTAGAGTTGGGGAGCTAGAGTTTGGGGAGCTAGACCTGGTGAGCTAAAACTCGTGAGCTAGTGCTGGTGAGCTAGAGATGGTGAGTTAAAACTCGTGAGCTAGTGCTGGTGAGCTAGAGCTGGTCAGCTCTAGCTGAAGAGCTAGACCTGGTAAGCTAGAACTCGGTAGCTAGAGCAATATAGCTGGAACAATATAGCTAGAGCATAATAGCTAGAAAAATATAGCTAGAGCAATATAGCTAGAGCATAATAGCTAGAAAAATATAGCTAGAGCATTATAGCTAGAAAAATATAGCTAGAGCAATATAGCTAAAGCAATATAGCTAGAACAATATAGCGCAATATAGCTGGAGCAATATAGTTAGAGCAATATAGCTATAGCAATATAGCTGAGTTGGTGAGGTAGAGTAGGGGAGCGAGAGCTGAGGAACTAGAGCTGGTAAGCTAGAGCTGGGGAGCTAGACCTGGTGAGCTAAAACTCGTGAGCTAGTGCTGGTGAGCTAGAGCTGGTCAGCTCTAGCTGGGGAGCTAGACCTGGTAAGCTAGAGCTCGGTAGCTAGAGCAATATAGCTAGAGCAATATAGCTAGAGCAATATAGCTAGAGCAATATAGCTGGAACAATATAGCTAGAGCATAATAGCTAGAAAAATATAGCTAGAGCAATATAGCTAAAGCAATATAGCTAGAACAATATAGCGCAATATAGCTGGAGCAATATAGCTAGAGCAATATAGTTAGAGCAATATAGCTATAGCAATATAGCTGAGTTGGTGAGGTAGAGTAGGGGAGCGAGAGCTGAGGAACTAGAGCTGGTAAGCTAGAGCTGGGGAGCTAGACCTGGTGAGCTAAAACTCGTGAGCTAGTGCTGGTGAGCTAGAGCTGGTCAGCTCTAGCTGGGGAGCTAGACCTGGTAAGCTAGAACTCGGTAGCTAGAGCAATATAGCTGGAACAATATAGCTAGAGCATAATAGCTAGAAAAATATAGCTAGAGCAATATAGCTAGAGCATAATAGCTAGAAAAATATAGCTAGAGCATTATAGCTAGAAAAATATAGCTAGAGCAATATAGCTAAAGCAATATAGCTAGAACAATATAGCGCAATATAGCTGGAGCAATATAGCTAGAGCAATATAGCTAGAGCAATATAGCTAGAACAATATAGCGCAATATAGCTAGAGCAATATAGCTAGAGCAATATAGCTAGAGCAATATAGCTAGAGCAATATAGCTAGAGGAGGAGAACTGGGGAGCGAGAGCTGAGGAACTAGAGCTGGTAAGCTAGAGTTGGGGAGCTAGAGTTTGGGGAGCTAGACCTGGTGAGCTAAAACTCGTGAGCTAGTGCTGGTGAGCTAGAGATGGTGAGTTAAAACTCGTGAGCTAGTGCTGGTGAGCTAGAGCTGGTCAGCTCTAGCTGAAGAGCTAGACCTGGTAAGCTAGAACTCGGTAGCTAGAGCAATATAGCTGGAACAATATAGCTAGAGCATAATAGCTAGAAAAATATAGCTAGAGCAATATAGCTAGAGCATAATAGCTAGAAAAATATAGCTAGAGCATTATAGCTAGAAAAATATAGCTAGAGCAATATAGCTAAAGCAATATAGCTAGAACAATATAGCGCAATATAGCTGGAGCAATATAGCTAGAGCAATATAGCTAGAGCAATATAGCTAGAACAATATAGCGCAATATAGCTAGAGCAATATAGCTAGAGCAATATAGCTAGAGCAATATAGCTGGAACAATATAGCTAGAGCATAATAGCTAGAAAAATATAGCTAGAGCAATATAGCTAAAGCAATATAGCTAGAACAATATATCGCAATATAGCTGGAGCAATATAGCTGGAGCAATATAGTTAGAGCAATATAGCTATAGCAATATAGCTGAGTTGGTGAGGTAGAGTAGGGGAGCGAGAGCTGAGGAACTAGAGCTGGTAAGCTAGAGCTGGGGAGCTAGACCTGGTGAGCTAAAACTCGTGAGCTAGTGCTGGTGAGCTAGAGCTGGTCAGCTCTAGCTGGGGAGCTAGACCTGGTAAGCTAGAGCTCGGTAGCTAGAGCAATATAGCTAGAGCAATATAGCTAGAGCAATATAGCTGGAACAATATAGCTAGAGCATAATAGCTAGAAAAATATAGCTAGAGCAATATAGCTAAAGCAATATAGCTAGAACAATATAGCGCAATATAGCTGGAGCAATATAGCTAGAGCAATATAGTTAGAGCAATATAGCTATAGCAATATAGCTGAGTTGGTGAGGTAGAGTAGGGGAGCGAGAGCTGAGGAACTAGAGCTGGTAAGCTAGAGCTGGGGAGCTAGACCTGGTGAGCTAAAACTCGTGAGCTAGTGCTGGTGAGCTAGAGCTGGTCAGCTCTAGCTGGGGAGCTAGACCTGGTAAGCTAGAGCTCGGTAGCTAGAGCAATATAGCGCAAAAATGCTAGAGCAATATAGCTGGTGCAATATAGCTAGACCAATATAGCTAGAACAATATAGCTAGAGCAATATAGCTAGAGCAATATAGCTAGAGCAATACAACTAGAGCAATATAGCTAGAGCAATATAGCTAGAGGAGGAGAACTGGGGAGCGAGAGCTGAGGAACTAGAGCTGGTAAGCTAGAGTTGGGGAGCTAGAGTTTGGGGAGCTAGACCTGGTGAGCTAAAACTCGTGAGCTAGTGCTGGTGAGCTAGAGATGGTGAGTTAAAACTCGTGAGCTAGTGCTGGTGAGCTAGAGCTGGTCAGCTCTAGCTGAAGAGCTAGACCTGGTAAGCTAGAACTCGGTAGCTAGAGCAATATAGCTGGAACAATATAGCTAGAGCATAATAGCTAGAAAAATATAGCTAGAGCAATATAGCTAGAGCATAATAGCTAGAAAAATATAGCTAGAGCATTATAGCTAGAAAAATATAGCTAGAGCAATATAGCTAAAGCAATATAGCTAGAACAATATAGCGCAATATAGCTGGAGCAATATAGTTAGAGCAATATAGCTATAGCAATATAGCTGAGTTGGTGAGGTAGAGTAGGGGAGCGAGAGCTGAGGAACTAGAGCTGGTAAGCTAGAGCTGGGGAGCTAGACCTGGTGAGCTAAAACTCGTGAGCTAGTGCTGGTGAGCTAGAGCTGGTCAGCTCTAGCTGGGGAGCTAGACCTGGTAAGCTAGAGCTCGGTAGCTAGAGCAATATAGCTAGAGCAATATAGCTAGAGCAATATAGCTAGAGCAATATAGCTGGAACAATATAGCTAGAGCATAATAGCTAGAAAAATATAGCTAGAGCAATATAGCTAAAGCAATATAGCTAGAACAATATAGCGCAATATAGCTGGAGCAATATAGCTAGAGCAATATAGTTAGAGCAATATAGCTATAGCAATATAGCTGAGTTGGTGAGGTAGAGTAGGGGAGCGAGAGCTGAGGAACTAGAGCTGGTAAGCTAGAGCTGGGGAGCTAGACCTGGTGAGCTAAAACTCGTGAGCTAGTGCTGGTGAGCTAGAGCTGGTCAGCTCTAGCTGGGGAGCTAGACCTGGTAAGCTAGAGCTCGGTAGCTAGAGCAATATAGCTAGAGCAATATAGCTAGAGCAATATAGCTGGAACAATATAGCTAGAGCATAATAGCTAGAAAAATATAGCTATAGCAATATAGCTAGAGCATAATAGCTAGAAAAATATAGCTAGAGCAATATAGCTAGAGCATTATAGCTAGAAAAATATAGCTAGAGCAATATAGCTAAAGCAATATAGCTAGAACAATATAGCGCAATATAGCTGGAGCAATATAGCTAGAGCAATATAGCTAGAGCAATGTAGCTAGAGCAATGTAGCTAGAGCAATATAGCTAAAGCAATATAGCTAGAACAATATAGCGCAATATAGCTGGAGCAATATAGCTAGAACAATATAGCGCAATATAGCTAGAGCAATATAGTTAGAACAATATAGCGCAATATAGCTAGAGCAATATAGCTGGAGCAATATAGCTAGAGCAATATAGCTAGAACAATATAGCGCAATATAGCTAGAGCAATATAGCTAGAGCAATATAGCTAGAGCAATATAGCTGGAACAATATAGCTAGAGCATAATAGCTAGAAAAATATAGCTAGAGCAATATAGCTAGATCATAATAGCTAGAAAAATATAGCTAGAGCAATATAACTAGAGCACTATAGAGCAATATAGCCAGTGATGGTGAGCCAGAGCAATATATCTCGATCTGTACAGCTAGCGCAATATAGCTAGAGCAATGTAGCTAGAGCAATATAGCTAGAGCAATATAGCCATAGCAATATAGCTGAGTTGGTGAGCTAGAGCTGGGGAGCGAGTACTGAGGAACTAGAGCTGGTAAGCTAGAGCTGGGGAGCTAGACCTGGTGAGTTAAAACTCGTGAGCTAGTGCTGGCTGGTGAGCTAGAACTGGTCAGCTCTAGCTGGGGAGCTAGACCTGGTGAGCTAAAACTCGTGATCTAGTGCTGGTGAGCTAGAGCTGGTCAGCTCTAGCTGGGGAGCTAGACCTGGTAAGCTAGAGCTCGGTAGCTAGAGCAATAAAGCTAGAGCAATATAGCTAGAGCAATATAGCTGGAACAATATAGCTAGAGCATAATAGCTAGAAAAATATAGCTAGATCAATATAGCTAGAGCATAATAGCTAGAAAAATATAGCTAGAGCAATATAGCTAGAGCAATATAGCTAGAGCATTATAGCTAGAAAAATATAGCTAGAGCAATATAGCTAAAGCAATATAGCTAGAACAATATAGCTAAAGCAATATAGCTAGAACAATATAGCGCAATATAGCTGGAGCAATATAGCTAGAGCAATATAGCTAGAGCAATGTAGCTAGAGCAATGTAGCTAGAGCAATATAGCTAGAGCAATATAGCTTGAGCAATATAGCTATAGCAATATAGCTGAGTTGGTGAGGTAGAGCAGGGGAGCGAGAGCTGAGGAACTAGAGCTGGTAAGCTAGAGCTGGGGAGCTAGACCTGGTGAGCTAAAACTCGTGAGCTAGTGCTGGTGAGCTAGAGCTGGTCAGCTCTAGCTGGGGAGCTAGACCGCTGGGGAGCTAGAGCAATATAGCCAGAGATGGTGAGCCAGAGCAATATAGCTCGAGCTGTACAGCTAGCGCAATATAGCTAGAGCAGGGGAGCCTGAGGTGGGTAGCTGTGTCAAAATGGCTAGAGCTGGGTAGCTTGAGCAATATTGCTAGAGCTGATGAGCTAGGGCTGGTGAGCTAGATTATAAACATACAGCTTATGAGCTAGAGAAGTATGGTTAGGGCAATATATCTAGAGCAATAAAGATAGAGCCATATAGAGCTGGGGAGCAAGTAGGGCTAGTTCACTTGTAGAATGCTACATTACTCCTGACTGTCATAGGCTTGCTTTTATTCCTTCATATAAATAACAGACCCGGCGGGGTGGCCCATGGGCACGATAAGCTAGTAATTTATACAGGCGAGGGTCTTAAGAGAGCCGAGGACGGTAATCATCAATACACACGTGTATCATACGACGTTTTTCAACACACTTGTGAAGAAAATAATACAAAAAAATCATTTCGAGCAGTGAAAACGAGCTGTGAAAATTTTTTCGCAATGGCGGGCAAAATTAATCAGTTTTCCTATGCGCGCGCATCTAACAATGGCGATCGGCCATAAACTAAAAAGAATGAAGTTTCTTTTTTTTTGGCTTTTCGCAGATAGCGTTTTAGCCACGTACAAAATGGGGAATTTCAAGTTTTCTTTATTACAGACAAAAACAAAAGTTATATTTAAGTGAACGTTTTATTTATTAAACAAGTTGAAATTATCTATTTAAATACGAAGTTGCATGAAATGTGTTGCATTTGTTAGTACAAATGCAACACGATCTTTTTTGTATCGAAACTTTTTTAAGAACAAAGCAAAAAAACTCTTTATCTCACTTGTGAATAATAGTAATGAAAAAGTCGCAGTTTGATAACAGGTGTCATTATGTGCCTAATTGCGGTGAAATTAGAGCCACTTTATGAGCAAGTGTGTTGAAAAATATTAAATACTTAATGATGATAAAAAGATCAAATTACGTCACATGTACAAAAACAAATTCAATATAATAATAACCCACATTCCATGTAAAATAATCTTACTACCTTACTAATATTATAAATGTGAACGTTTGATGGATGGATGTGTGAATGTATGTTTGTTACGCAAACACGCCAGAACGGCTGAACGGATCTGGATGTTCGGCAAAGAGATATATTATAGCCTGGAATAGCCCATAGGCTACTTTTATCCCGGTATAATTTTCCCTTACCAATCCGCACTGGGCCCGCGTGGTGGATTATAGCGCACTCCCTCTATGAGAGGAGACCTGTGTCCCAGCAGTGAGAACATTAAACGACTGATGTTGTGATAATGTTCCCTTGGGATGACAAACAATTTTTAAGCAGGCGAAGCAGCTGGCAGCAGCCAGTGAATAATAATAGCTATTTATGCAACTGTTACGTTATGGACGGTCTTTTAATACGAGTGCCATTTTTCGGTACAAGCGTAGCGCGTACCGAAATAGGTGGGCACGAGTTATTAAAAGACCAATAACGTACAGTTGCATACAAGATTTTATCTACGAAGGAAGGAATAAAACACAGATATAGACAAATAAGTATTTCAGGCAATGTGTTCGTATTTCATTTCTCTTACATGTCTTGATATTTCTGGTAGTAAATTATTTGTAGCCACAACTGCTCTATTTGTTATATCTGGTGGAGTATTTTCACACTTTTCACTTGATGTTGAAGACATTTTTAATAAAATTTGAAATAAAATTTCAGTTAGAAAAATTTTCGCGCATCCGCTTTATTTTTTTATTTATTCTTTATTAGGTATAAGGCAAAGATCTTGTAGCCGCAACAGCCAAATAGTATACGATACTTTTGTTCTAAACTTGTTCCATTTTTAAAAACATCATTTTCATTGTCTCGATTTCGCAGTAATATTCTAGGTACCTGGCTGTATGTTCAGAATGTCTTTGCTTTTTTTTTAGAATTTATGACGATTCGCATAATGCAACCCGATGTCGTTATGGGTATCATAATGAAACCGCTGTCAATTTTGTAATTCGAATAAAACGAAACCGAAGTAGATAAAATATAATACCAAAGATAAAAATTGTTGCTTCCTCGCATAACATAATTATCACAATAACTCGTGTTGATGTAACACAGCAGTTCCCTTGGAGCTCATGCCAAAATAACGGGTGCACGGGTCGATTTTTATAGTTAAGCAACTCTTGGTGAGATCGGTCCGTGGATGGGTGAGCTGGCATCTATTATATAGGTCTCCGTGCCTCGGAACCCAAGACACTTTTTTTTAAGCTATTGCATAGCTTCTTTCGCGGGCCTTGAGCGCGGGGACCGAATCCAGAAATTCCGTAACGAAAAAACCTCACGCTCCCCACTGTCCATCAATGTGGACCTAATGCTAATGAGAATAAGGGTCACTTTTGCTTGTCAAAGAAAAGCGACCTTATTTCAATGTGGATAAGGGTATTTTTGTTTTGTTTTTTAGAGTTTTATTAATCGTAAATAAATGCGGGTTTGGCTCGCTACGTTTTCGACTTTTTAACGTTTTTAATTTTTTTGACGCATTTCCAGGTATATTCTAGATCCAGGACTGGATCTAGAATAAATGCTGTGCAATAGCTTTACCGCGGCAGTCCCCGAGTGCCGAGTGTTTTATTTTTTTTTCTTATTTTGCCCCACACTAGGAACTTCTTCCTGTATCGGCGGGCCTGTGTTAACAAACATATAAACTCACTTACACAAGACACCCATCTGTCAACCGGAACAAATATCTGTAGGCCAATAGGTAATTTTCCTGAAGAGAAAAATGATAATTCTATTTAGTCCGTCAGTGAGATTATCAAATAATATTGGACACGTATTTTTGGCTTTACCAAATCAATAAAATATTCTATAATTCCCTAGTGTTCTCAATCTTCAGTTACGGGGCCGAAACGTGGAGTTTAAAGAAAGCTGACCGTGACCGCATAGATGCGTTTGATATGTGGTGCTGGAGAAAGATGATGAAAATCCCTTGGACCGCCTTTCGCACCAACGTCTCCATCCTCCGTGAACTGAATATCAAGATCAGACTGTCCACGACCTGCCTTCGTAGGATATTGGAGTTCTTTGGTCATATCGCCAGAAAGGATGGAAACAACCTAGAAATGCCTTCGTAGGATATTGGAGTTCTTTGGTCACATCGCCAGAAAGGATGGAAACAACCTAGAAAAACTGATGGTTACTGGCAAGATTGAAGGGAAACGTTCTAGAGGTTGCAGTCCAATAAGATGGTCAGACCAAGTCCGCACATCGTTGAACACCAAACTGCACGATGCTCTCCACGACGCAAAAGACAGACATAGGTGGCGCAAATTAGTGAAGGAAAAGTTACTTCCACGACAACAGGGGAATCACGACCCTCAGTAATGAGGAACACGACGCGAGGAGGAGGAGGAAATCAATAAAATATTACAAAGTTAAAGCGCATCAAAGTTCAGGAGTCGGGGCTTCTGACGTCACACACAGTATTATAAATGTACTAGCGGCGTGACGTTTCACGATATTTCAACGCATTATATCGCCGTCACTTTATGTTTACCTGTCAAAAGAAAAATACGTGTCCAATATTTTTTTGTAATATAACTGACTGACAAACAACTAAATTTCAGTAAACTACCCTATTAAAAAAAGTTTATTTTCTCTAGATATACCTAATACAAAGCTAATTAGCAATTAGCGAAGTTTATTTTTTGTTGCTAGCAATACAAAAAATCGCTATCCCAAGATTTTGCAATGTAAGGATCGTAACTTCTGCCTACCCTCATGGTAAAAAGGCGTGCGTTAATATATGTATCATTATGTACAAATTTTATTGATAGGTCCCTCCACAAATTCTATGAATCAGCACATATTAGCGCAAATAATGATCTATTTACTGTCTACGTAAGTATATACCATTCTTTTGTTTTTTTTATTACGAATACAGTTGATTAGGAAATGAGCCTTTTTAGATTAATTACTTGTTCCGAGTATTTTCGGGTTTGGCTGTTTGTTTGTTTGTATTCCGGTGACGTTTACTACTGGGTCGTACTATAACGTGTCGAAGCCATCGTGATACCGTCATGAAAAAGTGATAGCCAGGGCCTGATTTAGATTTCTGACCGCCCTAAGTTAACTTTCAATAAGCGCCCCCCCAGTCCAGCCTATGCCTGTCCAGCCCACGAATCTTACTAATATTATAAATGTGCAAGTTTGGATGACTGTTTGTTTTAGTGTGATTGACGCTAGAACGGCTGAACGGATCTGGATGATATTTGGTACAGATATAAATTATAGTCTGTAATAGCACATAGGCTCTTTATCTCGGTATAATGTACCGTTGGGATGATAAAATACTTTTAACGCGGGTGAAGCCGCTGTCAGGAGCTAGTATAATAAAAATAAAATAAATATATCGTTTATATACGCTAAAAATAAGAGAGGACCTATAATTGAGCCCTGGAGTACACCCATTTTCACGTTTATTCCCGATGAATTGACACCGTTTATTTGAAATATTTGGTATAATGTATATCAGTATAGTGCTTGGCTCGAAAAAATATGCTTTGTTGAAAGGTCTGGATTGCGCCACCATTCGCTGTCTCCCCCAATGGCTCTCTGGGACTAAGGGTAAAAACGCTACTGCGTAAAAGCGACTTAGGCTGACTGAGGTAGAACGCGATAATTGAATTGAACTAGTGTTATTAGCGGCGCTCTAGATGGATAGGAAGCAAAGACTTTCAAGAAACCGTCTCCAGGATATAATAATATAATTTAATATCTACTTTACTATTTTACACGCGAATTTGTAAATATTTCTTTATTCTATAAATAAGTGGCGCTTACAAAGGTAAGCTTGGCTTCCCCTCAATCCTCACGCCCCAGGCTCATAGCATGGTTAACCTGTGGGTAAATCAGGCAAGGAGGCTCGCCGCCTCACCAGAGACCGTGCGATATCTCCGGACCAGTCGGATGGCCATGACCCTTTGGGACGCGTTCAAACGGCGGGTTGGTCGTCGCCTCAGGGATCGCGCCCACATCGAAATTACCACCACTGCAGAGGCGATTTTGACTCTGCACAGCAGTCCTCGAGACTGCCCTGCGTGGGCCTCTGAGCGGCAGGTCTTGATCGCCAGGATCGGGCGAGACCTGTCTTTGCCAGCAGTTGTAAGAGGGTTATGCTGGTAGAGACAGACATCTGGAGGGAAATGGCCTCCTTCTGTGAGACCGTGATGGTCTAATTCAGAAAAAAATATGTAATTAGTGTCTTTATCCTTTTTGTTAACTATAATAAAATAAATATATAATAAACTAGCTTCTGCCCGCGGCTTTGCCCGCGTAAAAAGTCTTTTATCATCCCAAGGGAATATAAACGGTCCTATGTCCTTCCCAGGGTCTCAAACTATATCCATGCCAAATTTCATCTATCCCCCTACAACCTCACAAACTATACCGCTTTATAATATTAATAGTATAGTATAGGTATATGTGTAGTATCAAGAGCGACAATACGAATCAACATGTCCATGCAGTAGAATTATCTGCTCCTTCAACCTCGCTCTGATTTAGCCACTCTAAACCGGTGACGCTTGCACACAGAAGCTCATCAGTATAGCTCGACGTGTAACAAACCATGAGAGACGCACATTGCGCGCTAGTGCGGCTGATGCACTGTGTTTCTGTGGTCCGCGGACACTTCTAGTGCAGAACTTTTCACAATTTTGCACTGTGCGGAAATAAATTACGTGATATTTGCCGAGACCCCCACCTCTATATTTTCGATTCGGCTCGAACTTTATATTTTATCCCTAGCAGTTATCCGTAACAATAAAATAAAGTTGGTTAAGTATTTTGTAGTAAACTGATCATCATCTTCCTGCCCGTGTCCCATGTTACTTGTGGTCGGCGCAACACGTTTTCTTCTTCAACACCGTCCTGTTCCCCGTCACGCTATCACTGATTCCCTTTTCTTTCATATCACTCCTCACACAGTCCATCTCACCATCCACATTTATTAACCGACTTCCCAAAAAGGAGGAGGTTCTATGTTCGACTTAAAGTTTTTTTTTTTTTTTTTTTTTTGTTTATGTTCACCGATTACTCCGTCAATTGTGGACCGATTTTGAAAATTCTTTTTTTGTTTGAAAAAGTATGTTCCGAAATTGGTCCCATTTTTATTTGGTGACGATCTGATGAAGAACTTCGGAGATACAGAACTCTTCAATAAATAACGGCAAAGCTCTCGGGATTGCTGCAATCGCATTTCTGTTTATTGTTTATACCATTTCATAACATAACATCACGCCAGTACGCAGATCTCTCATTTCACCGGATATGTTCAAGTTTCATGAATTCTATTTTGGTGTTAAAGTTACCTTACTAACTTGCCTATTAGGTACGTACAACAAAAAAGTGAAAAATAATAAAACTTTTTGCAAAAAAATACTACCGACTTCCAAATACTAAACTACAAAGTGAAAACTAACTTAATTTTTTGAAGTCGGTGTCCATAACGCAAAAAAATGGTACCTACGAAAGACACCGACTTCAAAAAATTAAGTTAAAATTAAGTTAAATAATTTTCTTTTCCGAAGTCGGTGTCGAAAAACTGAAAAAATGGGTACAAAAGACACCGACTTCGGAAAAGAAAATTATTTTTTGCTTTGTAGTTTTTTGTTCTGGAAGTCGGTTTAATTTTATGTTAAAAAGTTCTCATCCATCTTTTTCACAGCCCAAAATTCTGATCCATACAGTACGAGGTCTAATCACGGACTTGTAAATTTTCCCCTTTAACTTGAGGGGCATCCGTGGGTCGCTGTAAGATGTTCCAGTGACCTGTCGCCATTTCATCCATCCCGAGTTGATCCGGTAGTCCGGGCAGTCGGAGCACATCGGTATGGGTGTTCCAGCAAGAGCTATAGGCACGAAATAAAAGAAACACAAAATCAAACTTTTTTATTTCACATAGGCCTACATGGGCACTTATAAAACGTCGACAAAAGGTGCACGGTTCGGGTTGGTCGTTTCCTATGGAGAAGAACCGGCAAGAAACTCCATGGTTACTCTTTTAAAAAATGGTTTGGTTTTACAATATTTCCATGTTACAGCATTAGTACTATGGGACAACGTAGGCCCGACAATAAGTCGTAAGAAACTATAAAAACAAAGATTATATATAAAAAAGTTAACAAATGTTAACTAACATCTAGAAGGCTTACAATGTTCACACATTCACAAAATAATCGGTAAAAGAATCTATACAAAGGTAAAAAAAAAAATATAACAAGACTAAATTTATCATGTGGCACAAATGTTGTTATCAGTGCTGTAACTATTCTTAGCAAAGGGCTATAAAGATGATTGCGAACCATTGTAAAAAGTCCAATTAAAAGAAGAAAAACAAAAACAAAGAGAAAAATGAGATTGAGAATAGTTAGAGACATCCACATATTTGTGCCGTTTATGAGTTACCTGGGAATCCGCATGCACAGAAGGAGCTAAAACCATTTTTTTTTAATCTTCAACGTAGTCCTTGATTTTATAATATGCTTTTTTAATAAGGACACGCTTGATGTGATTTTTTAAACTTTCCATCGGTCAGTTCTATAACTGCAACTGAACTCTGAACTCACGGAACTGGAGAGACCGCCAAATTTATAGTAAACTATTAATAATAGTATGTGCCAAGTTTTGCATTTCTCGCCTATCTTCTACATTATACATGGTGTTCACGTTGCCGTATCTATCAGTGGCCGGTCTTTCAGTACTCTGTGGTAATACATAAATCTCTCTGCACACTACACAGATTCATCAAAGCATTTTTGTTTTGTTCCAGATATATTACAATGGAGAAGCTACCAGACCGAGGCCGAAATAATATTTTCATAGCTGTGTTTATTACGCTATGTTGGGCAACCACAGGTATGAATCTTTATTATACAGGGTAATATTTAATTTTATTTCTCGAGCTTGAGGTTAAATCAAATTTGAGCAAGTACCAATGTGACTTTTTCAAGTCATATGTACTTTCTAAGTTTATCTTGGACATCGGTCACAACTTTGAAGGAAAACATCGCGAGGTGACCTGAATGGCGTCATATTAAATATAATTTTATTTTATTCTGTAAAACGAAGAAAACAAATGAGCAATCAACGACATTTTCCACATAATAGAAAAGAAGCTAGTGGTCCGCCCTGGCTTTGGCTGGGTCATAATAATTTATAACACAATCATTTGGAATAGTGTACCTTCCAAATGGTGAAAGTTATTTCAAATAGATGTAGTGGTTTTTTTTTTTGTTACAATCCCACCGCACTATTCCCAAACCACTGCAACTCCTGAAAGCCAGCATTAACAGTGGCGACCACCAGAATAGCGCCGAGGCAATGAAGCTGACGAAGTCCCGGAGAATGCATTTAACTGTCTCGGTCCCCGTAACGAAATTAAGCATAAAAGAATAACGGCGGAGTAGGAGAAAAATAAAATTTCCACTTCCCTCCATATCAAGCAGGAGACAGAATAAACAAGGCCATAAGTCACAAAGGGTCGTTTACAACTGGGATAAGCCCAGTTGCCTAGCGCCACGGAAAAAAAATACCATTAATATTAATGGGTCCTAACATTGTGAGTTGTGTTATATTTGATTCCAATCTATATCTATACTAGTCTATACTAATCTATACCAAAGATAATATAATACTAGCATATCTATACTAATATTATAAAGAGGAAAGTTTTGTATTTTTGTATGTAACGAATAAACTTAAAAACTACTGGACAAATTTCAAAAATTCTTTCACCGTTGTGAAGCTACTCTATCCCCGGGTGACATAGGCTACTTTTTATCCCTGTATTCCCACGGGAACGGGAACTATGTGGGTGAAACCGCGAGGCGTCCGCTAGTAATAGGTATGGCAAAAACACAAGGTATAATGGTTCCAGAAGTTACCCTACACGTGAGAACAAACTCGCAGACAAAATCGGTTATTTCTTTATAATATTAATTAAGATTGTTGTGTAAACAACCTGCAGGTACCTTTTGGCTACGCCGTTGTCGGGTAAAAAGGCTAAGCCGATTGATGAATCGTCAAGCTTATCTGGCACCAGTGGCGTAAATAATAGTCATAGTAATGTCATTGATGCCAATATCAATATTTTTATTACTCTAACGTTAACTATCCTTTTATGACCTTACTCTATGGTTTTATAGTCCAATGTATCTACTATAACTTTTTATATCATTTTTTTATAGATGACAAATATAGACGCGCCTATTTTCGTTTTAACATCGTAGGTGTAACAGTATAATAGAATAAATCACTTATCCTATAAAACTTTTTCAGAAAGATATGTTTTATTTCTCCCGTCAACTGGCTACCTACCTACCTACCCTACATACATAATTGTTGCGTAACCGTTTACGCAGCGCACGCAACGGAAGCTTTCAAAACGGAATATTTTTTCCGTTATTGCAACATTTTTGATTTATGCTCCGCTCCTATTGGTCTTAGCGTGATGTTATATAGCCTATAACTGTCCTCGATAAACGGATATCTATCCAACACAAAAATATTTTTTCAATTCCAACTAGTAGTTCCTGGCATTAGCGCGTTCAAACAAACTAAATAGTATATAGATATCAGCCTGTAACTGGTCCACTGCAGGGCAAAGCCTTTCTCATGCAGAGAAGATACGAGCATTGATCACCTCGCTTGCTCAAGATGGGTTGGAGATTTTAAGGAGGGATTTTGCAGTACTTATGTCCAGGGGCCGTATCATGCATGACGTGTCAAAACTGTCATGCAATCAAAACAACAATCACCGAACACAAACACGGCATCCACATGCTTGCCGTGCTTGTATATTCCGGATTGGCAAACATGGCGGACGACAAGCTTGTTGTGGCAGCGATTACTTTCGGGTTATACTCCTCATTTTTCCTTACAATTTAGCTTAAGATACACAAAATGTCACAATTCGTAAATTTGACCACCACTATTAACTTTAATTAACTGAACATGCGTGTGGATACATCACAAACAAGTTCGTCGAACACTGTTTGATTTGTGCACAAAAACCGACACCGATGCCGAACACGGGCAAACAAAAACAGCCAAACACAATCAAACACCCATCCACACGTTCGTGTTTGTTGTTCGCCATTGTTCGGCAAGCATGTGGAGGCGGCATTACTTTTAACAGAAATGTAGGTCGGTACAGCCAAACTATTTGATTCATGACCTATTCAGACGATAATTCTAAACTTTAAAATATTAAGCTTTTTTTGTTATACCACACGGGGAGTTACTAAAAGCCTTTGATTTAATTTAAAAACTGTGTAAAATAAAAAAGTGTTTTGTAAAAAGAGGTCTTTCCTTAAGGTTCCCCTAGTCGACGCCACGAACTATTTTGTGCGCGAGATTAAAATGCATGCAATCTCATCCGACAACACGTGCGAAAGAGATAGATGCTGTGATGAGCATTAAGAAGCTAGTTCCCGTACGAATTTGCACTTTTGCAAATTTGTATCGAAATGGATGATGATTTAGGACGAAAACGAGCTCGCAAAATTTTATAAAAAGACCATTGGTAGTCTAGATATGATAAAAAAACTACTAAATGTATATTTTCAAAATATTTTTTTTTGCATTGTTGAATCTATCCCTGTATGAAGGCCGATTTGCAATTTCCCTTCTTCTTATGGTATTTATTTCCGCCCAAAGATGCGTTAAAATTAATGTTCAAGTAAGGAACTTTCGACGTTCATAACATTCAAATATTTTTTTTTACTTTTTTGATTCCATACAGGGCTAGATAATGATAAGGCAAATTTATATATTTTTTTATTTTGAACGTACATCGTCAAACAGTAGAGTAATCGCTAGACTACGTTTGTATGGAAGAATTTTCGACTAGTGTAACCTTAAATTCCTAATTCTTGTTAACTTCCCAACATGTCATCCATATTAGTGACAAAATCGGTTATTGAATGGATAAAAACCTATAATTTTTGTTTATCCAATATCAACGGGGTGGATTCTAGATTTTCCAATGATTAAGTTTTAGTTTCCATCAAAATCGAGCCCGATATTCCTATGAGTGTTATTCACTATTCTTCATGGTTTCGGACTTGACCATCCACGCCCACTTGAAAATCTTACCTTGTATTATATCACAGGGTTATTGCAAAAACCGTCAGTTTATAAGAAATCTCGTGAGATTGTAAACTCTTTTTCTCGGTAACGACACGTATATTTTGTTACGAGTTGGGATGGTTCAGGGGATAAATTATTTAAACAATAATAATTAATCACTTTTATTACACAAACACATCTTAAACAATTTTACTACTTCGCACTATTTCACTTTTTGGTCGCTTCGTTATCGCTTCCCAATTGAAACTGCCCCAAGACGATTTTTTTTTTTTTTTTTATTGCGTGGCGTCTCGCAGTTCGGCCAAAGTAGCCGTCCTCTGCTTAACCGGACTAACCTGTGGAGACTAAGCTATGTAGCCTCCGGCCAGGCTTAAAGTTTCTAAACCTAAAGCGACAGCACTAAGGGCTACCCCAGTTGGGGTCGGACCTCGGCTCAGGGCGTCGCTTGGGGGATGGCAAAGGCCGGATCTGATAAAGTGATTCTACCATCCGTTCGGAAAAGCCTACGTGGAGAAGAACGGACAAGGCCCCAAGACGAACCAGAACGCCCTTTATATAGCGCGGGAGACGTTTCTGGAACATTCCATACTGTTCTAGACACGTCGAGAATCTTCCAGAATAATCGGCTGAGACAGACATTCGAAACGAACTTTCGAGATTATTCTCGACGTGACGGGAATATGCCAGAATGTGTGGCATAGAAATATTTAGGTGACATGAACTTTCGAGAAAATTGATTCTGCTATTCGATACGAGATGGCGCTGCTAGCTGCTGCTAGTTTCTTACTCTCTTTAAAAGATGGCGTTACCTATCTTGTAGCAATATTGTAAACTATCGAATTGGTTGGATTTGAAAAGATCTGTTCGGAATATATTGAGTGTTTATAATTTAGTCAAGATTTATTAGATTAGATAGCAATAATCCGATGAAACTAATCCTATATATAGGTGATTAAATACATTTATTTTTAACCGACTTCCTAAAAAGGAGGAGGTTCTATGTTCGACATTATGTTTGTTTTTTTTTTTACTAATGTGGACCGATTTTGAAAATTCTTTTTATGTTTGAAAACGTATGTTCCAAAATTGGTCCCATTTTAATTTGGTGAAGATCTGATGAAGAACTTCGGAGATATACAACAGAACTCTTCAATAAATAACGGCAAATCTCTAGGGATTGCTGCAATCGCATGTCTGTTTATTGTTTATACCATTTCATAACATAACATCACGCCAGTACGCTCATAAAGGGTACGCAGATCTCTCATTTCCCCGGTTATGTTCAAGTTTCATGAAATCTATTCTGGCATTATAGTTACTTTACTGACTTGCCTATTAGATAGGTACAACAAAAAAGTGAAAAATAATAAAACTTTTTGCAAAAAAATACTACCGACTTCCAAATACAAAACTACAAAGTGAAAAATAACTTTATTTTTTGAAGTCGGTGTCCATAACGCAAAAAAATTGGTACCTACGAAAGTCGGTAGTATTTTTTAGCAAAAAGTTTTTTTTTAGTAGCTGTTTCCCGCGATTCGTTCGCTTTTTGAAAAGCTAGACCAGACTATAATCTATCTTGTGCCAAATTTCGTTCAGATCCGTTCAGCCATAATATAAATAAATATATTCAGGTATAATGGCGCTGTTTAATGTCTTGTTTTACAAAAATTCTATGTTCCGAAATAGATGACTTATGACTCATACGGCAAGTTAGGCGTTCTGGCGTGATTGAGTAACAAACATCCATCCATCTAACCGCGTTTATAATATAAGTAGTATAAAGTTTTATATATAGTAGGAAAACGTAGGCAGTAATATTTTTAAACGTCAACTAAACCACAGATAATATAATACAAGCATACAGATGCCTCATCCCATACAAAGAATTTGCGGCGGCGTAACTAACGTTTTTCGTCTGACAAACCGATTATTTTTTGTACATCGTTCGCGTTCGGTTCCATTCCATGGCGATAGATAGATGGTGTTAGCAGCGACTTGCAAGTAAAAGGATTTACTCGGTGCAAGAATATTTTTATTTAAATACAGTGAAGATTTGTTTTATAGTACTTTTTGCACGTTTTTAAAGTTTCATTGCACCAAAATGTAATACAATACAAATTCAAAGAATCGAGTGGAACGTCTTAGACATTTAAAACCGCGCCATCTATTGGCATCAATTTTAAATGATCCGTTCAAATAATCTTTGAAATGTGAATTAAGAGCCCAATCTATACCAATATTATAAAGAGGAAAGATTTTTTTGTTTGTTTGTTTGTACCGAAAAGGCTCCGAAAGTACTGGACCGATTAAAAAAATCTTTCACCTATGGAAAGTTACATTATGCCCGAGTAACATAGGCTATAATTTTGACGGGAGCGAAGCCGCGCGAGGGTCAGCTAATATTCCATAATTTTGTCCTTAGGAGAGTTGATTAAACAAGAACATACAATTTTTATGTTCAATTCCAGAAAATGTAAATTTTACACACAATTCAATAACAACTTGGTGCATGTCGCGCCATCTAGTGAGATTTATTTGAACCAAATTTTCTTTCTTAGCGATTGGACCCCGTGACTAAACCAACAATTTTTTTCAGTGCACAGCATCGACTGTTTCAAGTGCGTCTCCATGAACGGACGCTTCCCAGCCTGTGACGACCCGTTCCACAACAATCACAGTCTTCAGATGCTGGAGTCTCCCTGCATGGGTGGCAGGAAAGGACGCGATGGGCTCTTCCCTGCCACCTCTTGCATCAAGATAGCCGGAGTTTTCGGTAAGAACTTTTTTGTTAATAAAGGACTGTTCAAACTGAGGCGAATCCAGCGCGGGACACGATTGGATGCGTCGGTTGTTTTAATGTTGGGGACTTGATGCGACTGTTCGCGCCAATTTGGACATGTCTATAAATTGAAACAACAAGCGCGAGTGAATTTAAGTGGGATTTGGCTCAAGTCGACATGAATTTAATAAAATCTTAGTCATGTCAGCAAGACGGTAGTAGCAGTATGTCCATCTACCTAGTCTCGTTAATAAATGTACGTGAAGTCATAGTACCCGAGTGTTAATATTACATAGAAATAAAGAAAAATAACATAACATCAAGCCTTAGAAACAGACTTTCTCTCTTATCTCTGTCACACATGTCTACAGACACGACATGTGTGACCAAGACAACGCTCATTTCAATTATTATAGACCTAAAGTCAACGCCAGATAACAAAAAAATACAAGCCGTTAACACCTGTCTACCAATGTATACCAATATTTCAAAACGAAACGAAAAAGATGTAAAGGCAGTGTCGCTAACACGATCAAACAAACGTATGGCGGTAAATCCCGGAATCATAAACATGACGATTATATTGAAGAATCTAATTATGTTTTTAGAGTTCCGTACTAAGCCTCAGTTTCCCACCTTAAAATTATCGGAGAATTAATGTGACAAATTGTCAAACACGCGTAATCTTCTGTGATTGGCTGTTGAAAATTTATTCAACCAATCACAGCAGATAACGCGTGCTTGACAATTTGTCACATTAATTCTCCGATAATTTTAAGGTGGGAAACTGAGGGTAGAACTGTTAAATTAAAGACCTACAAAATAAATTCCTCTAAACTCTTAAAACATAATAAGATTCTTCAATATATAATTTAGATCAAACATATTCAAAGCGCAAAAAGTGTTATGCACTTTCTTGGTTTTCATCGTCATATTTATGATGCCGGGATTTTAGAGGAGGTATTATCAACTCTATTTTACTAACTTCCTCGAGCTTTAGGTAGATAGTAGATACTAGCTTCTGCCAGCAGCTTCGCCCGCGTGAAAGTCGATAATTATTCCGAGGGAACTCATCCCGGGAGAACAAGTATCCTATGTGTTAGTCCAGAGTAGTAGCTAACTACCTCCATACCTTTCATCAAAATTGGTCCAGCCATTTGAGCGTGAAGAAGTAACAAACATGCAAACTCACACACACACACTCACAAACTTGCGCCTTCATAATATTAGTGTGATGAGTGTGATACTCTATCTATTCCGATCTCTGGTCATAAGAGTCACAAAACTGCCTGCTTTCTTTCAGATGACACTGGAGAGACTATCACAGTTCGTGGCTGCGGGTTGGACTCTGGTACGGCGACTACTGACACGGAAATTATCAGAATGTCCCATTGTGGACGATTCTACTATGATGATAGGTAAGCGAAATGAAACACCTTATATTTTTAATCCACGACGGGAACAAGCTGCTAGATTTTAAAATGTATTTTTTTAAACAAGCTTTTATATAAATTACTAGCGGACTCCTGGCGGTTTCTCCCGCATCGTTCCCGTTTCCATGGGAATACAGGGATAAAAGTAGCCTATGTCACCCGGCGATAGTGTAGCTTCCCAACGGTGAAAGAATTTTAGAAATCGGTCCCGCCGTTTCGGCGTCTATAAGGAACATACATAGATACTTTCTCTTTTATATATATACTACAGATAGATTGCATTTTCATAAGAAACAAACATGTGTGCAAAATTCCAGCTCAATCGGACACCGGGAAGTGTGTCAAAAAATTGCAAGATTTGATTACTGAGACCCCGGGGCAGATGCAAGTAGATAAAAGCTTGTAAAAATATATTTTGAAACGAGAGGGTTAGGTGGTCAGCCAGCTCGCGAATTTGTATCCTCCGACTGCACAGCATGATTTTATTCCTGTTTACCATCTTTTTAGATCGTTTCTTAAGCAGTCGTATTTGAATTTTGAATTAACTTTTTTTTATTTAGAACTTTTTAGTTACTTTTTGTCGAATATCTTTTTATACATATAATATACATGGTATATATTTTTGTAATCATCTCTTAAACCTTTCATTTTGATACCCCACACGAGGGTTCTCTCATTTTTTGGGGTCCCGCCCAAAATATGCCACTTTTTTTAACGTCTCCTCTCTAAGCACAATTCCGCTCAAGGCGCATCTAACGATGTCTTAATTAGAAAATCCGTCAAGTGGTTTGAAAGATATGAGGTAATAACTTAATGTGTATTACATACATACAAGATACGCGCGAGAAACATAACCCTTTCCTTGCAGCCGGGTAAAAAGAGGGGTGTTATAAGTTTGACGAGTTTCACAGAGAGGAGACCTGTATCCCAACAATGGGACCGTTAGGGTCTTATTGAGTTATGCACGGTGTTGACCCTGACAACTTACCATCAGATGGTCTCCTTATTTGGCCCCGTTATGCTCTCTCCATTTTTAACCCCTGATGGAAAAAGATATGATATAAGTTTGAATTGTGTATCTGTCTGTGGCATAATAGCTCCCGAACCAATTTAGATTTCTTTTTGTTAGTTGAATGTTTCTAGGGTATTAAAATAATAATTCTATTTAGTCCGTCAGAGAGATTATCAAATAATATTGGACCCGTATTTTTTGCAAAGTTAAAGTGCATCAAAGTTCAGGAGTCGGCTTGTGACGTCACTTTGTCAGTATAAAGTGTAGCACACCGTGACGTCACACGGTATTTCAACGCACTGTATCGTCGTATTTTTTTGTTTACGTGACTAAAGAAAATACGTTTACAATATTTTTAGGTTATCTAACTGACAGTCTACATAGATATTTTTTGTCAAGTCTATTCGATATTAGAGAGTGTTTCTCGCTTATGTTTGATGAAAATCGGTTCAAAAGTTATGCGCATTTTACACTTTAAATCGGAATGGAAATTCTCGAAGAGCAAGTAAAGCATTTACTGTACTATGTTCCGACTGTAAATCTACCATTCACTGTACCTATGTGTCGTTCGTTGACTTCAGTGTGCCCTGGCAGTTGAGTGTGTCATGCTGTCTCTAATGTATCTCTGATGGTGGCACATGTGTTGGATCATTCGGTTCCCTTCATGATGGTTGAGCTGAGTGGTGCCGATCCATGCGTCATGTTCGTGAACGGGTGCCATCATTTGGGATTTGTCATAACTTAGCTGCCTCGGCCTGTTTTTGTATTTTTTTAAATTGTTTGTTACTCTAGATACTTTACGTGCACTTCTTTTTATATCGTTCTCACATATAGGAGTATATTTTTCAACAGGAATGATGTTACCAAATACTTGGAATTAAAACTGATGAAAAAGAGTGTCCGTGGAGTTTCTTGCAAATTTTTCTCCATTGAGGCCTACTGACGCTTGCAAATTTGCAACTAGAGTCATCTTTTTTTTGTTTGACAATTCAAAACTACCTCTAAGGAAGGAAAGGAAGATTTTGATTTAAAAAAAAAATCTACACATGGCAGTTGTGACCGACAAGTTCTTTCCGAGGCACCAAGGAATCTCGGCATGGATGTGAATGGTCACCCATTCATGGAGTGACCTCGGCAATCGTTGCTCAACCTCGAAGATCTACCCGTGCGGCATTTATCATCCGTGAGCACCTACATTGTTGTGATATTGATTATTTTTCTTTCAGATATGTCCATGGTTGCCTTCAAAGCTGCAACGATGCTGACGCTTGCAACAAATCCGATCACCTCCGGTCAAGTTTTCCCGCCATACTTCTTATATACCACGCGTATCTTCTTTTAATAAGCTAACAAATATCTTAAGAAGTTAATCTAAATATTTATAACGCTGTGGAGTCATGTAACTTTTAAGTTTCATTAGATGTAAGCTGAAAACCCGACTACAAAATGATTTTTGTAATAAGCGTCCGTCATTTTTGTTATTTCATTTCAGAGTAAGTCCTTCAGATCCTTATCGGTCTGTCCAAGTTTCTAAATACCTATTTTGGTTGACCAAGACTGACCCAATATGTGTCATTTGTTAAAATCGGTTCCGTAGTTGCGACTGTATGGATTAAATAACTCACAAACTAATAAAGACTGTTGGAAATCATAACCCTTCCTTTGCTTCGGCGTAGTCGGGTAAAATTTATGTTTTGCAATCATTTGATGGCGTTAACGGACCAACGATTGTTGCCATCAACTGCAGGGTCTCTTAGCAATTTAATGGTCCGGTCTAACTGCGGCGAATCCCGCGCGGGATGCAGGACGGAAAAAAATGGATTTTCTATACAAAGTTGTCGTCAGCTACCCAAAATTTGTTTACTTTGATTTCTTGGAAATAGTTGTTCATTTACGTGGGTAGACACAGTTTTTAGGGTTCCGTACCCAAAGGGTAAAAACGGCACCCTATTACTAAGACTCCGCGTTTCGTCTGTCTGTATGTCTGTCTGTCTGTCACCAGGCTGTAGCTCAAGAACCGCGATAGCTAGAGAGTTAAAATTTTCACAGATAATGTATAACAACAAATACTAAAAACAGAATAAAATAAATATTTAAGGGGGGCTCCCATACAAAAAACGTGATTTTTATACCGTTTTTTGCTATAATGGTACGGAACCCCTAGTGCGCGAGTCCGACTCGCACTTGGCCGGTTTTAAAATATGACCACATCTTCCCGTAACACCTTGTATGTGAATCGTTCACACCAGGACACATTTCTGTCGATCAACTGTGGCGCGACTGTGGTGCCACATTTTGTTGTACAGTCAAGGACAAAAAAAAATTATACACTGAGCAAGTCAAAAGTCGAATTTGTCCCGAAATTTTAACTTAGAGTTATTAATCGTATCATAAAGAACTACCTATTTTGCTGTACCAGTATAGTATACCTAAGTCAAAGCAGATACTGTACCTTTAATATCTATAATAACAATAGAAAATTTTTGAAATTTGCTAAACACTTCAATTTTTTATTTAATATTATACCTGCGAAAGGATGGATGGATGTATGTTTGTTACTCAATCACGCCAGAACGGCTGAACAGATCTGGATGAAATTTTACACAGATATAGTTTATAGTCTGGAATAGCACGAAGGCTATTCATCCCGTTATAATTTTCACTTGGAATACGAGCTCGTATGAAAACACACGAAGCTAGTGTACTTATAATTTGCCCGTTGACTGTACAACTTTCCATGTAAATATAATGATAACCACAATTGCATTGCCTTGCTGCAAGTGACTTCCAAAGCTCTTCAAAATTCAAAATCACCTAAGCTACTATCACAGACACAGAGCATTAACATGTCTCGTCAGGCACTACTTGAGATGACATTGACAAAACTATCCACACACACAAAGCGTTTGAATTGGTCAAGTTCATAGAAATTGACGTATTCGTTTTTTTTGATGACGGATTTCGGAAATGATGTGCACCGGTGGCAGCATAGAGACGCCAGGTCCAGGCACCTGACAAATGCTTATATTTTCCGTCATTAGTCAAATTGAGGTCAATCGTTACGTACTGGTGCCGTAAATTTTCTTGAAAACCCTCATTGGTAAACCTATATCTCATAGAAATTTGCAGCCCGGCCCCAATCCAGCCGAAACTTCTGTGCAGCGCTATTTTGCGGGCTTGAAAATTGTTAACAATGGCATCACTAGTCATTGTCGGCGCGGCGTTCTGTGCTCCATGCTTACAAGTCCACATCACACAACAAAACACTACTTTCGATTTTCGAAACACAACTTTTAGTTGATCGTTTTTAATACTTACAAATCGGCCAACTGTTGCGCGCGACACTCACAATCTTGTTACTAAAATTATTCCTTAGTGCACCTCTACACCTTCTTTGTTTTGTAGAAATATATAAATGTAAATAAAAATTATATTATTTTAAATCATTGCTACTTAGGTACACAAACATATCCGCGTGTCTATAAAATATAAAAGTTACAAAATTATTATTTATGCTCCGTAATTAAAAACTAGGGCGTAACGATTCCTTTGCTACTTTAGAGAAATGAGGGATTAAAAAGCTAATTTTTTGTATAGACAATTTATAGTTATTTTAATTTGCACTTTCTAAGATTTTATTAGTCACTGCGGGATAAGTCATGTAAAATTTTGATAAAATAACAAACAAAATTATCGACAGATCTGATACAATTACATGTATGTATGTAGGTTCTATAAGCATTTTGGGTTTATTGTACACAATATGCAGCAGCAGTGGCGTATTTACTTTGGCACCCCGGGCCAATTGGGTATGGCTACATAAATGTTTAACTTTAAAAATATATTTATACGAGAGCAAAAAGCGAGATCGATAATATAACATCTCGCTTCGGATAGGACACGGACGAGACAGGTAGCGAGACACTAAGCGCTAGACAACAGCCCTCTTATTAATAAACACGGAATAAAGTAATACCAGGAATAACAAAAGAATAACCATACATTTTCATAGGTTTATTCTTGGTATAACTTTATTCCGTGTTTATTAATAAGAGGGCAGGAGTATAATAGTAGTGTTTATCTCAAGAATATACCACAAGTGGTTAGTAGGAACTGCTTGCCCTCAAAGTTCGCCCTGGACCGTTGGTATCTTGGCCCAAGGGTAAATACGCTACTGTACCTTAGACAGATACGAAGGGCCAATGCGACTAAGATGTGACGACGGTTTTTCACAGATAAAAAAAAAATTATAGCTGTGTCTTTTTTATAGAAATTAATATATTTCAATATATATAAAAAATGGTAGTAGCGTCGCAACTATCGAGCGTTAGATACATAAACCGTTAACGAGATCTTTAGTCACTATTCTTGCATTGTCTCCTTCACTGACGATAATCCAGCCATGCAAGTAGTAACCTGTACAACTGGAACCAGGGACTGAATTACCCAAAAATTAAGGTACCTTAAAATTTCGGTATGACGTCATACCGTTAAATAAGGGTTACCGAAATATTTTGATATCGTTATTTTTTTCAGTAGCGGAATTTTGAGGTTTGAAATGCATACCGGTATATTTCGGTAGAAGTACTATAACCTTTTATAAAAATGTTGGTAGCGGTACCTAAACCTTAATAAATAGGGGTTTTCTTTGACGCACCGCCTCGCCACTCTGTCTGTCGACCTGTCGTGTTATTATAACTCAGTCGGTATTGGTTTTTATTTCCGATCGGAAGCACACGACTGTGGCCGTACTAAGCCGAGTGCCTACCTAAGGTTTTCTTACGTTTCTCCTCTTTCTTTCGATTCGTTTCTATGCTATTTTCTAAAATGCATATTAGTTAGGTACCTACACTACCTACGTCCCTCTAATAGGTTAATTTAGTAACATTACAATATTGGCATACATGACAGTTACATGCCTGTAACTTGTATAAAAGTGTGCTAGTAGCTTGCATGCCAATGTGCCATAGTAACTTATGATTGGTTAATGTCATATTGGCATATGCAAGCTACTTGCACATATTTATGCCAGATACAGGCATCTGTATTTTTATCCATACTCTATTAACCACGTCGGTAGGTAGTTTATTTCGACTAGGTACCTAACTAAGAGGATCCATAAGCAAGCTCACCTACTGGCAATTTGTGAACGTTGGCGTGGCATGTGATTTAGTAGGTAGGTATATAATGTAGGTACCTACATTTATCTTACAAAGGTCGCAACATGCATGACAGGCCCGCGGAGCGCCCCGGAGCCGGACTCCAGCTTCATTTACCTTAATTTTTACATCTTTAAATATTTTGGGCCCGCAAATATGGTGGACACGCAAAGCTAGGCCTAGCTAGATGCGCAACCGGTTGAAAGCTGCTCTATGGGTGCGAAACGTGGAAGGTCACAAAGGATACAAAACAAAACATCTAACGCCAAATCAAAGTTTTCGTATTTCAACCACTGTCTTCGTCGCATGGTCGCATTCTCGGTATTTAAAGGCCCGCGACTATCTCCAATGTAGAGATTTTGGAGAAATGCCACGAGAGCCCGATCGACCACTAGATCTAGTGGAGATAGATTGGCCACAAGCTCCAAAGGGGTCTCGATCACATACCCAAACAAACTTTGGACTGGAATCCCCAAGGGAAAAGAAAGCTTGGCCGTCCCCATCAAACCTGGCGTCGCACCATGTTGGCAGAAGCGACGAGCATCGGAATGACGTGGAGCGAGGTGAAGCGCGGAGAGGTAGCCTTTGTACATGTACTTTATTATCACATGTATGTAATGTTGTTTTTAGTGTGCAATAAATAATAAAGAAGCGTGAAGCTCAAGACCAATCGCGATGGTGGATATTTGTGGATGCCCTCTGCCCTTTTTTGTTAACCTTCAAAAGGCGCCAGGACTTTTGAGGAAAAGACTAGGGAGTGAGGTATTTTTAACTAACTAAAACCGCCCCGGCATACATCCGTGGGGAGACTAAAAGAGCTTCTCCCCTGAGCCTCGCTGTGCACGGCAGCACGTGATCACTGTGCTACCGTCTTTCCTGGATTCACTTGGTGGGTGGACAGAGTCTCCAGTCTGAGCGCCCATGACCCCGGAATCCCGCCTGCTTATAATGCAGGGAGGGTTTCGACGTTTTAGGCATCGGGGCGATTGGCTTTCCGGCTCCTTCTTTTCCGAGTGGGATCGGCCCTATCACGACCCCGCTCGGCGGCCTTCTTCTGGAGCATCACGGTCTCATCGAAGGAGGCCTTTTTCCTTAAGTTTTCTATCTCTGCCAGCATGACCCTCACCACTGCTAGAAAAGACAGGTCTCGCCCGATCCTGGCGACTAAGAACTGCCGCTCAGAGGCCCACTGGGCACTCCTCGAGCGTGTGCTGTGCAGAGTCAAGGTCGCCCCCACAGTGGTGGCAATTTGCCGTGGTGTCTCGCCCAATCATATTCAGATACTTACCGAAGCAACCGTGCCCGGGCAGTACCTGGCTGAGCCTGTAGGAGATGCGTCCCTCACTTTTCAGCCATGCTTCAAAGTGCGGCAGGACGGCTTCGACAACGTGCTTGTGTAAAACTTGCGGCTGCTGTAGCCGCTCGCGCCACCGCTCGAGCAGCGCGTGTCGCCGTTCCTGCCGTCGCTGCCTAAATACAGCGATTTCTGGCGCGCTATCACCATACTGGCGGATGCCGCAAATTCGGTTGTAAACCCTCGCTTCCATATCCGCCAGAATATCTAGCAGAGGAAAGCGTGCCAGGAGTGTTGCCGCCTCAAAGGATATCGTTCCGTAACCTCATGCGATACTAATGACCATTTTCCGCTGCAGACTATTTAGTCCTGCAGCGTCGGTCACTTGATAGTCTGATCGATCGCACGACACTGCGTAGAGGCGGCGAACTTCTTCTCATGGTCCCGCGAGGTTGAGTAGTAGTGTCGCGTATGCAAAGCACCCACTGCCTTTTCAACGCGAGGGACTTGCTGGCGCTCGAAATGCTCTTCGAAGCCCCACCAACCATCCAGGGTTAGGCCAAGACAGTTAATGTATTAACCCACCTGGGCTTGCGTATCTCCAACTGTCACTGACAAGCTGGGCGGCTATCTGCCCCTCTCCAGTTTATGGAAACATAGCCTTAATTTTATGAGGCGCTATCTACAAACCTAGCTCGCAGATCGACGCCACGACTCTTGCCACCCCGAGCTCGGAAAACTGGATGGTCTCGTCGAAGGTGTCCCCGCCGTCTAACACCAGGGTGTTGTCCGCGTAAATAACGATATTAACGCCGGCGGGTGGGTCCACACTAAGGATCAAATCGTATGCAAGATAGTCATCGTCATTATCATCATTTTAGCCGCAAGACGTCCACTGGTGACATAGGCTTCCTCCAAGCGTTTCAGCCCTATTGACCGGTTCCGTGCGTCTCGCATTCAGCGGACACATCAGATCGGTGGTCAGATGGTGACCAGTCTTGATATACGGGTATCGTATTATCCAGTTACTGGTTTATGGATGTCAGATAGGCAGTCCTTTCATGTAAAATACTGGTACTCAGCTGTATCCAGTTACACTGAAAGAAGCCAACCTCTTCTTTCTTTCTATTTAGTTTTTTTTTTCTTTCTATTTCTTTCTATTTAATTGGGAACAAGGCTTTTTTCATCTCGCCTGATGGCAAGCTATGATGTGGTCGACGGTGAAAAACGCTTGCCTAAAATTAACTTAAAGACCCCAAGGTTGTGAAAGGGTGGGAATGGTGGGATGTCCACCATGTACCGGTGGCGCATTGCCGTACGTCTTGTTGTCCGATGATGGAAAGGACCAGGCGGAATCAAATTGTACAGTTCCATCGCACACTCCCCGAAATGTAACCGCTATAAAACCGACAGACTGGCCACTCGGCGTCGATGTTTAATCCTCTGGAGCTTTGAAGCGACCAGTGCATCGTTGCCGATAAGCCTCTTGCCCGTTTGTCAATCGACTCAAGTGCATCAAGTTTATATTTGGCAGATCCGTCCCAGAGGTGAGAGCAGTACTCAATGCATGACCGAACTTGCGCTTTATACAAGTTGAGCAGCTGTTCAGGCGTGAATTACCGTCTCACCTATACAAGGATCCCCAACTTTTTTGGAGCCAAGTGAGCCTTTGCCTCAATGAATGGACCAAAATTGAGGGTGAGGGGATGTTAACGTAACACCAAGAAAGTCGAGATGGTCCGTTATCGGCATGGTTACACCACGGAAAGATGGGTTCGGGTGGAATAGGCTCTTTTTTGCGGCACAAAGACACGCCTGAGTCCAATCAGCATTGAAACTGTCTGGTTTGGCATCGCCCCATCCGGAGACTGCCTCCAAAAACAGGTTCAAGCGCTCAACCATGGCCTTAGCCCGTGCGCCGGACACGTATCTCTCAGCAACTCCTGAGGGACTCCTGCGTTAATACCTAACTGACCGGACGAGTAGCCATCGATAACCACTCGGATGGACCGATTCCTCAGGAAGTCAGCAATCCAGTCACACAGATCACTAGGCAGATCGAAGGAAGGAAGTTTACCAATAAGGCTCTCATTTCAGACCCTGTCGAAAGCCTTCGAGATGTCAAGGAAGACATCAAGCGCATCCCCGTGCCTCTCGATGGCTTCACTCCAGCCGTGAATGGCATACGCTAGAAGATCCCCAGTTGACCGATTTCGGCGGAAGCCGTATTGGTTGTCACTGAGGATGTCGTTGTCTTCTAGGTATGCCAGGAGCTTATTGTTCAGCACATGTTTCATACTCTAGGCTAGACAGATTGATTGATTTCATGTCAGTAAATATAATTAAATAATAATTTAATTTAACTCAAACATAGCCTCCGATAATTATTAAACCTATTTTTAGCCTTTGCCTAGTGTGGGGGACCACACTCGCAGAGAGCGCAGCTTAAAAAAAGCCCCGGTAGTTTTTTGGGTCCCAGTCCGACGCTGATTTAAGTTGATGAACTATCAGAGTATCAGCGATCTGTTACACGGCCGACCCCGTAGATCTTTTTAAAAAAAACTATTTTCTACCAAACCACTTATTTATTCACAAAAACCCACAATTACACTTTTGATTAAAGTTCTATTTAATAGTACACGAAAATACACCAACCAAAATAACGAGTTTCTATAATCTCTTGTATCTCTCGAGATAAGTCTAACGAATGTGGGTTTACGCGACGGCTTCCAGAATCTAACTAACTAAATTAATATTAAAATTCCGCTAATGTGCGATAACTGCAATTCAGCATTGGCTTTGCAATGAAAACTGAGACTTTAACTAGAGAATGCAAAAGTCGGCTTTATTGCCTTGTAATAAGGGTTGTAACAGATCGACAAAATAAAAACGTATTGCGCGGCACACAGTCGGCAACGAACATAGAGTTGAGTAAAAGAGTAGGTTCAGCAAACAAATTGTACACAGTTCTAACGTGTTCGACATCCCCGCGCCGCGCCCCTCGCATATTTTTCGGTACCGAAATCGTTTTAAGGTTAAACCGTTATTTAGCTCAACCTTTATTTATAAAGGTATCGGTATAGCTCTACCTTTATTTTAAAGCGGTACTGATATTTTTTTGAGGTATCTTAACCTTTAACCGTAACCGCTTTCAGTCCCTGACTGGAACATTATCGAGCAAAGCCGTGTCAAACAAAAATGAACTCAATTCTAAAATCCGTAAGACTTGCTCTTAGTTAACAGAAAAAAACGTGCCGATAAAGCCTCACTGGATCTTCGTGCTTTTCTTTCACACAATTGAAATAATTATGATTTGTTATTGGTTGGTTTGGTTAGGCTGATGTCACTCGAAACGACATTCAACCAATGAACCAATATTAGAAAGGGACACGTGCAGTTTTAGTGGCTCTGTTTCGTCTCGCGTTAGTTGTACAGTTTAAAGGTCTTATTTCATTTACAAGACCTCACTCCAACACCGCTCCCGCACAACGCCGCCTGTCCGCCGAAAGCTACCAGACAACCAGCTGTCCACGGATTTACAGCTAACAGTCAAATCTGTCCACGCGCCGACCGCGTTCGCCTTCCTTTTTCAACAAGCTGGCAACCCGCTTGAAGCGCGTGATAAGCATGCGGTAAATGAGACGTCAGCTGTCGAGTGGTACGGTGGCGGTAAGCTCGCTCACAGCGTGCTGTCTTCTAATTTGTGTTGTCAATTTTAAGCATGTCTACAAGGAGCTTTAGGGCCTAGCTCACATTTCAATGAACATTATTTAGCCGGGTGGAAGCGGTGTCGTATAAGTCGGATACGACCTTTATACTTCCATGGATCTAGCATTTCATAACTATTTTGTAGCATTTTTCGCAACTGACTTTGTTCTAGTGTCTCTCGCAATTATGTTTATTTCGCTTGGCTGTGATAATTTATCTGTTTCTATCACAGACATAAATCTAACTAGATAACGCAAGTCCCTCCATCTGTATGAAAACCAAGCGTGCCACTTTTTCACACACAATTTAAAAACAAATTTACTTACCAATGAAAGAAAACATTTCCAATGCCTCGGCCAAGTTTTTCTATACAGTCTTTACAGCTCAATATGGCATAATAAGGCATTTTTCTAGATTTCGGTGCCGATAATGCTAAATGAAAATGTCAAAGTACAATCATTGATCGTAATTTTACTCCGTGTTTTGACACGCGAAGTACATACAATCGCGTCATCTAGTTAGATTTATATCTGTGGTATCTATCATTATACACTTCCATGATACATATTGTATAAAATATACAACATATACACTGTATAAATTGTTTAACTAAACCATTAAGCTAGAAATCCGTATCATGTGTTATACTTATGAGAAATAAATATAAATTTTATTTATACCATTTCTTTAAGATTTTTTATGTTAGAAATATACCAAAGAGATTAAATTGTAAAAACAAAGCTACTTTGAAAAATGTTTTATAAACTGCTAAAAGCACACATTTATGTAATAATAAATTAATAAAATAAAATAATGCTATCATTTTCTTCTTTTATTAGCTACTAAGTTCTGCCAACGAGTCCGCGTGAAAGTCGGTCCTAAGGAAATTACTCCCGGTATAAAAAGCATCCTGTCTCCCCAAGGTCCCATCTATCAGGACTTATAAACAAATACATACATTGCAGGACTTATAAACAAATCAGACTTATTAAATATTTACATTCACGAATTGAAAAAAAAAAAAAACCATCAACATGGCTATTTTCGACTTTATCCAGAGAATAATGCCAAAAGTAGACTCTAAAGTACCAGTATGCGCAATATATGCCGATATGTCGAAGGCTTTTGACTGTGTGGATCATGATACCCTTCTAACAAAGCTTCACGCATACGGTATTCGTGGCAATGCCCTTAATTTAATAAAAACATATCTAAAAGGACGTAGACAATGTACGGAGATATCGAGCTTGTGTTTAGGATCTAGAAAAGAATTAAAATTCAGATCGTCTTTTAGAGAAATAAAATATGGTGTACCGCAGGGTGGCGTTCTCGGATCTTTGTTATTTATATTATATGTTAATGACCTGCCACGTCATATAATCCATCCTATGGTATTATTTGCAGATGATAGCACATCAATTGTTTCATGTATCGATAAGGAATCATATGTAAAAGACATTAACAATACAATAAGTAGTCTAATAAAGTGGCTTAACAATAACAATTTAGTTATTAATCTCCAAAAAACTAAAATCATGCACTTTTACCAGAGAATATCTGCGGGCGATATGGATATAAACTACAATGGTCAAACTATCGAAAAAGTAAACGTTATAAAATTTTTAGGAATCATAATCGACAGTCAGTTAACTTGGAAGTCACAAGCGGATGATATATGTAAACGTTTAAGCACTTCCGCGTTTATGTTGCATAATTTGTCAAAAAAAGTAAATTTGCCGACAATATTAGTGGCTTACCATGATCTAGTAATTTCCATCCTAAGATTTGGTATATTATTTTGGGGTCACTGTAGTGAACGAGAAAGCATTTTCAGAGCCCAAAAGCGCTGTATAAGAGCTATATTTGGTCTTAAAGTAACAGACAGTTGCGTACCTATATTTAGGTCTCATAAACTATTAACCTTTCCATGTATTTATATCCTTGAATTAGCAATTTTTGTAATAACTAATCGATGTCTATTTGCAACTTTAATTGAAACTAGAAAACGAAATACAGCTATGAGATCCCAGTACCAGAATCTATTATGCACGGGCGCTTTTAAAACTAGCTTACTAAAAAGAAATGTTATCTGTATGGCTCCTGTAATCTTTAATAAAATACCTGATCAACTAAAAAACTTATTGTTGCAAAAGTTTAAAAAACGCTTCACAGAATTACTTATAGATAAATGTTATTATTCAGTGCAGGATTTCTTAAATGATAATTTTTTGTAATGTATTTAATAGCCTTTATTTTGTATCACATTTGCATGCTATATTAAGGCAGAATGTACATGGATCCTATTTTATAATGTAACAACTTATTTTTTATGTACCTACATTCTAAGCAAATAAAGACCTATTCTATTCTATTCTATCTCTAAGCCAAAATTCATCAAAATTTGTTCAGCAAACTAATACACATGCAAGCAGACAGAGTTGCTTTTACATTTGATGATTGAAACTTTTCTGAACAATGTTTTGACTATAAGTTTAAAAAGGATGACTTTTAGGATGTCGCATGCGCGCTTGAGCAAAAATACCAGGAATACGATGCCCGACATCCTCTTTATGATCACACTACAACCCCGGGTAGACTTAAGAATCAGAAGAGTTTTCTTCGATCCACACGGGCCATCCAAAACCCACCGCCTATAGTGAGAAGCAGGTTGTGGAGAGAAGCTCACCTTCCACCACCGGATTTCTTGAAACGGACGTGAACTGCAGTGGCCTATATGGAAAGCACTCAATCGTTTACCCAAGTAGGCCGCTGCAAACACAATTGAAAAAATGGAGTTTTATAGACCCGTCTGATACCCAGTGTGACTGCGGTGCCCCTTTGCAAAATATGGCACACATGCTGGAGTGTCCCAAGTGCCCATACACTTGCACTTTGGAAGATGTTATGCTCGCCACTGACGCCGTAATCGGGGCGTCCACCTACTGGGCCCAAAATTTATAAAGATTTTCCTATCGACTCGAAAAGAAGATGTTTAAAAATTCGTAGTTTCTAGCCCACTTCAAAAAAAGGAGGGGGCACCGGATCCGGGTTCTAAATTCAATAGATAGGTTAGCCTATGTCCTCAGTAACGCAGTTACGTGGCACTTTTATTACTTTCAACCATATTGAATAAATCTATACGGTCGTCGAATAGCCAATCCCATCAAAAACATCATCATCATCAACCTACAGCAGTCCACTGCTGAACATAGGCCTCTCCAATCACACGCCATTTGCCTCGATTTCGGCAGCTCTCAACCAGCTGCTACCAGCCACCCTGCAATGATCGTCGCCACACTTTTTTTATACTGTAGAAATGCTCATGCATACTGCGCTACCATGGGGAGATAGCGCAGTTATGTGGGACTCTAACCCACTAAAATGCCATGGTGTCCCCTGTGCCGCTTACGACGGGCACACAGCGCACCCGCCGCGGCTGTCCGTCCGTTTTGGAAATACTTTCATTATGCTAATTTAGGAGGAGAATTCCCTGCCGGATTCTGTGTTTCCCAATAGCTACAACCTAGGAGTCTAATTCAAGAGTGAATAGATTACTTCTAGGCAAGCGTGCTTCACCGTTGACCACATCATCGCTCATCAGGTGAGATAGTGGTCAAGTACAACCCTATCTAGTACAAAAAAAATGGGGTTTCTTGCAAGTTCTTCACCCTACTTCAGGGATTCAGTATTCAGGGATAAATTATTTAAATAGCAGATTTCAATTAATCACACTTTATTACAAAAACACTTCTTGAACAATTCTAAAAGATCGCACCATTTTCCGATCGCTCTTTAACTCTTCTTAATCGAAACTGCCTCACGCCAAACCCGACCGCTCTTTATATAGCACGGAAGATGTTTCTTGAGCGTTCCATACTGTTCTAGATAATTCGAGAATCTTCCATAAACTTCCATAACAATCGACTTTCGAACTCACCGTTCCCGAAGCGACTAGAAACTTCCAGAATGTTCGGTTAGAACATTCCATTCGATACAAGCTAGATGGCGCTACAAGTTACTACCTAGTACTTCCTCTTGTCGCCAGATGGCGTTGCCCTATCTTTTAACTATATCATGTACGTACGCAGAGCGGGACCCTCGACCCGTCGGCTTTGTAGACCATCTTAATTATTTAGTGCTAATTTTGTGCAAAGTATTTAGTTTTAGACTTTGTACCGTTTTGAGAGCTAAACGGTGAAGATTTCATAGTGAGTAAACCGACATGTACTAGAATAAAAAAATTGAATACATGTGACATCCACCAACATGCACTGGGCTGACGTAGTGGATTACGGCCCATTCCCTCTCACAGAGACGAGGCCTGTGTCCCAGCAGTGGGAACCTTCAAAAGGCTGATGATGATGATGAGATTTTGTACTCCAAAAACTAAGCTCTCTTAGTTTTCAAGAAAATTTTAAGTGCAGATCGGTCGAATTGCATCGCACTCTGTCCATGTGAACGTATTTTAGTAATTTCATTTATTAAAAAAAACCGGTGAAGTGCGAGTCGGACTCTAGCACCGAGGGTTCCGTACAAACAGCCACATTCGCCAAAATAATAAGGTATCTTTACAAAATTTCATAAACAATGAAAGCACCGAACATTGCTCTAACCTAACAAAAAGATAAACTGAATAGAGGGACAATAATAACTTTGCCGTTGGAACCTTTTGTCCTCATACATCGACATAAATATGTCGGGGACAGTTCACCAACTGGTAAAAAAATTACGGTTTTCGGTTTTAATTGCTTTCTATATTACTCCACCTGTACACGATCTTACTGAAATATAAAATAACAAACACCAATCTTATCCCCTGAACCATCCATACCGCGGGGCCGCAAGATGGCCAACCGACAAGTTCCCCGGCGCCATTTTTCGCGATCGCCCGGTCTCAGAAAAACGCCGATTTCTCAGAACTTTTGTATGGGAACCATGTATAAATGTTATGTTGTTAGAAACGTTATGAAATAAGCTAGAGATTCAGATTTCATATGGATTTACCCAGTTTTACCTTGTAATATATTTGTAAATATTGCGTAAAGTCAGTGTAAGGGAAATTTTCTGTGTCAGGTTTGTGTATACAAATAAAAAAATAAACCATTATTTCACAATGTTTTTATTTTATTAACACCAATACACCCTATTCCACAAGTAATAAAAATATCACACCTCCCCATACATTTTTTTCAACCCACAAGCTAAAGTGTCGCGCCGGATTCAATTGAAATAAAACAAATAATTGCAAATACATAGTTATTTATTCATTAAAAGTGTACAATTCAAAGATTTTGCTTTAAAAATAAACATGATTGCACGGATCCTACTGTAAATAAATATTTTTCGAGTAGCTTGCCAAAGGCTGTCATCGTGTTACCCAGTTACTGGGTTGTGTAGGCTGCCTGTCCACTTGAGCGGAGCGATGCAGTGGAGCGGAGTTGCGGATAGCGATGGGCGTTAAATGAACGAATTAGTTAATTCGACCGTCGATGTACCTACATTGAACGATTCGACGGTTCACCGATAATCAACGAACTAGTTGAATTCGTTGACGGCTAAACTGAGACTCGACTATGTTCATGGCGACTTGTAACGCGACGACCGACGCGAAAACTTTAGTTGGGTAGTACAAGTTCATACGTCCGAAAACATAAAGGACGAACATAACAGCAAATTAATTTGAACTCTAACTGTAGATATAAAGAGTTGATATTTCTATGGGCCGAATGCCATTTTGGAGTAAAATGCATTGTGTTAAGAAGATAACGACGCCAATAGTTTCACGTGTGCAAAAGAGTAAAGCGATTGACCGATCGAAAGATTCGAGGTAAACCGGTTTGTACTTGTTTGCGTTCAATCAGAAACTTGTCGAGCCATAGACGAGGCGCGTCGCGTCGTCGCAATGTTTATAAAGAACGTCTACTTAACATAGTTTACGTTATGGACTAGTCGATAAATTCAACTAGTTGATCGACTCGTCGATCAACGGAAATGGACGGTCTAGTTTCGGTAATGAAAAATTCGTCGACGACCCATCTCTAGTTGCGGACTGTATCTGTCCGTAGACCCGGCGCTAGGTAGCGGAATGGATAGAGATAGAAATGCGGAGCGGAGTAGCGGATTGTGTTTTTTCATACGTGGAGCTCGGTTGCACTCGTTTTTCCTCTCTGTTTCCCCGCTCCGCTCCCCACTTCTGCTTTACTATATAAGTAATTCTTTGGTTAACACGTTATATTTTTCATAAAAATAAATAGTCATATTATAAATTTGAATTAGGAACGCGGGCAACCCACTACCATTGGCTTTAACATTAAAGATCATAGCACACTTATCAACTCGGAAAGGGATCGTCACCGTATCAACTCGAGCCGTGAATTGTTCTTTGTATGAAACTCCCTACTGCAACGCAGTCCAGATCCAGATCCAAAATCCCGAGAGCTTTCAGCTCGAACTCCAGAATTGTTTCGAGTGCCTAGGGAGCTCCGTGGACGAATACAGCGATGGGTTCGTGGAAACTGTCCATACGGTTGGGTCTAAGTTTTTCAAGACCCGCCGTACAGATATAAACAAAAAACTCTCTGATCCTACTCTCAAGCTCATGAAGGAGAGGCGTGAGATGATCCTGCAGTCTTCAGACGATGCGTTGAAATACCGGCAGCTCAATAGACGGATCTCAAAGTCCTTGAAAAGCGATCTCCGCCGCTTTAATACTGAGCGTATTAAAGACGCGATTGAGCGGAATAAGGGTTCGAAGGTCTTTGCAAGAGATCTGATTATTGGGCAGAGCCAGCTCACGAAACTAAAGACCTACGATGGCAGGATCGTATCCGCCAAACCGGAGCATTAGAGAGAGATCGAGAGATTCACGTTAACCAGTAAACCCGTCGCGAATCTAGCAAAAGACCCTAGAGCTAGATTGACCCGACACTATACCGAAGACATTCCGGACGTCAGCCTGTATGAGATTAGGATGAAGATGGAATTAAAGCCGAACTCCTGAAGGCGGGTGGAAAACCGGTCCTTAACGCCCTTCAGAAGCTGTTTGATTCCGTCATACTCGAGGGCAAAACGCCACAGGCATGGTGCAGGGGTGTGGTGGTACTCTTCTTCAAGAAGGGCGACAATGCCCTACTGAAGAACTATAGACCCATCTCACTTCTTAGCCATGTCTACAAGCTGTTTTCAAGAGCCATCACGAATCGAGGATTCGTGATGACTCTCTATAAATCGTCAAACCTCCCGCGCGGAGGTTTGACGATTTCCAGCCTCCTGAACAAGCCGGTTTCCGTAAAGGCTTTTACACCGTAGACCATAAACATACGCTGCGGCAGGTTATACAGAAGACCGAAGAGTACAACCTGCCTCTCTGCTTAGCTTTTGTGGACTACGAAAAAGCCTTTGATTCGATCGAGACTTGGGCTGTGCTGCAGTCTCTTCAACGGTGCCAAATTGATTACCGGTACATCGAGGTGTTGAAGTGTTTGTACAAAAACGCCACCATGTCAGTTCGACTTCAGGATCAGACCTCGGAACCTGTCTTTCTGCAGCGAGGTGTGAAGCAGGGAGATGTCATATCTCCGAAACTGTTCACCGCTGCACTGGAGGATGTCTTAAAGGTTCTGGACTGGAGAGGGCTACACACTGGAGGAGGAGTATATCACTCACCTTCGGTTTGCCGACGATATAGTGGTCATGGCTGAGACTATGGAGGACCTCAATACAATGCTCGATGACCTCAGTAGAGCTTCCGAAAGAGTGGGTCTTAGGGTGAACATGGACAAAACGAAGGTGATGTTGAATACCCATGTTACACCTACTCCTATCAGGGTCGGAGACTCTACACTCGAAGTTGTGGATGACTATGTCTACCTGGGACAAACGATTCAGTTGGGTAGGGCCTACTTCGAAAAAGAGGTCAACCGTCGAATCCGACTCGGCTGGGCAGCGTTCGGGAAGTTGCGCGGTATCTTCACGTCCAACTTACCACAGCGTCTCAAGACGAAAGTCCCAGTGACCAGACCAGAAGACCAGTGTGTGTTGCCAGTTATGACCTATGGCTCTGAGACGTGGTTGCTCACAATGGGCCTCATCAGAAAGCTTACAGTCACCCAAAGGGCAATGGAGAGGGCTATGCTCGGAGTTTCCTTGCGTGATCGAATCAGAAATGTAGAGATCCGCAAGAGAACCAGGGTTACCGACATAGCCCGAAGAATTGCCGAACTTAAGTGGTAGTGGGCAAGGCACATTGCTCGCAGAACGGATGGCCGATGGGGCAGAAAGGTTCTGGAGTGGCGACCGCGAACTGAAAGACGTTGCGTTGGAAGGCCTCCCACCAGGTGGACCGATAACCTGGTGAAGGTTGCGGGGATCCGCTGGATGCGGGACGCACGGGATCGGTTAATGTGGCGACGAGGGGGAGGCCTATGTCCAGCAGTGGACGTCTTTTGGCTGATATGATGATGATGATGACTGCAACGCAAACTAATCGGAATCCTAACGTCCAGCTTGCAGTTCCCGAGCTTACGGCTCGTCTTACCCGCGCTTAGGGCTCGTCGTTCCCATGCTTACGGCTAGTAGTACCCGCACTTACAGCTCGTTGTTCCCCGCGCTTACAGCTTGTCTTCTGATCTGGTGCCAGCTAGGTCAATCAACGGTCGCCTAGCCATAGCTGAGTCTACGTACCGGAGCTGCTGATGCACTTACGTAAGGTTGAAGACTGTTTGACGGCGAGGCGAACGGCGATACAGTTACGATCCCTTTCCGAGTTGATGACTGAGTTATGACCTTAAATCTGACACCAGATTTGACTGGGACCGTTGTATTACCCCGCCGTAACTTTTCTGTGGGGGTCAGATAGGCAGTCCCTGTATGTAAAATACAAGCATTCAGCTTTATCTGGTTGGACTGGAAATTCCCAAGATCGTTGGGAGAAAGATAGGCAAATGATAATAAGGGCCCTGTAGTTTTTTAACAGTTATTTTATATACCTAAGGCACGTTAATGATATCTAAACAGTATTCTATCTTAATACAAATGGTTGGAACACGAGTCATATCTACGCGCCCCGAGCTCGGTAAACTCTCAGTACATTTTACTGTCGCGAACGCGCCGCAGTGACGTACCAACGGTGTGATGGTGTACCGCGCGGCTGTAGGTAATTCTTTCAAGGACAGGGCCGAGTCACAATACTGTATAGATATCATTACCTTGCCTCAGTTGTATCAAATTGATCTTTATTCTCTCAGGATCAAAATTTCTTTAAGAGGTAAATTAAATGGGAATGGGGCATTCTATCCCTCCTCTTCGCCCTCCCCCCTTTCCTCCCCTTCCCCGCCTGTGAAATACGAAGTATATTCCGTTGTGGTATCTGAAAACTCCGTCGTATCTTCTGAGATTTTAACTGAAAAATCAAAAGGTCTCGTTGTTAATTGATAATTAAATCTAAAACACAAACGAATAGAGTTTAAAAAGTGGAGAGATTTCATCAGGTTTTTTTTCATAAAAAGCCTTTTATTTCTATACCCTAAAACTAGATTACAAATTTTGTTAGTAGTCTCAAGAGCGGATTTAAGGGAGGGGGGGGGGGTACGGGAGCACGTGCCCCCCCCCCCCGTCCCTGCCTCCGTCCCCCGACGGTATTTTTGTGTGGAGATTCCATCACAGTACATACTTAGAAGCAAATCAAATTATCAGAGTTGTTAAAATATATGAATAAAATAACAGAAAGAACATGAGTGAAACTCTTGTCTTTCATAAACCTTCCTATACATATTTGAAATTGTAGAAATAAATTTAACTATGATAGGTCTCCTACTTCAAGTTTATTTCTAACAGTTGTTGATTTTTTCGCCTGTCCACCCCTCGTGCCCCTCCCAGAAAAAAACATGGGTCCGCCCTTGTGTAGTCTCACTTATTATCTAGATCAGGGGTCACTAATAAGTTTCATTTAGGCTCCGTTTCTTAAAAATAATATAAGCGTCGCGGTCCGTAAGTATTAAAGTCAACTAACCCCTACCTTTCCCGCTTTTGCATCGTCAGAAGTAGGTTGACTTTGGTAAAATTGTTTCAAATATTAATGTGGAAAATGTTATTTTTGCCTTGAATTATTCGTCAGAAGTTTAGACTAAAGTATGTCATTAGTGACTCATTACATTTTGGAGATGTTCATCGGTCAGTGTTGCCAGTGGCAGATAGTCATTAAAATAACAGGGGACATGTCAAAATGTTACATTTGCATGAGAAAGGTTACATTACCTTATTTTATGTAGAAAACGACACTAATACGCTCACTCGCTCGCCGGAGTAAGAGGGATAGAAGATTTAGAAATACATTAAATTTGTGTGTCACAAAATCAGGTGCGACAACAAGACGAGCGAAAAGTTTCTAAGATGTTGTTCCGTTTCACGATTATTTTTTGTTTGCTGGATAATATTTCATAATTTTTTATTAAGTCCTAAAAGTAACGTACAAGTTACATTTTAAGTCGTGTTACATGGAGGTTACACGATAAGGTCAAAAGTAACGTAAAGTATAACAAAGGTGAAGAACGATTAATGAGTCGGGGCTGTTTCACTTTCAAAAGTTACATTTTGAGTCGTGTTACATGGAGGTTACATGATAAGGTCAAAAGTAACGTAAAGTATAACAAAGGTGAAGATCGATTAATGAGTCGGGGCTCTTTCACTTTCAAAAGTTACATTTTGAGTCGTGTTACATGGAGGTTACATGATAAGGTCAAAAGTAACGTAAAGTATAACAAAGGTGAAGATCGATTAATGAGTCGGGGCTGTTTCACTTTCAAAAGTTACATTTTGAGTCGTGTTACATGGAAGTTACATGATAAGGTCAAAAGTAACATAAAATATAACTTAAGTTACAAATGGCAACGCTGTCGGTAAGTCTCTTCCCCACCGCGACGACTGACGATCTTAAGCTCCGCGTAACGCGTTTGTCCATTATTTAATTACCGACGCTAGTCAAAGCGCGGGATACATAATTAAATCACGTAGGTACTCAAGTAAATCACATTGTACTGTTTACATAAGGTCCACACAAAATAGATTGGCGGTCGGGATTCGGACCGCAGACCGCCATTTGGTGACCCCTGATCTAGATGTTAGTACGGATCAGTTTTTTATATATGGTCCCTCTTCGGGTGCAGGCCTTCTCCAACTTCTTCCATGTGCCTGTATATTTCATGTCTTGGTACAATTTGTACTGAGAAGTGACGTCACAAGCACCCATTCCTGAACTTTGACGAGCTTAACTTTTATTGATTTGATGAAGCAAAAAATGCGTCATATATATTTTTTTAATAATCTGACTGACGGACCAAATAGAATTATAACTTTTTTATCCTCTCTATTTTATGTCTCGCATGTTCTTTGACTGTAGGTACAGTACAACTATTTTCTTAATGTCCCTCGGCAAACTTCGTTTTTTGTCAGTCGTCGGCTTTCTGTTAGTTGCCATTTGCACTTGTTGCAGACCGGGCGCTCTCAATCAACTTGAATGTATATAGAGTTGTCATTGATTGATTACTCTTTTAACATAATGAAATTAATTAAAAAAAAACCGGTCAAGTTCGAGTCGAACACGTGCGCCGAGGGTTTCTACCTACCCACTATACCGCCACAGTAAAATTGGTATCATTTTTATTGGTGGCTAAGTTTTAAAGATATGGGCAAATTTAGATTTTAGCAAAAACTTGTAAGTACCAAAATTTACCTTAATTTTCAAGTTTTTTAATTTTTCGGAATTTTCCCTTTTTTTGTGCGGTTAGATCTTAGTTTTTGCCAAATTTCGGGAACTACTATATAGATTTTCGAACCTATACTTCCGGTTGACCTAGAATTGTCAATTTTGGTTAAAATTAAGCTCTTACAGCACAAGTAAAGGGAAAATTTCGAAAAATAAAAAAGGTTGAAAATTAAGGTAAATTTTGAAACTTACAGTTTTCGCCATAAACCTGAATGTGCTTATATATTTTTATCGTGTTGACTCAAGACCTTGATTTTTATACACCTAATAGGTACTATAGACCTCAGTATCTGGTTTCTTCAACTTGCTAGGTCCACCCGTCCCTGAGAAAATCGGTGGTGACACACGGACAGACGCACAAAAAAGTGATCTTATAAGGGTTCCTTTTTGAGGTACGGAACGCTTAAAATGGGAGTAAAGCTGATAAAGCTGCTATTTTTACAGCTCTATATATTTAACACGGAAAACAAAACAACAATAAATTACTTAGTTCTGAATTAAAATTATTATAACTACACGATAAATCTAATAATTGATGGACATGAAAATTAGCATTCGTTTGTATTCGGCAATGCGATGATTACCGAAGAACACTTATAAAATAGTTGTACTGTACGTACCTTTATTCGTATCCTCCATTGACATGTCACACTTGCATTTCCTCATCTCCTCAAGGGCCCTCAGTTCTGATGGCAGAAGCTTCGTCTTCTCAATTGCAGCCATTGTATCTGAAGGAAACAGAAAAAATACTCATAAAAGCACATCATAATATTGATAGGCTCGCCCTTGACCACTATCTCACCTGATGGTAAGCGATGATGTGGTCGACGGAAAAACACGAACACGAACAAACAAGACAACGTTTTGAATATTACCAATTACAAAATTACCAATTTGTACCAGTTCGGCAGGCTTATTACGTATCTTGTAAGTTCAAAACGATAGCATTTATTGCGTAATAATTGCTCTTCAATAGCGATTCCGAATAATGTATCAGCGATAGCCACACCATAGCAATTTTTCGGCAGTGCTGCCTCTATAGAATAATTGGTTAAATATGTAATTATTAACTATGTTCATTTGAACGCAGGGTCATCGCGATTAATTTGGCTGTCAAATTGTGATTACTTTTTCTCTTGTTGTTGGTCGATTGCCAACCGCTCCCAAATTGCTAGGTACAGAAGTTTAATGCTGCGTTTCCACCAGGTATTTGCGAGGATACGTAGCGAGGGATGTGTTTGATAAGAACCAATATAATCACTTAATTTACCTAGCCTCTCTCAGCGCAGCTCTAGTGGAAACGGCTGAGCCGCGCGTGGTTTTTGAACATACAAAACAAGTGAAAGATGTGTGCGAGGGATGTGTTCTGAGACATCCCTCGAGGAATGTGTTGCAAGGGATGTCTGCTAGGGACTGACGCGAGCAGTGTTGCCGTTCTAGCGACTTTTTCGCTAGTTCTAGCGGTTTTCATGAGTGGTTATTAGTTATCAACATAAACATATGAGTTAGCGACAAAAAATAATTCTTCGAATTCTAGTGACTTTTGAACCATATGGTAAACCAAGGCTATAAGCAGCTGGTAGAGATATGGCGATACATATAAATATTTATATATCGTGCGTGCGCTCCGCTACGACCACATCTCATCTCAAACGAGCCCGCTACACATCCTCGCACCGCCCATCAGCGCACCGTTTCACAGCACATATGCATACGCACACCGTTGCTACCTCGCACATCTCTGGTGGAAACGCAACCTTGAATCCTTGGCAGATTTTTTTCTAAATAATTGCATTAGACAAACAGCGAGCGATTAGCAAATAATTACGTAATCCCGTTGTTTATGACATATAGCGATCGCTGCGCAATTATTGCTGATTGCTGTTTCATACGAAATAAGCCTACGGATGTGATTGGTTTCACGGTACGTCGTAGTATAAAAAGGCTGCGACTTACCAAAGCTCAACTTCTTCTCGCCAGGCGAGGAAGTCTGGTCTTCATCGTCGCAGGTGCAGGGTCCTCCGGCTGCTTCGGCAGCAGCTTCCTCTTCCGCGCGGCGACGCAGCTCTGACGGTAGTTCCTTAGGACCTGGTGGAGATACTAGTGGTTTTCACTTTGAACTCAGAACAACTAATTCGACTCATTTATTCAATTCAATTACAATTTACATTGTGCCTGAATGGTTTTTTTTTCTAATTGGTAGGCTCGCGCTTGACCACCGTCACACCTGCTGGTAAGCGAAGCTGTGGTCGACAGTGGTGGTGGGATGGTGGTGTTAGAAATTAAAAATACATAAAATGCTAAAAAGAATATTCTATTTAAAACAATCAACAATATAAAAACACATAGGTAAAATGCCTAAATCAATATTCTATTTAAAACCATCAACAATTACAATATTGCGATATAATAAAGGGCAGTGGTGGCCCAGTGGTATTGGCCGCGACTTACAAGTTGTAGGTCATGAGTTCGGAACCAGTCAGGCGCTTTAGTTTGTGTAAATTATTTCATCACCACTTCTCTCAAAAACAATGAAGGAAAACATCGTGAGGAAATCGACATGTCCTAGAACCAAAAATTCGATTCGACATGTGACATCTACCAACCCGAACTGGGCCTGCGTGGTGGATTACGGGCCATTCCCGCACACAGAGTGGAGGCATGTGTCCCAGCAGTGAGAACTTTATTAGACTGATAATGATGATAATAAAAATCAAAATATTATAATATCGTCAACACAACAAACACTATGTTTAGACAAAGAGTAATAATAAACATTATCACCAAAATTTTGTGACAGACGACTGACAGCCAGACGGACATGGGAGTAACAGCAATAGGGTTCCGTAAATCATCATCCTGTGACATTTCAGGTACGGAACCCTAAAAAAACAAAATAATAATAATAATAAATGAAGCTTATATTAAAATAGGTACACCAATCGTCCAAACAATATCAATTAAATTATTTAAGTCCAGCATATGTACCTACCTCATTCTAACTATTTAATTAATGTTCACATGAAACAAGCTTTTATAAAATTTCTGCTTAATCGAACACCGGGAAATGGGTCAAATTTAACTTGCAAGTATCAAGTGAATCTAAATAAACGGTTCAAATAATTAATGCTTGATAATACTTACATGCTCCCGACGTTTCAAAAGGCTCGCTCCGTGCGAGGGCTCCCGAGCGTATTTGTCTCAAGATGTAATGGTATGAGCATTCCTTGACAGGCAGAATCTTTGCACCGGTAGCCACGTCAAACGCTGAAAAAGACGGTAGCAACGACATCGATATTTTGTATTTTTTTCATGTGGTAGGTAGAAACTACATAACGCCTGCTATGATCTTTATATACTCTTTTTGATTCGATTAAGTTTATATATTTGGTCATACACGCACGCTGGTTATAAGTACTGCGCACCTGATCTTTCTGAAGAACATTACCAATAAGATCTGTGTATGCCCTTCTAGGGCGTCCCCAAATCAAATCAAATCAAATTGTTTATTTGCTTAATACAGGTTATATTATTTGTGATACAGGTATCAAACAGATGTTACAAATACATATAAAGTACACTGTATCATTACCTAATAAGGTGTGCAAATATTTATATTAGCGATAATCTATTTAAATAATTATTAAAATAACAATACTAAAATAATTACACTCAAAAAATAAAATAAATTCAAAATACTAAAAATGTCAAAAGATAAATAAAATAAAAATAAATATTGTCAGATGAATTAAATTACATGTCATAAACCTATCAATCAATCAAATAAATAAAAAAAATCAAATTAATGCATGTCACATTATTTTTAATGTCATATTATTCAATGTCAATAAATTACTTCTACTGTAGGTCTCTATCTATATTTGTATACTGTAGGTAGTCCTTGACACAATAATAACATTTACGCACTAGAACGCGCTAGGAATTTGTGCAGCTTCGACTTAAATTGATATATAGGTAACTCTTTGACATTGTCAGGCAATTTGTTGTAAATCAATGATGACATAACAAGAATACTTTTATTGATTAGTGCTGTTTTCCCATGGGATATTTCAACATCTAATCTTTTTTTTATCACGTAATTGTCTATAGTAGCTTTTAAAAGCAGTCTTATAATAATTAGGGTTTGATTTCACAAACACATTTAGCTCATATATGTATAACGCAGGCATTGTCAGAATTGTCAAGCTTTTAAAATAGGGTTGACAGCTGGTAGTTTTGTCTACATTACACATTGCTCTAATGCATTTCTTTTGAGCTTTAAATACAGATTCCTTATCGACTGAGTTGCCCCAAGATATAATACCATATCTTAGAACAGGTGCCACAAGTCCATGATAAGCAGCTAATAAGGCTTCTTTACTAACATTTTTTGAGAGTTTATACAGAGCAAATGAGGATTTATTAATTCTTTTGCAGACATTTTCTAAATGTGTTTTCCATGTCAGCCTATCATCAATATTAATTGCCAGAAACTTTGTATCTGTCACAGGATGTACTATTTCGCCTTCGTAACTAATGTTTATAATTGTCAGTTTGGTTCTCTGGTGAAAGTGTATTATTTTCGTTTTGTTCATATTTATTTTGAGATTATTTTCGGTTAACCATTGAATTATCCTATTTAATGTTTGGTTGACTACGTGCTCATAATCATTTTCTTTGTCGCTTTTTATTATGACTGTGCTATCATCTGCAAATAGTACCATTGGTTGATTGATATGGTGAGGAAGATCATTGATATATATCAAGAACAATAAATGGCCTAGAACACTTCCTTGTGGTACTCCCATTTTTACAGTTTTCGAGTTTGACCTATGTTTAATCTCAGTTCGCGTTTTCTGACATAACTGTGTTATTTCAACTACTTGTTTTCTGTTCTGCAGGTATGAATAGATGAGATCTAGCGCTTTACCTCTAATGCCATACATGCTTAATTTTTGTATTAGTATCCTATGGTCAACTCGGTCAAAGGCTTTACTCATATCCATAAAGATTGCACATGTCGGTATTTTGTTGTCAATGGCATCCAAAATAGTTTTTAGTAGGTCAAAAATTGCCATATTTATTGATTTCCCCTTGCGGAAGCCTTTCTGTTCGTCTACCAAAATATTATATTTTTCTAAATAACTGTATAGACGGCTATATACGACTTTTTCAAATAATTTTGAAAAAATCGGTATCAACGCTATGGGTCTATAGTTCCCCATTTTTCGTTTGTCATCTTTTTTATGTAGCGGAATGACAATAGATGTTTTAAGTTTTTCTGGGTATATGCCGTTAGAAATGCATAAGTTAATTATGTAGCCCCTTCCGGCGTTTCCACATACCTACCTTGTGAATTATCTTTTTTAAGTCACCTGTCATTCATCATCTCAATATGACCGAACCATTTAGGCATACCTTTTAAATTTTGGCACTTCGTCTTATTTTAACGTTGTCGTTTCACATAATTCTTCAGTTTATCATTTAAATAGCGTTGCCATCTGTGGGGAATGCCCCAAACTGCGGGGATTTCCAGTCCGATTGGGTAATTTGTGGGGAGAACGTTTATGTGGGAAAAATGCGGGGAATTTAGACATTTACACTAGAACTGAATTTCGTACTTTAAGTATTTTTAAATTATGTAGGTATATTAATTTCGAGCTTAACTCAACTTATCCGGCAGGAAGGTTTTAGCCTTCTAGTTTTTTCAATTCAAACTTTAGATAATTTTTCATATGTTTACCAACAATCAGAAAATCCTTGTAATACTTTATTTATAAATCCAAACCAAAATGGACAAAGTGCTTGACCTTCAGTGTTTTTTACAAGCGTTCATCCATTCACTTACCATTCACTCACTCACCCTTATTATTGATCGCTCTAACATCGACAAAAGTGCTTAGTGTCCAGTGTTGTTTTCATTGTTTCATTCAATCATTCACTCACTATTACATTGAACGCACTGCCTACAAATATCTACAAAGTGCATTCACTCATTAGTTCATGCTTGCTTTACATACACATTATGTCAATATAAAACTGCTTTACGTCCGTCACGTCATAGTCAGGCCCAGTTGAAATCGGCGTCGGGCACTATTTGCGCGATATTTTGTTGAACTTTTCCTATTTGGCGCAGCCGTTGGTATACATTGTTATATTTATATTGTTTTTTTTTTCTTTTTATTGTTGTTTAGTTTTCTTTTTGTTTTTCTTTTTTTTTTGTGTACTCTAGTGGCTTGTGACAAATAAATGTGTTTTCTTTCTTTTTTTCCTTCATCCGCTCAATCATTCAACAATTATTTTATTATTGAAAGCACTAACAACATCGACAAACCGCTTGACGTCTAATCATACTTAATTTAATTCGTTCATTCATTCAGTTACTCTCTTACCGTTATTATTTACCGCACTACTTATACTTACCAACATCTAGGATGTGCTTGACATCCAGCATAATTTCCACCTTCTCCTTCACCATATCTTTGAAGTCACGCCGCTGTTCCGCCATCTCCACTCGGTCGATTCTTGATTTCTTTACAACTGTATCATAAATTGTTATATTTACCTTGATGTTAGTTTTATTGTTTTTTAATTTATTAGAAATTAATTTTATCTTAAATTTTACCACTAAAAACTGTCTTTCTAAGCCAAGTTTTATGATGAGTAATTAACTCAACCAGTGGTTAAATATACCAACCAATGGTTTCATATAACAATAAAAAGCGTTTATTTATCAATTGTTGTCATCACAAATGGTCATATAAGTTGAAGAATGAATTATTTGATCATTTGTTAGACTAACAATTGGTGAAAATACGCTTTTTACCGGAATTTGCACCATTGTTTAGCATATTAAACCATTTGTTGAGTAACAACTACACATTTTTCATTATTATTATAAAATAAAAGATGAAAATAATGTTTATGTACAGAGGCGATGTGAGCTTAAAAAGGAGAGTTTTCTACCAGCAAACCAAGCAAGCACCAAGCAGCAAGTGACAGATATAATTTTAGCTTTCTTTGTTCACCTTCACTCCCTCACACGGACAGAGGGAGGAGGGGAGAGGAGAACTGAGTCACATCAGCGGGGACAATAAAGACAGATAATGCAATCACCCTTAGAATTAAAGTGACAGAATTCAAAAGTCCTGTAATTTCAGATTTTGCTATAAACTGTCCATAAAAAGCCTACTCTAAAACCCTGTGGTCAAAAAAGGCCTAATTATGAGTAAGAAAGGGGCGGGCCTCATGGGTCACTTTAGTACAAAGTAGGTACAGTCAACAATAAACTTTTTTCAACACCTTTGCTCATTTGCTAAAAAATGCTTTTTCGAGTTAGGGCACTTTCATTCTGAGGGTGCTTTTTATTTATTTATTATACTTATACTTTATTATACACCATAAGAAACATACAGGACAAACATTCACAATAACGGATATGAGAAGAATTTAGGGCTGTCAGTGTACAAATTATCATAAATAATACTACTTAGACAAAATAACATAAAATACAAACGTACAATATTAAATAATATATAAATACGTATCAAATATTTAACAGAGAAAGGAGAATAATAAAAATTATAGTGAAAAGTAATGCTCCTTCACCATTTTCTTAAACGTTGGCAGTGTTTGAGCAAGTCTTATTTCAATAGGTAACGCATTCCACAACCGAGCTGCTTGAATCGTGAAAGATTTGTCAAAGAAGGAAGGGGAATGCATAAGAATACTTAATTTTAGATTTTCCGATGATCTAAAGGACCTAGAATGGGTGTCACAGAGGAACTGAAAGCGTTCTTTGAGATAAAAAAGGAGTACAAGGATTAAATAGCGCATTAAAAAGAATAACAAGTTTGTGGGCCATTTTCATTCCAACGAAGGCGAATAGGAAGCCATTTGAGCTTAGTACGAAATTAAGAAACGTGATCATACTTGCTCAAGCCAAATATGAACCTGATATAGATATTTTGAAGTCGCTCAAGCTTATCCAATTTTTCTTGCATCAGCATTTTCTAAGATAGGGAGAAGAAGAGATTGTGCTAACGCAATTTTAATGGTTATGGAAAGAAAATTACGAAGTCGTCTCAGGGAGTCCGCAGACGCAAACAGTATTCGACTGAGTTTCTGCTGTTATTTGGTCCAGGATAGATATGCTGTCGATATAAATCCCCAAGTTCTTCACAAGATATGATTGAAAGGGATAATGCTATTAATGAAAGAAACCTGGGGGAGATATGATAATCATTTTGATAAGGCTACGGGGATGATGCTTACCGTCGTCTAAGAGTTCACTCAACATGCACCGCATCTCGTGTGCCATCGGGAACCGTTCGGCATGCGTCTTCTCCGGAGTCTTCGGCCGAACTAAGAAGAAACCGTTATCATCATCTTAGTACTATTAGAAATGTAGTTTGGATGGATGTTTGTTACAAAATCAACGGAACCGAATGAAATTTGGCACAACGATAGAGTATATAGTCTGTTACATAGGCCACTTTTTATCCCGTTAGTACACTGGGGGCGAGTTTCTGAAGTCGACGTCACATCTCAAATCAGCTGACAATTTGTCACAAATTAACCAGCCGTCAGTTGTCAGTGAGTTTCTCAACTCTGCATCATCGAGAAATTACGTAATCGCTTGTTACAATTAATAATTATTTCGGTTGGCTACCCTAGCTGGTATTCATTCAATTCATTCACTACTATAACGTAATCAGTAATTATGAATAGTATTTTATCTTGCGCGGCTGGGTTGGTGTAGCCCGCAAGTTAAGCAAACCTTACCAGGTACGATTTTTGGATGGGTAACCACGTTTTTTTTGGTTTCCTTTTTTTTGGATAGGTGACCCCACACAGGTTAAGCAACACTTACCAAGGTTATTCTTTGGATGGGTGACCGTTTTTTTTTGGTTCGTTTGTTTTGGATGGCTGACCCCGCCAGGGTAAGCAACACTTACCAAGGTCAGAGTTTGGATGGGTGAGCACTTTTTTTGGGTTCGCTTGTTTTTGGATGGGTGACCATGCCAGGGTAAGCAACACTTACCAAGGTCAGTGTTTGGATGGGTGACCACTTTTTTTGGGTTCGCTTGTTTTTGGATGGGTGACCATGCCAGGGTAAGCAACACTTACCAAGGTCAGTGTTTGGATGGGTGACCACTTTTTTGGGTTCGCTTGTTTTTGGATGGGTGACCTTGGTAACATAGCGGGGTGACTTTAGGATCCAAAATTTTTGTGGTGATGGTCACCCATCCAAACACTGACCTTGGTTAGTGTTGCTTACCCTGGCGGAGTCACCTATCCATAAACAAGCGATCCGAAAAAAAAGTGGTCACCCATCCCAAGACTGACCTTGGTTAGTGTTGCTTACCCTGGCCGAGTCACCTATCCATAAACAAGCGATCCAAAAAAAAGTGGTCACCCATCCCAAGACTGACCTTGGTAAGTGTTGCTTACCCTGGCGCGGTCACCACCCCAGCCGCTTCAAGTTAAACACAAATCTATCCAGAAACTGACCTCGATAAGTACTAAGTACAGTTAAAATTAACGCGCGTGAGGAAGGTTCGATTCCCAGGTCAGTAATTTATTTTATTTTTCTTTACCTAAATACAAAATTACTATTTTTACTTTGTCAAGTTTTAATAATGTAATTAATTTAAAAAGTTTGTAACATCCTATTTTTTTTTAATCTTGCTAATTTTAATTTATCTAAATTAACATATTTTTTATAACTCAACCCATACCACAGTTTTCGACGACCCCTATTATATTTTTATCGTAATATAAGCCTTTAAAATCATAATATTAATTTTAATCTGCGAATAATCGACCAATTTCCAACAATTATAAATTATGCTCGTTGACAATTGACAAGAGATTAACATTGAAAATGGTTCTCAGAAACCCAAAACTGCTGTAACATGTGGTTATTTCGAGATTTTCTCAAATGTGACAAATTGTCAACCGCTTGTCACATTTGGGTGTTGAGAAACTGAAAGTAGAATTAACAGGCGATTAATCGTCGATTACGTTAACAACCCGATAATTGAGACCTGGGAAACTGGCAGTGGGTGAGTTTAAAGTGGGCGTGGATGACCAAATCCGAAAACTATGAGGAATAGCGAAAAACACTCAAAAGAGTCACAAGGCCGACTTTGATGAAAACTAAAACTGCATCTTTGGGTTTTTGAAAAATCAATATGCCTAGCCAGGAATCGAACAACTTGATTTTGAAAAAAAAACACATCACAACTGTAAGGAAGTAACGTAATACGGCAAACTTGAGGGCAGAGCTTAATTTTTACATAATACTGTTTTTATAGGAAATCCACGAAGACTCATATCATGCAATTGATGTCATGAAAAAATCTTTTGAAAATATTCAAAACGGAATCAAAATGATTGTAATGGTATTTAAAAAAAAATGCCATCATTTCATTACTCAAGGTGTGTGATGAAATGATGGCTCAAATAGTGAGGTAGGTATTTAACGTAGGAAAATAAGTAGTTTTTGATAAAAAAGAGCATTTTCCTTAAGTTTGCTGTCAGTTATTACTTCATAGAATTTGATCCTTATCAGCGACACTATCGAATGGTGTAATAATACAGCGTGTTTTTTTTAAACTCATCTTCTTCTTCTTCGGCTTCGGTTCCTGGCTAGGAATATTGATTTTACGAAAATCCAATGATGCAGTTTTAGTTTTCACCAAAATCGGGCTCGTGACTCCTTTGAGTGTTTTCTGCCATACGTCATAGTTTCGGATTTGGCCATCCACGCCCTCTTAAAAAACTCATCCTGAATAACAATGTTTTAATTCTATCCTAAATTAAAATATTTTACATCTGGATTGAAATGATAAAATTTTTGTATAATGAAATGATTGATGTAATATTTTTAATTTCGTGTTTCAATTACTTTGACCTTATAATAGTTGCAAATAATAAATAAAAAAAAAGATGTATTGTTATTGTAGTATTTAAAGTTGCTTAAAATTAAATGTAAACATTTATAACTATATAGTGCCAATTGTTTGTTTTGGTTTTGACTGTGTTTAGGATTTGACTTTAATTTGGTTAATTTATTTTTTAACACTATTATAATTTGAACTTATATTATAATTAATCATTATATAGAAAAAAAAAATAACTGTGAATGTTGAAGTTGTTTTTTCTTGTTTAACCTACTTTGTAAGACGTTGGTGCCTGTGATACAATGATTTTCATTAGTACAGGTACCAACGATTCTCTTTACCCGTGTTCACTGCTAAAAATGTTTGTATTAATTCTTTGAACCTGTAAATGTGTTTTTCCTGAATAAACGATTTTATTATTAAAAAAAAAAAAAATTTAAAGTTAGTATTACCAACTTTGTATGCAAAATACAATTTTTATTCGAGTTTTGTCTATGACTTCCTTGTAGAAAGTTGTTCAAATACATGGGCAGAAGAATTTTTTACCGACTGCCCAAAAAGGATGAGGTTCTCAACTCGGATATTTTCTTTTCTTTTTCTGGCGTAACTGCATCAAATATAAACGGATTTGCTAAGATATTTTTTTTTTTCGAAAGATGTTTGTTCCGAAATGATCAACGACCATTTAAATTTGATTAAGATCTGATGAAGAACTCCGGCGATATACAACAGAACTCTTCAATAAATGACGGCAAAACTCTCGGGATCGCTGCAATCGCATGTCTTTTTATTGTATTTTTTACACCATTTCGTTATTAAAATTATGATCGCACTTTTCCGTTAGGTACACCCTGTAAGTTCGAAATGGCCAACCCATCTTGAGCGCCGCCTTCTCACTAACGTTGGTTCTCTCATAATGAGAAGGCACGTGCTACTGCCTGTTACTGACCCACTGCAGGGCAAAGGCCTGCAGTGGGTCAGTAACAGGCAGTTATTGATAACTTACTTCTAGTGTACTTCCACCTCGGGTCTTGTCGATACTCGGTCTCCGTGGGCTCCATCTTGAGCGGACAGATGCGACACCTGCATTTGTCATCCAATTTCTCTCCACAGTTACGGCACACGTCTGCAACAACACATCACGCTTGTACTTAAAGACGTAAAGAAATAGCGAAAGAATGAATGAATGTATGAAAGAAAGAATGAAATAAATCAAGAAAGAAAGACTGAAAATGAGCATGTAGTAAAGAAAGAAAGAATGAAAGATATAGTGAAGAAAAGAAAGAAGGAAAGAAAGCATGTAGTAAAGAAAGAAAGAGTGGAAGATATCGTGACGAAGAGAAAGAAAGAAATAATGAAAAGAATGAAGAACGAAAAAAGATTGAAAGAAAGCATGTAGTAAAGTAAGAAAGAATGAAAGAAAGAAAGAAAATAACGAAGTAGAAATTACAATTGACTTATTGAAATTGAAGTGGTCAGAACCTATCATCGGCATTTATTTAATCATAACTTAACATCACGCTTGTATTCTCCGAAGGTACATCTATAGAACACCCACATAACACCAGTTAAGTTTAAGTCTCATGTTTGGGCGTATGTGGGACAGGGTGTAAAGTCCCACAAACCTCCATAGAAAAGGGAGGATCCTCCGACCAGACGAGTGTTGTGTCTGGTCCGGGCAACTGCCCAACGGTTATTGTCGGACTGTTGTATATGTTCTAATTGCGCCGAAAACTTTGCTTGCGCTATGCAGGATTTTGGATGACGTCATATTGTCATAAGGTCGTAAGAGGCGGCGTTGGTGCCGCTCCATCATTCCCCTCCGGAGACCGGAGGTCGATAGCATGTCGAGTCATCCGTACATCTCGTGATGCGTGGCAGGCCAGTGGAAAGTTGGTTCCAGTGAGTCGGAACCGGCAGTCACAGAGTTTGCGGTGAGTCGGAACTGTATGCGGTTGGGCCCTTTGAGTCGTGGTGATGATATACCAGTGAGTCGGGATAGAGTGACGGCGTTGGTGCCACTACACATGTAATAAGGGGCGAGCCTTGCCATCTACCGGGCACAAGTCCAGACTCCAGGCTGCTAGTGAAGTATGCAGTATGGCACTTAGTAATAGTGTCTAGTGTGTGTGTGCTCTAAACCGGTGTAGGAAAACATCGTGAAGTAACCGGCATATCCTAGAAACAAAAATTCAAAGCCATGTGACATCCACCAACCGGCACTGAGCGCGTGTGGTGGTTTACGGCCCATTTCCTCTCACAGAGAGGAGGCCAGTGTCCCAGCAGTGGGAATATTATACGGCTGGTGATAGCATCTTGTTCTCAGTGAAAGGATATTCGCAATCGGACCAGTACTTTCAGAGATAACCTTTGACGAACAAACTATATATATACCTAAATGATTCAGAATACAAAGATCCTTTCACTCATAGCTTCACTATCGAATCTCATAGGCTTGTTTCTACATACATACACACATAAACTCACGCCTTTTTCCCATGGGGGTAGGCAGAAACTACAGAACGCCACCCGCCGCAAAATACACAGTTTCTGTGGCATAACCTACCTAGAGGAGTTCGTGGCTAAATAATAACAGGCACATGGGTCGGTCTTCAAGTTTAAGCAACGCTCGACAAGGTCGGTCCGTGGATGGGTGACCATTTTTACATACCGAGACTCGTCCGTGCCACGGAAAGCACGTTTAAGCCGTTGGTCCCGGCTGTCATTTGAAGATCATTGAGGATATATATGGGCAGTCAGAGCCTCAAATGGCACCAGTCAGGGCAAGGGTTATCATGCAGTTGCTCCATATTAAATACTGGTAATCATCACGGTTACCAACTTAGGGATTTTGTCCCTAAATTTAGGGACTCGTAGTGTTAAAAGGGACTTTTTTAGGGACTGGTAATTTTTGGGGATTTTTTTAGGGATTTCAAACAAAACTTGCAAAATCGAAAACAAAGCGTGTGTTGTCAGTTTTGTGTGTAGAAAGGACGATATGTCATTCATATCCCCTAAAATGGTACAGAGTATCATGATGTTGCGATTTTCCTTCTACTTAATATGTAACGTTTTATTTTAAGACCTACGAAATAATTTAGGTACTAAAATAAGTATGTAGGTATAACACATATAAAATTCTATTTAGGGAGTTTTAGGGAAATTCAGAAAAAAAATTGGGGAATATTTTTGGTAATGGTTGGTAACACTGGTAATCATCTCTATCCGATTAGACTTGAATACGAACGCAACGTTAGGTTAAAGGCTGGGTAGTTTGATTGAGTGTGGGATTGCTTTCAAGAGCGACCCGGTGGACAAAGCTAGTATTACAGTAGAGAAAATTGATCAGATCTTGATTCAGATACTCACCTATCTTAGACTCCGCGTCGTCGAGTAGACCGAAGATCGTCTTCCTGGCAGTCGCGAGGCTCTTATTCTGAAGCTGGGTAATTTGGAGTCTTGTGGCAGTCTTGGTGGTATGAGGCAGCAGGAACTGCTGTACCAGCTCAGCCACCAGTTCATTTGTAGCCGCCGAGTTACTGAAAATTTTTTTTTTTCTTTAGCAATTTTTTTGACCTGAAAGGTACTAAATGTATTATCACTTGTCTAACATCCAATGAGGCCAAATACGATGGTGCTATCTTATCTGGTGCTATGGCCACCTTCCTGACAATCATGCAATTTCATATTATTTCCATGTTTATAAAATTACACCCTGAAACATTTCCCACACCTCACAAATTTTGACTCTTTGCTGTTGCTGTTGCCCCAGTGACACGGGCCACCTTGCTTGCGAGCTCTAGATAATTTTTTCCAATGATTTAATAGTTCTGTTATTCGGGATGGAGATAAATCGAACAAATTAAAAATGATGTAAATCGGTCCAGCCGTTCTCGGGTTATAAATGGTGTAGCTAAACCCGATTTTTGTTTTATATTTAAAAAATATATACAAATATTCTTCGTTTAATAGTTAGTATAGGATTTGCTCAGTTACGCGTGGGTGATTCTGGCTAACATAGCTTGCCTGGCTTCGCCCAAAAGTACAAAAGCTTCCTGGGGGCTTCACAGGCTTCGTGGAGCGACCTCACTAAACGTAGTACTCAACCAAAGACCAAAATACACTAACGTTTCAGGGTTATCAATGAACTTGTCGGTGTATCTATCAGCCTGAGACTCCGCCCTGCATTTGGCGTCTTCTTCGGCTGCTAACTCTACTCCTTCGTCAATAATCTCTTTTAAGTAGGCCTCCACTGTTCCTTGAGTTACGCCAAGTATCTGTGAATTTGAAAATATGTGGATTTCAGATAAAGATAAAAAAGAAAGAATGAACAGAAAGAAAGAAAAGAAAGTAAGAAAACAAAAGAAAAGAAAGGAAATAATTAAAACAAAGAGATAAAAGAAAAGAAAGAAAATAGAGAAAGAAATAAAATAAAGAAAAGGAAGAATAGGTAGAAAATAAAGAAAAAGCAAGAAAAGAAAATAAAAAAAGAAAGAAAAGAAAGAAAGAGAAGAAAGAAAATAAATAAAAGAACGAAAAGAAAGAAAAGAGAGAAAATAAAGAGAGGAAAGAAAAGAAAGATTTATTTTTAGGATGATGAAGTGGAAAAAAACATATTATGCTCTAAAGCGTCTCTATCTTAGTTACTTAGATATGCATCATCCATCATCATAATTTCAGCCGAATGATGTCCTGAACATAGGCCTCTTCCAAGTGTTGCCACATTGACCGGTCCCGCGTGCGCCTCGTATACAGCGGGTTCCCGCAACCTGCACCAGGTCATCGGTTCATCTAGTGGCAGGCAACGCAATCTTCCAGTTCACGGTCGCCACTCCAAAATTTTCGAAGAATTGCAAAACTTTGAGTCGTCCGGCATAATTACAGACACAATAGGCAAACAATCTAACAGACGCCTTATAAGGTCTAGCGCCGGCTGAGGGGAAGCGATAGAGAGCAGGACAAATTGCTCGCAGAACGGATAGTCGATGGGCCTGAATAGTTCTTAGATATTTTTTTTTGTATAGGGCAATCTTCTAACTTTTATACTGTATAGGTTCATAAGAAAAACACGTTCGATCTAAATGCCAAGTGTCGTATTACTCGGTTGCCTTTGCTCGTTGTTATTTTAGACTTGACACTCAAGATGTTTATTATTGCCAAAATATCTTCTTTTTACCTCAAGTTTTTTTAAACTATTCTGCCGAAAATGTATCCCAGTAAATTAGCTAGAGCACATCACTAGAAGACTAGAAGATTATTATTTGAAAGAAAGAAATACATCTTGTTGAATTGTTTAAAGACAAAGTTGTATAAGAGTACAATAAGACTGAATGTTTCTTCCAGGCAGGATTGCTTCATCGTCGACTACATTATCGCTTACCTGAGATAGTAGTCAAACGCAAGCCTATCAATAGTAAAAAATAGTAATTATGAGTTGATATACCTGTCTGAACATCTCATCGTGTTCTCTTCTGCGATGTTCCTCTCTCTGTCTTCTGCCAGCCTCGGCAGCCTCTCGCATCGTCTTTTCACGTACTGTTGACAATTTTTAAGTTAATGTAATATTTATTTGTAAAACATCCGTCATACAAAAAAGTTCTTCATCAGATATTCACCAAATTTATATGAGGCCACCTCAGGAAAGTACCCTTCCAAACACAAAGAATTTTCAAAATCGGTTCAGATTTGACGGAGAAATCGATGAACATACATTTAAAAAAACATACAGTCGAACATAAAACCTTCTTCTTTTTGGGAAGTCGGTTAAAAAGAGTTTCGGAGGACCGAACTTGAAAAAAAAAATAAGTCTTCGACTCTTCTAATACAAAATTATAAATAGCTCTTTCTCAGAACCTATTCGAAGTCGGGATTTACAAGATTTTATTTAGTTATTATATACAACAGAAAACCCGTTTGGGGTTGAGAGCCGTTTGGGGGTTGAGACATTAGGTCCATGGGGTACGAGTGCTCACCGAGTGTTTCGAGACATAAGTAAACGGTTAGTCGACTGTTCGCGTGACCAGAGGGCTGGCCTTTTCTTTAACCAGAGAATCAGCATTGCCATTCAACGTGGCAATGCTGCCAGCGTTCTGGGCACGTTTCCCATTGACATCGATGTGGACGAATTTTTTGATGCGCAATAAGCTTTTTTTTTTGTTTTGTTATTAGTCATAAGATTAGGCATATTCAATTGTATATATTATTTGAATTGAAAATAAATTAAACCGTTATTATATACCTATTTTAGTATGTTATATAATATGGAAAACCATTTTCAACAAAAACCAACAACTTTTACCAAAAACCATTATGAGTATCACGTAATTCAAAATCAAAAATCAAAATTATTTCAAATAAACCGTAGAAGAGGTACTTTTGAATGGGAAAACAAAAAAACAAAAAAATACTCTAGTTGCAAATTTGCAAGCATCAGTAGGTCTCAATGGAGAAGAATTTGCAAGAAACTCCACGCGGGACACTCTTTTCCATCCGTTTTAATTTAATTACTATGTCATTACCATCAACATTATCAGTCCGATCTCAGGCCTTGTAATGAACATAAAATTCTTGATAACATGCCTCATAAACAACAGTAAACACATATAATTATATATTATATCATATTAGCAATCCTTTTACTGCACCAGCGGAATGGCGATATTCATCACAATATTTCTGTTTTCAACAGTGTTAACAAGCTCAATTTCAGATGAGTGTAACTATGGGACGGCGATGCCCTATTTCCAGCAATCCGTATACGGATTCACATTGAAGTTAGTAAGCAGGATCAATGAAAAAACCGAAGGTCACTTCGTAACGTCCGCGCTGTGTCCTTGGACTCTACTGCTGGTGATGTCACTCGGTGGCTCTGACGCCTTGCGCCAAGAAATACGAGATGTACTTGAACTGCAGCCCCACAGTTGCTTCGTTCACTTATACATAGAATTCCTGAACCAAGTGACCATGAAACCCGACAACCCGATCTCCTCAATGCTCGAACGGAGCTCCACAATCTTCTACAACGCTTCGGAGAACATCAATCAAAGTTTCTTCGACGATCTGTCTAAGGCTGGTATCTACAGTTCCCAGATCATGTATTTTGAACAAAACTATGACGAAACAGCCCGCAGCATCAACGAACATGTACAAATTTCTACGGATGAAGCCATAACGGACATCGTCACGTCTAAAGATTTGGTTGGTATTTCCACTTTTACGATAGACGCTTTGACCTTCAGAGGTGCTTGGAAGGTTTCATTCCCTTACGAAGACACTGAGACTGGTGCGTTCTATGACGACGCAGGGGAACAAATCGGTGACGTCTTCCTTATGTATATGTGTGAATCATACAAAGTTATAAATGTATCGGCAATTAATGCAACAGTCCTAGAACTTCCATATTATGGAGATGACAGCAAGTACTCCTTGTTAATATATCTGCCATACGAAAATGCTTCCCTCACAACCATGCTGGATTTAATGGAGCAACAGAGCAACATCAATATAAGCACCATATTTCAACTGTACGAACAGACCGAACCGAAACAAGTCACCGTACAGCTGCCGAAATTACAAATATCTTCAAAACTTGAGAATTGGAAGGAGCTCCTTATGAGCATCGGTATAAATACTATATTTGAAAATCAAGAAACTAAAATCCCTGGTGTATCTTATCACAAATTATTGACGAATTTTATACAGAAAGCGGAATTGGAAGTGATAGAAGACGGGATGAATAACGGCAGAGCTACAGCCACGTTGATGCAATCGCGCTTCCAGTACGATGAGTTCGTTGCCAACAAGCCGTTCTTGTTCATGGTAGTGGACACAATCCAGCGCGTGCCAATTATCACCGGTGCTTATTCAAAACCTAGCTTTTATGAAGAAAACGTTGTTTTTGACGACGTATACTTTAATGATTCACATGAATAAACGTATTTTTTTTGCAATTTTTGTAAAGATATTAAAATTCGCACGTGTAAACAAAATTTATTTTCGTTGCACGTTGTTGTAGATGAGGATTTTTGTAACTTGTTCACGATGATAGGAATAAGTTACCTACATATCTAGGTACAGTAGTACCCAACTGATATGGCTTACCGATGTACCCGCGCAGAAGACAAATTTTCAAAGCGCGGGAATGCTATTGACCAATCGGCACGCTCCACGCATCGCGCTTCGTTTTCCTGCACCGCTATTGGTCGCCAGCTGCCGCCATGTTTGCGCGCGCCGCGTGGATGGAACTAACAGCTGCAGTGTATTATGAACCTTATAGTAGTGATCTAAGGTTGATTGTAGTTTTAGGCTTCTTTCGTTAATCTCCGGGGCCATACTTTCTTTTCTGTGCGAACGAAGATTCACGACGCGCCTTATCAGTTGGGTACCACTGTATTCGATTAGTTGAAATTCTATGTTATATTTATTGTCTAAAATCCACCTAAATGCCGAAACCCCGTCTGCATGAAAATTAGGCGGCAATCCGGGATCGCGGGCGCTCAGGTTGAGGACTCTGTCCAACTACTATGTGTCTCCAGCAAAGATGGACATGCTTCTGTGCACAGCGAGGCTTGTAGGAGGCGCTTTTTTAGTCTCCCCAGGGATGTGTCCTAATGGGCATTGCACAGAGAGGATTCCGAGGTCAATTGTGATCACTAGTGGTGTGAGTGAGGTAAAATTTCATACTCCATGGTCTTTTTCAAAAAGTCCAGGCGCCTTTTGAAAAAAAGGGGTATTCTAACAAACTTACAGGCTATCATAAGGTAGGCGTGCTGTCTCCTCTCCTCCTTCAGTCTTCGGAGTTCCTTCTCCAGGAAGCTGAGCGCGGCAGACACAGCACTGCCACACAACTCGTCTACAAGAGCCGAGATCGTATCCTCCTATAAAGGATTATAATCATTACGTACACTTCCAGTATTAAAGAAAAATTCAAAATTTTCAAAAATTCGGTCATTTCTTTTTTACTTCTCACTTTTTAATCTACATAAATTAACTAGTAGTAGACAGGCTTCGATCAAAAATATATCGAACACGTTATTATGACACGATATCTTGCGAAAATACCCCGATTCTAACAGTAAAACGCCCAGAACTTTTGAACTGTTGATCCAATTTTCATCAAACATAGCTAAGAACACTACCGATAATGTCAACTTTCAAACAAAAGAAAAAACGTAGTCAAATCTGTTCATCCGTTTATGAGCTATGATGCCACAGTCAAATACACATATACACAAACGCACAGGTACACACGTCAAACTTGTAACACCCCTCATTTGCGGTTGGGGGTTAAAAACGAAATATCTTTTGTACCTTAAGTTCAGTCTCGGTTCTCCTAGCATTAAATTCTCTGGCCTTCGACTCTTCGTTGGCGATCCTGACTTTGTCCTCTTTCTGGAGACCATGCGTAGTCTTCAACTCCTCAGTTAGTTCAGCAGCTCGAGTGCGTCCTTCATACATCTATTAAAACAAGAAAATTGATTGTTGTAGAGAGAATAAAGGTCATTACGGCAGCTCGAGTGCGTCCTTCATACATCTATTAAAACAAGAAAATTGTTTGTTGTAGAGAGAATAAAGGTCATTACGGCAGCTCGAGTGCGTCCTTCATACATCTATTAAAACAAGAAAATTGATTGTTGTAGAGAGAATAAAGGTCATTACGTACGTAATGTTTTTGCCGGACGGAACGGGACGATTAGTTCATATCATCAATATAATTTCAGCCGAAAGACGTCCACTGCTGGACATAGGCCTCCCTCAAGCGTCGCCACACTGATCGGTCCAGTGCGTCTCGCATCCACCGGATTCCCACAGCCCTGACCTTGGGAGTACCATAACCTCTTAGAGCAAGGTTATCTTTTTCACAGACGAACCATTATGGCATTTTTGCCATATCTATTATTGGAATTAAATATAACAGCTCACAATGTTAGGACCCATTATTATTAATGCTTATTTTTATCCGTGGTGCTAGGCAACTGGGCTTATCCCAGTTGTAAACGACCCTTTGTGCCTATTGGTCATGTTTGTTCTGTCTCCTGCTTGAGTGGCAATTTGTATTTTTCCTACTCCTCCATTATTCTTTTCCGATTAATTTCGTTGCGGGATATCATTCTCCGGGACTTCGTCGAGCTTCATTGCCTCGGCGCTTTTCTGGTGGTCGCCACTGTTGATTCTGGCTTTCAAGAGTTGCAGTGGTTTGGGAATAGTGCGGTGGGATTGTCCCAATAAAAAGACGTACCATTATAGCTTTGACACAAACTTTATGGCCAATCAAATACGAACGTCTGTCGTGCCAGCGACACGAAGTCGACAAAACGTAGCCATTTTCAAAATGGATGTAAGAGTAAGGAAATAACTGGATGGATTATGAAAGACGATATGGCAAGAAATGAGGTTTAGGAGGTATAAATAGATAGGTTATTGATAACGACATATAAAGATGTGTGAAAACTCAAATCTTCCTGCTTTTGGTGTGTTAATTGTGGTCGGTGCAGCACGTTTTCTTCTACCGTTACCCTACCATTCCTCAAACAATGGCCTTCCTGTCCCTTTCCATCCATCAAGATTTATACTCACTCTTTTCGTCTCAAAGGTTGCTGTCTCCGAAGATGCCGTGGAAGAAGCAAAGATTTGACTTATAGATGAACCCCCTTTTCCGCTGACTCCCATTTGGTCCGTTGTACGTGCAGGCCACCTCTCTGTGTATGGCATGAAGGCCTCATACATAAACTGAAGAGCCTGTTACCGAAGCACTTTACAGATATACTTGAGTCCTACGTTCTAAACAGAGCCTTTAGAATAAGACAAGAAGATTCCTACTCAGAACTGAAACAAATAAAAGCTGGCATACCGCGAGGAAGTGTTTTAGGTCCGGTCCTGTACCGACTATACACTTGTGATATTCAAAAAATTACAGCAAAACACGATTGGGACCTTTGCTGATGATACAGCCATAATGGCTGTAGGAAACAGCCACGAAGAAGCAGTAGAAAAGGTTCAAATGGCTGTTAATCAAGTTTATGACTGGACCAAATAATGGAGGATTAAACTTAATGAATCCAAATCTGTTCACATAGATTTTACCGACAAAAAACATCAGTATTCTCCAGTTTATATCAATAATAAACAAGTCCCGTACGAGTATACAGCCAAATATCTCGGTATGACCCTTGACGCAAAGTTACGCTGGAAAGCCCACGTAAAGAAGAAAAAAGAAGCACTCGAACTCCGATATAAAAGAATGTATTGGCTGCTTGGAAGAAACTCCATGCTGTAAGTGCAAAATAAATTGTTGCTATACAAACAAGTCCTGATGCCAGTTTGGACTTATGGTATTCAGCTATGGGGCTGCACCAAACAGAGCAATATATTAATTATACAACGATTCCAGAACAAAGTGCTAAGGACAATTGTAAATGCACCATGGTACATACGAAATGATGACCTCCATCGGGACCTAAAAGTTGAATTCATCGAAAAAGTGATCCAGAAATTTGCAGAAGCTCACGAAAAGAGACTTCATCAGCATTTGAACTTAGAGGCAATCCAGCTTCTCGACCACACAAACATAGTGAGAAGACTAAAAAGCCTTTATGAAAATTGCAAATTATTGCAATTTTCATTGATCTCTAATTTTTTTGAAAATAAATTATAGCCTATTTTACTCTGGAATAATGTAGTTATCCATAGGTGAAATCGGTCCAGTAGTTTTTAAGTTTATTCGTTACATAAAAAATATAAATCTTTCCTCTTTTGAATATTATTATATATTATATAGTGTAGATGTAGATTGTACACCACAAAATATATGTACAGGACAAACAGGACACAGGATAGGTTATTTAAGTCTGAAAAAGCCATGTCATGAGGCCTGTGTGGTTCCCAGAGGCGGCTTAATTAACTCTGATACGAGATGTGGCCACATCCTCACACAAAAAGAAGAAGTCACCCCTTGTAAAATACTGACCCTGCTGCATTGTGGTCAGACTGGAACCGACCCCAAATTATTTGAGAAAAAGGTTCTGGAGTTTCATTGGCATGATTTCTTAACAAATTCTGCACAGTCCGGCCTCTGATGATCCTCTGCAGCACTAAGGCCGTTTGATGGGCTACACCATCGATATCATCCAGCAAGGTTAAGCAACGCTTGCCGAGGCCGTAGCGTGGATGGGATAATCTGTTACATATGTACATCAGTAGAGAAACCTCACCCCCAAGAAATGTATAAAAAGCGACATCTATGGACAGGATACTATGATAAGTGTAAGAATGTCGCAGCGGTATAACAGCTTGACCGGCGAGTTATAGGGTCCAGGTTCAATTCTACAATCGGCCTAACGATTTTATTAAATTTAAAACATCTGTTGTGAGTTTTAAGAAATTTGTAAAAAAGTATAATGTTTGTGGAACACGTTTGGAGGTTTAAAAATACAAAAAAAATAGTATGCGATGGATATTATCTAGCGGCAGTTTTTTTTATTTCTATTTAGAATATCTTAGCAGTTTCATTGATGTCACGGAGACGCACACGCGGCGCACGTAAACATCGTAGTATATCCTCCTGTCCATAGATGTCACTTTTTATACATTTCTAGGGGGTGAGGTTTATCTGCTATGGTATGTAAATAGCGAGCCTCCTGCGTATCTCCTGTTAAACCGTTGGTCCCGGCTGGCAAATTCTAGAAAACCTGACACCGGTCTTGGAAACCCAGTAATTGGGTACTCGTTTGGAGGTCAGAGAGGCAGTCACTCCTCAGTGTGAAATACTGCTGCTCTAGTCTGGAAAAATACTCCAAAAGAGTTGGATAAAGGCTTCATTGACATGACAACTTACCAGACTCTGAACAGCCCGTCCCCTGATGATCCTCTGCAATACCAAGGCGGACTGATGGGCTGCCTCATCGACGTCATCCAGCGACTCCACTACAGGAGTGGCAGGTCTAGGGGGCACGGGCGACTGGCGCGCTTTGAGCACGTTGAGGGGACCTACTGTCATTTTCGCAGCGCCTAGACGAGCCTCTGAAAGATTGGGAGGTGCGTTAGTAATAATACTAATTATTATTACAAAGAGTCATATCAATAAGTCATTATGACAAGTACAATCAGTCGAGGTCAGAAGAAATAAAATTATCATTCAAAAAATCTTTTATTACAGGTCTAGCGCCTAACTGTGTCAGTTCCTGAGGTATGGTAGGGGTATGGGAGGGGTGACAAGTGACGTGTCCTAACTGTATCGCTATACACTTGATTCATTTTAATGCAGATATCTCTTACGATATGCTTATGATATTTACGAGCGTGTACCTAACTGCCAGTTTCCCAGGTCTCAATTATCAGGCTGTTAACGTAATCGACGATTAATCGCCTGTTAATTCTACTTTCAGTTTCACAACACCCAAATGTGACAAGCGTTTAACAATTTGTCACATTTGAGAAAAATCTCGAATTAACCACATGTTACAGCAGGTTTGGGTTTCTGAGAACCATTTTCAATGTTAATCTCTTGTCAACGAACCTAATTTATAATTGTTGGAAATTGGTCGATTATTCGCAGATTAAAATTAATATTATGATTTTAAAGGCTTATATTACGATAAAAAGATAATAGGGGTCGGCGAAAACTATGGTATGGGTTGAGTTATAAAAAAAATGTTAATTTAGAACAATTATTTAATTACAAAGATTAAAAAAAAATAGGATATTAAAAACTTTTTAAATTAATTACAGTATAAAAACTTGACACAATTATCAAAAATAGTTATTTTGTATTTATATTTATAAAAATAAAAAAAACAAACTGTTACTGACCTGGGTATCGAACCTACGTCACACCAATGCTCGTGAGGAAGGTACGATGGTCAATGTTGACTGTATCCTGTACTTAGTACTTACAAGTTCAGTTTCTGTATAGGTTTGTGTTTAACTTGAAGCGGCTGGGGTGGTGACCGCGCCAGGGTAAGCAACACTTACCAAGGTCAGTCTTGGGATGGGTGACCAATTGTTTTTTTGGATCGCTTTTTTATGGATAGGCATAGGTCCTTGGTAGATGTTGTTTAATCTAGCGGGGTGACTTTAGGATGGGTGATCAAATTTTTTGTGGTGATGGTCACCCATCCCAAGACTGACCTTGGTAAGTGTTGCTTACCCTGGCGGGGTCAGCCATCCAAAACAAAGGAACCAAAAAAAAAAAAGTGGTCACCCATCCAAAGACTAACCTTGCTAAGTGTTGCTTAACCTGTGTTCGGTCACCTATCCTAAAAAAAAGCAAACAAAAAAAAAACGTGGTTACCCATCCAAATATCGTCCCTGGTAAGGTTTGCTTAACTTGCGGGCTACACCAACCCCGCAATCCAAACACTGACCTTGGTAAGTGTTGCTTACCCTGGCGGGGTCAGCCATCCATAAACTAGCGATCCAAAAAAATTATTAATCTCCACTTACTAATCAAATCATTATGAAGATTCTCCAAGAACTGCTCGCTCCACTTAGTCTCTCTCTCACATAGCTGGGTGGGATCCCGTTGCAGGTGGTGGCCAGAGCATGTCTTCGTCAGGTCCTGGCCACAGGTTGCCAGCCACTCAGGAGGTTCTGCCAGCGCCTTGTGGTCTTCTAGAGCTGAGGATTGATGCCAGAATAAAAATTAGACTGGGATTTACCACTTTTTGAACGACACTGTTAAATTTATTAGAACGAAGTCGCTTGCGGTAGGTGTTGTCTGAAATCGTTACCTCACGAATCATTATGACTGGATGTTTGGTTCCGTCCGGCGCACTGACCTCTATCATACTAGTACGCTGGACTACATATTAGCGATGACAAAATGAAGACATTTGATTTTCGCCATTTTGGCGCTGATAGCAACGTGACTTAACGTGAGAGTACATGGAACTAATATTAGAGATGGGACACAGCTTTCGTTAAAAAAATACTTTTATGGGCTTTATCGATCGTGAGAATAATTAAATACGTAAGAGAAAAAAACATCCCAGTTATTTTTATTATGATTCAATGTTAAGTAATAGAATAATTGCTGTAAAGGTTAACTGAAAATATTTTAATTCAGATTGCAAGCTATAAACTAGTGGTACTAGTAAAGTTATAGCGCATTACTGTCAGATCAGTGAGATTTAAATATGGGGATAGGCTAACAACTTATCCTTAAAACTAGTATATTTGAGCAAGTGTTATTTATGTTCTCACAGTTAGACAATCAATGCGCGCAGATGAAATTTTTCTTACTCTTTGAAATTTACACAAACATGGCCGCCCTCCCGCCTCCGCGGTGACGCAACGTCACGAGATACAATAAATTGATAAAATATAATTAAATTAAGCGTGTTTTCAACTTACTGTTGAAAACTCATTCCTTGACTTTTATTTATATTTCTCGAGTTGTTTGAACAGTATCTCAATACACACGAAGGCATTTTATAAGAAACAAAACTAAGTACTCAAACGTGTCACGTTGCAGCGATCGCTTGCCACAGACTAAGTGAGGGTTGTAAGTTGGGGTACGCGCGCTCTAACGCGTGTTACAAACAATTGAGTTGAGGAGTCTCCTCTAGTACGTAGTATATTTAACTCAATGCTCAGAAACGTGGTGATTGGTACAAGAGTGAGGCCTGTGCTCAGCGGTTGGTGAAGTCAGGCTGTGGATGAACATGATGATGATTCCAGAATTTAGTATTACACATTGCTTTTGAACATAGTATTACTGATTATTAGGCATTCATATAACATTCATCACACCTAACATACTACGAGAAGTCAATACAGTAGATGACTGATACGCCTTGCCAAGTCTACTATTTTTATATTAGTGTAATTTAAAAATATCACTAATACTGATATATTAGTTACAATATTATAATATTTCCAGGCGAATATATTAGTATTACCTAATTTTGAGAAATATCGGTATTAACCTATCTCTAAATGTGTCAATTTTAGTTCCTAATACGGTCGAGCGGGGCGCTTTGAATCAGCACAAAAATCAACTGTCATTTCATATAGTATGTTTAGTCCAGCGTACTTGTATGATAGAGGTCAGTGGTCCGGCGTAACTAGTTCGGATATTATCGTCAAGAACTGGCTTACGACAGTATCGGGTTGTACGTGATCTCCGTATGTATTCTGTGCCCTTGTTACTCAAATTTAACAGGCTGACATAGAAGTACTAGGGGCTGAGAAACTGCAAGAGGTACCTATCTTGCGACCTGACGTCAAGTTAGTAAAAGTTAATAGCTTTTTTAGCTTCTGACTACCCGTAACGAATGCCAAAGATCTTTAACTGGCAGCCTCGACCAACGGTTTAACGTGCTTTTCGAGCAACTCGCTTTGCATAGCCCATCCAAACTCATCATCCCATCAAACCATCCACGTAATGACCTCGGCCAGCTATTATTTAGTCACGAGTTACATCTCGCGAGCTGAAGTCAAAGTACTAAGAAATTGCAAGAGCTTATTACACAATAGTATCTTGGTGATCTGCGCATGTATTCTGTGCACCTGTTACTCGGGATATGCGGGCAGACATTGACGTACTGGGGCCTGAGAAACTGAAAGAGGTACCTCGCGAGCTAACGTAAATAAATCCCTTACTATGTTGAAGTCCGCTTCCATCTAACCGAGTTCAGCTTTTTTACATTGAGCGACTGCCTATCTGATATCCAAAATCCAGTAACTGGGTAACACGATATCCCTTGGCAAGACTGGTGTTAGGTCTCAGGCTTCTGATTATCCGTAACGACTGCAAAAGATATTCAAATGACAGCCGGGACCAACGGCTTTACGTGCTTGCCGAGGAAACTCGCTATGCAAAGATGGCCACCCATCCACGGACTAACCTCGACAAGCGTTGCTTAACCTTGAAGATCGTTAGCCTGACCTGCACCTCGCCAGCTGACGTCAAAGTACTAAGAGCTAAGAAATTGCAAGAGCTTACACAACAGCGTCGGGTCGTAAGAAATCTGCGCATGCCTTCTGCGTGCCTGGTACCCGTGCCTCGCTAGCGGTGCATGCAGATCCGACGTGGGGTCTTTGGCAGCGCAGGTCATAGATCCCATCCCGCGGGCCGACTTCAACTGATTCACTAAGCCGATCCGACCCCCGCCTTCGTGTAACGCTGTAAGTTTTCGGAGTTCTGTGGACGAAGTAAAAACAATAATTGGCAGTTTGCAAGATTTACTAATGAATCCATACATGCAAAACGTCCACTGCAGCAAATCCAAATTAAATCTTAAATGCGAAAGTAGCTCTGTCTGTTACATTTTCACGCTTAAACCGCTGGTTCGATTTAGATAAAACTTAATATGGAAATAGTATCAGTCCCTACTAAGAACATTGGGTAGTTTTATCCCGGTAGCACTCACCTCTATCTCTCGTCCTCCTGATATTGTTCACCTTCCGGTCCATCTCCTGCTTCTTGGCGTTCCAGAGCGTTGCCAACTTCAGGCTAGTGCGGTTGGTCTGTTTCTGCCGCTTGTCGGCTTGCAGACGGTGGAGCAATTCCAGACGAATGTTCTGTAGCTCGTCTATCTCCTGGAAAGATGATTTTTAGTTTATTGGGCGGCAAAATGTTTTCGATAGATGGCGAGGGAGAGGAATGAAACAAGCTTATATATGACAAACATCTGTGCAAAATATCAGCGCAATCGGATACTGGGAAGTTGGTCAAATGTAACTTGCACGATTTGATTAAAGACACCGGACAGGCAAAGTTAAAAGCTTGTAAACAAGAATAGATTGTGTGACAGGAAAGGTAAGGGAACGAATGATACCGTGACAGTTGACTAGGTTGAAACTTCTTTTCGAGACAAGCCCGTTACGCTATTTTCAATAACTGCAACTCGTGGAAGTCAAAACCAATTGGGGCGACCACCGGGCAAGCGCCGAGACTATGAAGCTCGACGAGTCCAGCTGCTGTCTAATTACGAATTCGGCAAGGCAAAGGGTTTTTTTTCGGCACAACAGAATAGAATAAAATACACTTTATTGTATACCAAAATAGTAACACTTTTGTTGTTGTTATTCAACTGTCTTGGATCGGAATTTAACCGGAAACAGGTTAATTTCGTTGCAAGATAGCAGCAGGAAACAATTTGGAACCTTCAAAGAGTTAGAATAATTTCTTTCAACTTTTTCGGTATTGCGAAACTAATTTGGAAAGAGTAGGTACGATCATCTTCCTGATGATTTATTTCCGAATAATTAGGACATAATTTAATTTTGTTTTACTTACAACTAATGGTCTTCTAATGCTTTTGATTAAAAATGTATAATGGTTCCTTAAAACTGAAAAATGTTTTTTTTTATAAACGATTAGGTGTACCTACCGCTTGCCTGAACAGCCAGTCCTTCACTACCACATCATCGATAATGGCATCCCTCTTCTTCATCCATCGAGGGAATTTGCCTTCTTCCACCAGATTCATCCATGCTCGTGCATGGCGCATCCTGGCAAACGCGAAATGTTAATATTTTTTCAACACACTTGCTCATAAAGTGGCTATAATTTCAGCGGAATTAGGCACATAATGACACCTGTAATCAAACTGTGACTTTTTCATTGCTATTATTCACAAGTGAGTTATAGAGTCCCTTTTTTTAATCTATTCGTTAAGTTGCTCTGTTCTTATAGTACATTATGGTACAAGTGTGTAATGTTGGTGATTACCGCTGAGGCGCCATTGAGACCCGAGCCGTTAGGTGAGAGTCTTAAGAGAGCCGAGGACGGTAATCATCAATACACACGTGTATCATACGACGTTTTTCAACACACTTGTGAAGAAAATAATACTAAAAATCATTTCCAACAGTGAAAACGAGTTGTGAATTTTTTTTCGCAATGGCGGGCAAGATTAATCAGTTTTCCTATGCGCGCGCATCTAACAATGGCGATCGGCCATAGACTAAAAATAATGAGTTATCTTTTTTTTGGCTGTTCGCGAATAGCGTTTAAGCCACGTACAAAAGGGGGGAGTTTCAAGTTTTCTTTATTACAGACATAAACAAAAGTTATATTTAAGTGAAAGTTTTATTTATTAAACACGTACAAGTTGAAATTATCTATTTAAATACGATGTTGCATGAAATGTGTTGCATTTGTACTATTGAGCAATAAATAAAAAAACTTAAGCAACTTAACCAATAAATAAATAAAAAAACTCTTTATCTCACTTGTGAATAATAGTAATGAAAAAGTCACAGTTTGATAACAGGTGTCATTATGTGCCTAATTGCGGTGAAATTAGAGCCACTTTATGAGTAAGTGTGTTGAAAAAAAAGTTTCGATAGAAAAGATCGTGCTCAATATAGCAAATAAATTAATGTACCTACCCATAGCTTGCTCATTTCATGCAAACTCATATTTAAATAGATAATTTCAAATTTGTACGTGTTTAATAAATAAAACATTTGTTTTCTCTATAATAAAGAAAACCTGAAATTCCCCATTTTGTACGTGGCTAAAACGCTATCCGCGAAAAGCCAAAAAAAAAGGAACCTCATTCTTTTAGTCTATGGCCGATCGCCATTGTTAGATGCGCGCGCATAGGAAAACTGTTTGATTTTGCCCGCCATTGCTAGAAATTTTTCACAACTCATTTTCACTTTTGAAACTTGTTGTTTTTGTTTGTACCGAATAGGCTCCGAAACTACTGGGCCGATTTTAACATTTCTTTCACCTATGGTAAGCTAAATTATACCGGAGTAACATAGGCAAAAAAAAATAGAGATCCTTATGAAAATTACATTAACGTAACCCAAAGTACCAAAATTTGGCCAATAAAATTCATTAAGGTTACACTAGTCGATCATTCTTCCATACAAACGTAGTCTTCACTTTTTTTCACGATGTAGGTTCCAAAAAAAAAACAAACAATTTGTCTCATCATTATCTAGCCCTGTACAGAAACAAAAAAAAATATATTGTTATGAGCGTCGAAAGTTCCATATTTCAAAACAAATTTTAACTCATCTTTGGGCGGAAATAAATACCATAAGAAGAGTTGAACTGAGAAACTTGGGACTAGAGATGTCGATGCATTCTACCAGCTTTTACGGAAAATCTTTTACAGTTCAAGCGGTGCGATTGTGGAATGCTTTGCCTGTGTCAATAAGGCGTGCTCAATCTCTATCCCATTTTTAAAACTATAGTAAAGAATCACTACCTCTCTCTTTAATAGTTGTTTTCTTGATTTCTATGTTTTTGTTCCAAATTTATAACTCTCTATATAGTATATTTATATATATGTATTTATTTTATATATAAATAGTACACCAATAGACTACCTACAGTACTGTCTTTCCTTTCATTTTTAAAATCCATCCAAAGGTTGTCTTGAAAAGATCGCTTTTAGCGATAAGGCCGCCCATTGTGTCACCCAGTGTATTTTTTTCTTCATCTATACTTTCTGTAACTTATATGGTGTATATAATAAAGAGTATTCTATTCTATTCTAAGAAGAAGGAAAATTGCAAAGCGGCCTCCATACAGGGATAGATTAGTAATTCAACAATGCAAATAAGTTTTTATACATTTAGTAGTTTTTTCATGATATCTAGACTTCCAAAGGTCTGTTTATAAAATTTCGCGTGCTCTTTTTCGTTCTAAATCATCATCCATTTAGATACAAATTTGCAAAAGTGCTAATTCGTACGCGAACTAGCTTCTTACTGCTCATCACAGCATCTATCTCATTCGCACGTGTTGTCGGATGAGAAGGCATGCATTTTAACCTCGCGCACTAAATAAATCGAGCTGTCGACTAGTTGAACCTTAAGTATTTGACGTGCGCTGATAAATCTATTGATGATACAGTTAGGGTAGGGTAGGTAGGTATGTGGTAGGTTGATGAGAGCGCAGCCGCGGGATTCAGCTAGTCTAATAATAAATCAACATCGTCAAGCAAAAGTGCTCAGAGGAAGGAAATATAATCCAGTAAGAGGCTGGTACGGATCTTGACCTTACTACGGGGTTGTCCTGAAAGCCGTGGTATACCTCTCCACTCCTCAAGCTCCTCTCTATATGTTACTCCCTTGGCGCTACGTCACTAAACTGTTAGCGACCGTTTTTGGGAGCTCATTTATTGAATGTGCATTTCACCCCTGCTATTTGTATTTTAGCCGTGTATTGTAACCGTGGTCAGGCAGGAGACAATATTAATATTGTATTGTAACCAGTCCGCCGGGAACCAGGGAATGTTTTTGGGTTTACTTGCTTAGTGCGTACACGGACAGTCAGGTTGGCATCTCATTTCATTGAAAGTCTGCTAGTTGGATTCGGCCCCTCGAAAGCTTTCAAATGATCTGGGATCCCAGTGTAGTCTTTTTTAAACTCAAAATATAATAATTATTGAAATCATATCTGTAATCCTATGGACTGTAAACATACAATAAAAAAACCACTACCTTGTCTATTATGTAACACATTGCCTCGATTCATTTCGAAATATGAACATTTAGATACAAGATTTAAAAAAAAATAAAAAACAAAATTACATAATAACAGTTACGAAATGACTTTTGTATGGAGTTTTGATATCATTATGTAACTACAACGTAATTATTTTTCTTTTTAGCGGCCAAGTACGAGTGAAATAATTTGCAATTTAAAAAAAAGTACGTAACTGAATAGGCTACTGTTGGTAGACGCATACTGCCGCTACGCCCGCGCTGTTTCCACCGCCCCATCCGGCAGAATGATAAACCTGGACCCTGGAACCTGTTACCTCTCGAAAAAGCGCGCGCTGATTGTGTGTATAAGTCAAAGTCAAATATATTTATACTATTCCCCCTCTAAAAAGTGTATTAGTATTTTATTAAACAGTGAAAAAAATAACCTCCTTGCGCATAAAATACTCGATACAAACTTCTTGTGCAAGGAATATTCGACTTTCAAACTCCTTCGTCGATTTAATTTTGAGTTTGTTTATATTTAGATTTTAATAATGGTTTTGGTCTTGGATGTTTAGTGAATAGTTATTTGGATTATTGGTATATATATATGGTAATTCTAATATTAATTGCATTGGTGTTTAATTAATTATAATTATGTAACGTAACGGAGGTGGTCACTGGCCCCTGAAACACAGGTGCTGTTACCTAGCTCAGCTACAATTTACAAAAAATGTAAAACTGAGATTTCTCAATTTTTGTAAATTTCGAATGTAATAAACCATTTATTTATTTATTTATTATTATTCCTTGTGTTTTTTGCTTAAATCTTTCTTTTTCTCGTAGTCATGGTATAAAATATAGTATGCAACACTTGAATAAAACGGATTTATGTCGAGGGCCTTGAATCACCAGCATAGCGAGTGATTCAATCATCATGAATCACTCCCTACGATCATGATTCAGTTGTTAGAATCCTTAACTTGTTCGTGATTCATCTATGGCCCTCGCTCTAAATACGTCCTTTATTCACTAGTTGCAGAATATACTATTATTCAACTAGGCCAAAAAACGGCACTTTTGAACGTCGTACACAAATTATAATTAAAATTTACAAGTATTAAAATTTGATTTTACCGTGTATTCGGCAAAGTAGCTTGTTATGGAGAAGAATGCACAAGAAACTCCTATATAATCTGTGGTATTTAGTCTGAACGAAAAACTAAAATATTTCTATTAAATTGTTGTTGGAACTTATTTGCATTTAATTAAGTAAGCTCATCATCAGGTAGTGGAAAAAGAATCGTTCGAAATTGGCTAACTCGCTCGTGTTAAAATCTCGAATGTTTATGCTCGACACGAAATGTACTATTAATATTTGTAATATTAATTTAGATAGCAGAAATCTTACTTGTTAATAATTGCAGTGGTATGAAAATCAGCTGGCAGATCTCCTAAGCGGTAAGGGTGCCCGCGACCTGCAAACAAAGAGCACGAACAATTTTATAAGCTTTTTCTTCAGAGACAAAGGGCAAAGAGTATGAAAAATCGACCAATCACTTACCGTCAGTTTCCCACCTTAAAATTATCAGAGAATTAATGTGACAAATTGTCAAGCACGCGTTATCTGCTGTGATTGGTTGAATGAATTTTCAACAGCCAATCACAAAAGATAACGCGTGTTTGACAATTTGGAAATCCACATCGCGCATGTGATTGGTCGATTTTTCATACTCTTTGCCCTTTGCCTTGCTAAATTCATTACGAAATGAGGCTGCAGGTCATTAGCAGATGGGCTGTCTCGTATGTTTGTCAAGTATGGTTCGTCCTCTCAGTAGAAGAAACCACCTCTTGATTATAATTACTTGTTTTATTTAACAAGGTTCCAAATATATTGGACTATTAAGTAATCTGTGTTTAAGCCTTTTTTTGCTTAGTGATACTTTTAGTGCGGGGCTAGCTATTGGTGCGTGATATTGTACGGTCTTTGTATTTTTAAGCTCAATTTCCTCCTTCACAGTTTTTACACGTTAATTCTGGTGCAGTTCGCTGGTTCTCAGGACTTTCGTTTTTAAACTGTAGCAATATTTCCCCATTACAATATTTTGCTGAGCCCTACAGTTATATACTGTCCAGACGGGTACTAAGACTTCTTTGGAGATAAGAAGTTTGTTCTCGAGAGTACCTTCCTAAGAGCCAATTAAGCTTTCTGAGTACAATATCCAGCTCATCAGGCTTCTTTGTTTTGTGTAAAATGTTTCTGTATAAGTACTAATTATTTACATGGTCTGCTATTACCAGAGATATGCCAGAGATAAAGTGAATGTTTCATATGCCTGTAACTACACCGGCAGACATACCCTTAAAATACGAACACAGCAACTCTTGGCGGCAGCTAATTGTACGGTGGCAGTATTTCCTCGGACTTGGATGTTTCGACATCAGGATGTCTGTTAATCAATCGGCCAAGGCCTTCTCAAAAGCCAAGAATATCAAATGTATGTCTCCGCAGGATATTAGACATCTACGGTCATATCGTCCACAAAACCAACAGGTCGAATCCTTTGCTTGCGCGATGCAGGATTTCAGATTATTAGTTCGTACGTGGCATCATAGATGTCGCTAAAGCTGAAAGATTTAACTAGAGAGTACTAAATGAATTTGCATGCATAAATTTTATGAATACGCACCCCATTCCAACTGATCAAGATACAATACTTCTGGCGTATTTTCACACTGTTGAGCTGCCTTTGCATCCGGCTGCCAGGGTATCGTCTGTGCTGAAGACTCCCTGTAACAAAATATCTCTTCTCTAAATAGTATTGTTACAAATTAAGGCAACGCCATCTATTGATGAGATGAAAAACTAATAGTAGCTAGTAGCACCATCTCGTATCGAAAAGTGGAAGTAATCTTTTCGTACGTTTGCGTCGCCAAAAAAGCTTGTAAAGTTCTAGTTACGTCGAGAACGATCTCGAAAGTTCTCCTCGAATGTCTTTATCAGCCGATTATTCTGGAAGGTTCTCGACGTTTCTAGAACAGTATGGAACATTCCAGAAACTTCTTCTGTGCTATATAAAGGTCGGTCGTCTTCGTCACGGGACAGTTTCGATTTGGAAGCGATACAAAGCGATCAAGAAGCGAAATAGTGCGAAGTAATAACATTGTCTGAGTAAGTGATTAATTACAGTTTGCTGTTTAAATAATTTATCCGTGAACCCCAGCTAGTAAATAGTACATTGTGTATTAAGGGCGGTAAGTAAGGAGGGCTTTCTGAGTCGAGGTTCGTAATTCCCGTACCGCCCATGATACATATAATGTTTTCCATCACATTTGCGAGTACACAAGTCAGCACAGCTGTTATTACGAAATACGTGAACTTTTTTTAAGCGGTTTGCGAATTTTTGCCCACACCACAGATTATACAGTGTTTCGTTCAGAAACTTTAATCGCAAATACGTAGGTAGGCAAATACAGCCATGACGGAGTGTAAAAAGAATTAAATAATTTCGACGTTTTCATACTATAACTATTAAAATCGATTATTAAGAACATTAGTTGAGTATTTAAGTAACATGTAGCGAGATTGCAAAGAAATTCCTGTTTAGATAACATTTTAAGACAATTTTTCAATTGCGTATGTGTAAACTCCTTGCTTGAACTTGAATGACCTGTATGCTGTGCCATAAATTAAAAAAATATTACTTACCGCCCTAGGGTTTCATGACAAAAATAAAGCCCGAGGATTTTATATGGGGCATTACGGCCAAGTTAACCTGTATGTTTAGAGACTTTTTACGTGCAAGTGTGATGAAAAGTATAAAACAAAGTCGCTGTCTGCCTCTGTCTGTTTCCTCGCTTACTTCATGAGTAAGGGATATATATAAGGTTTTCACTAATACAAAAAGAGAGGCAAATTTGTTTATTTATATAATTTAACCCGTGCCCGTGCGAAAATGCTTACGCACACAGGCCATCCATCGTGTCATTGGTCTTTGTGCTTATAATGAGACAAAAACATTCATGAATCTAATACATTAGAGACATAAACTCACGCTTTTTCCCCTTAAGAGTGGGCCGAAACTGAAAAACGCACTACGCTAAGCTTACATTACGTAGGTACTCCTTTTTCTTCATCTATGTTCATACATCTAATCAAACACACACGCCAGTTATGAGTACTGCACATCTGGCCTTTATGAAGAACAATTAATATCGCAAGAGAACCAGGTTTACCAACAACGCTTGAAATATAATTGCTAAACTTAAGTGGCAGTGGGCAGCACATTGCTCGCAGAACGGACAGCCGATAGGGCCGAAACGTTCTAAAGTGGCGATGCAGCGTTGGAAGGCCTCCCTATAGGTAGACCGATGGCCTGGTTAAGGTTGCTGGAATCCGCTTGATGCGAAACGCATGGAATCGGTTAATGTGGCGATGCTTAGGGGACGCCTATGTTCAGCAGCGCATGGGCGTCTTTCGGGGGCTTACCTGAAGACACTCTGGGTAGCCCGGTTCCTGGGCTTGCCTGGTGGGGGAATCTGTATCGTCGGCGTGTTGGGTCGAAAGTCCGGGGTGGTGGTCGGTATTGGCATTACTCGCTTTGGACTGAAAATAAACAATGTTTTGATGAGTAAGTATAGCAGTCACACAAGAGCAGTGGTGGCTCAGAGGTAACGGCCCCAGGAGAAGCAGGGTTACCGACATAGCCCGAATAATTGCTTAACTGAAATGGCAGTGGGCAGGACACAATGCGATATACGATAATCGATTTTCATTAATTAATTTAAAAAATGCTCGCAGAATGGATGGTCTTGGGGCCGAAAAGTTCTGGAACGGCGATTGCGAACCGGCAGACGCAACGTTGGAAGGCCTCCCTCTCTAGGTGGACCGACGATCTGATTAAGGCTGCTGCGAGAACCCGATGCTTTGGACACGCACAGTACCGATCAGCTAGGAGAAGACTATGTCCAGCAGTGGACGTCTTTCCGCTGAAATGATGATGACGGCTGTAATTCCTTAGCCACGTGTTTACTTACATAGCCATAAATTTGAAACAGTCTTTCCCTGCCAAGTCAGGTGCTGGCAATCTCTTGGCTTCTTCCAGGCGATTGAGGTAGGCGTTGTACGATCTGTCCATATGAGGTGGTAGACGGCAGTTCGGGTGGTACACTGTAGAAAAACCACAAAGGTATATGTTTTTTTTTACAAGCTAAGGGTGATTTTAGGGGTTTGGGTTTTAAAATGAAATAAAACACGTAAAAATAAATTTCCATGCTTTCAGGCTTTGTTTTAAAGATATTCTTATGCTATTAGTCGGTTTAAAGATTTCCAAATAGGCCATGGAAGTTGGTGACCTGCAGGGAGCTTTTCTGCAGGCAAAACTTAGTTAGATGGTGGTACTCAATTCAATTCAATTTATTTATTCAGTAACAATTTACATTGCGTTCGAAATAATCAGCATGAAACAGTAGTATTGGATGTACAATTAATTAATAATAATACAGAATTCACACATAATTTAAAATAACAATTTCAATAAATTAATAGCAATTCAAAACGTAAACAATAATCAAAAATAACAATGTCAATGAATTAAAAGCAATTTAAAACGAAAAGACTCCAATGACTCGCAGTGCGATTGCAGAGCTACGTCCCAAACAATGCGTCATCTCCTATCGTGCTCGCTGTGCTCACCAGCACCCCGAAGGACCTTTGTGAGGCAAATGAAAACTGTTGCTGTGGCTGAATTGGGGTCAAAGCGGAAATAATTGAGGAATCATCAATACGACGAAGAAGCAATTTTAGGCATACGAGCGCCACGGCTGGCTCGAATGCAAGGCAGAAAAAGAACTGCTAAGGATTAGAATTCTCTGCCGGAGTCTGTATTTCCTGATAGCTACAATTTGGGAGTCTTTAAGTCAAGAGTGAATAGGTTACTTCTAGGCAAGCGTGCCCCATCGACGACCAGTCATCGCTTACCACCAGGTGAGATAGTGGTCAAACGCAAGCCTATCAATATTAAAAAAAAAATGATGCGTAATCAGGCTATCCAAATTTTTGTCTTCGAATAAGCTGAAAGTTGGCGTAACTTTGAAAACATTGCAATGATATGGTACTATGGAGCTGGTTTCATGATGGAGCCAGAAGATGGCCAAACAACTTCTCAACCAGAGAAAATAGCACCATCATGTTTTGGTTAGTTGGATATGTATTAACAGCCGATATTACATTTACCTTTCAGTTCAAAAAGCTTGTTATAACAAACAATTTACTTAATACTCAACAACAGGGGCGTAGCTACCGCCGTATTTGCCGTATCAATTATACGGGGCCCCCGGGCCACGGGGACCCCGACGTGCGTAAGCAAAAATTAAAAAAAGTACCCAATTTTTTTTTTCGCCTTTCAGCGGTGTCTCTATTGTCCATAGAGGCAGAAAATTTAGAAAAACTAAAGTCAGCTGATGATGAATAAATGATTTAATAAATTAGTTTGCCGATAAAAAGCAAGCGAGTGTTTATTTAATTTTAGCTGTTTGTAAAATTTTGGAAAAAGTGACAGATAGTTAATTATGTTGAATAAATATTTCTTTTAATTAAATGCAAATATTTTTTTCTTTTGTGAGAAAGCTTTACCCTTCATAAGGGCCCCCAAACAAATTTTTAGACGGGGCCCCGCCAAGGCACGCTACGCCACTGCTAAATAAATTACTTAATAATTCTTAAGAAGCTGGCTTAGTCAATCTATCCACCAATTTAGATTATAAATGGTAGATATTTACTTACCAAACCGGCAAAAAAATAAGTTTTAAAACTACAACTCGACTGCAAAAAAATTACGCTTTGAAAATATGAATCAAGAAAATATTCTTAGAGGATAGCCGCCGTGGTCGTATGCCACCCGCGGGTTTTAGTCAACTGATCATCATTTCAGCCGACAGTCGTCTACTACTGGACATAGGCCACCCCAAACGTCGCCACATCGATCGGTTTCTCAACAACTTTGTATCAAATATGCATATAATTTTTTAGGATTTGTCTATGACTCCTTTGAAGAAAGTTGTTCATTTACATGGTCAGAAGCGGTTTCAAAATAAGACCACACCTTACCGTTACACCCTGTATAAGTCAAAGAATAAACTTACCAACATTGACACTTGGTCGGAGGCTGTGCTCTGAGAACATACTCTTGTATATTGGCTGCAACACCTGCAAATAGACAATAGTTGCTTTAATTTTTACTAATGTTTTAATTTTTTATGTAACTCTGCCTGTCTGTATGTTACCTTTTCACTTTTTAGGCCCGGTATCCACCAAAGCGGAGAGGAGAGGAGACGAGAGGAGATGTGTTCAAATAAACCAATCCGATTTCGTTATTTGCACAACGCTTCTCCGCTTATCCTTACATAGTATAAAACAAAGCCGCTTTCCGCTGTCTGTCACTATGTATGCTTAGATCTTTAAAACTACGCAACGGATTTTGATGCGGTTTTTTTTAATAGATTGAGAGATTCAAGAGGAAGGTTTATATGTATAATACACGCAGGCGAAGCCGCTGGCAGAAGCTAGTCATGAATAAACCAATCCGATTTCGTTATTTCCTAGCCTAGAACTCCTAGAAATTAACCTATTCACTCGCTTGAAAGAGCCCCAGTTTGTAGCTATCAGGTAAAACGATCTCCGGCAGGAATTTTCGTAATAATACGCTATCTAATGATTCAAAAGAGAATCCTATAATAAAATAATACTTCTGATGAGGATTCATGAGTACCTTACTACCTAACGAAGGCTCAGTAAGGTATTTTCGTTCACCGTTGTCAGCGACGTCCATGATAAACTTAGAAAGTACATATGAAATCACAAAGCCACATTGGTACCCACCTGGATTTGAACCCACGACCTCAAGCACGAAAAGCGAGGTCTTAGCCACTGGGCCACCACGACATTTGTTTACATTACTGCCTAAACCCTGAAGATCCAATTCTTCTTGAACTACAAGACTATAAGACAACGTTGTGATTTAAAAGAAGATGTAGTGACTAAAATTTAATGTGATTGTTTGGCCACGTTGAGAGGATGAATGAAAGGCGACTAACGAAAGGTATTTACAAGGGAAACGTGAATGGAAACGCCGGGAGGCGACGCCCTAGAAAGACATACATAGACCTTTTTGGTGATGTTCTTCAGAAAGACCAGGTGCGCAATGCTCATCAACCGGCGTCTGTGTATGACTAGACTTATGAATGTGAGTGCAGCAAAAGAAGTATGTAAGGATCGTAGCAGGTGGCGTTCTGTAGTTTCTGCCTACCCCCATGGGAAAAAGGCGTGAGTTTATGTATGTATGTACAAAACTACTGGTAAATGTGATTGCGACCTAACTATTTACTGTGCTTTTAGTTTTGTAGATAAGTGGCGAGTGGCGCAGACAACTTGCACATTCATTTGTTTGTTCGCTTCCTATAGTAGTGCAATTTTAGTGGCATATATAGTGCCACATATGAACTACAGATAGACCTGACCTCACACGAATCCCACATCGCACAAACAAGCCATCGGCATCAAGCATTTACCGCGAGATTTTAACATATACAACATCCCGACAACAGCCATCGGGGAGTTGCTCACCAGACACAACACCAGTCTAGATTTAATTCACGTAGAATATTGGTAGGTGATGCCAGTTCCAACCCCCCAATGCCTAAAACGCCGAAACCCCAGCAGGCGGCACTCCAGGGCCACGGGCGTTTAGATTGGAGCCTCTGTCTGCCCACCAAGTGATTTCAGGAAAGACAATGGCGCAGTGATCACATGCTGCCGTGCACTGCAAGGCTCAGGGGACGCGCTTTTTCAGTCACCCCGGGGATGTGCCTTATCAGGCGTTGCACAGAGTTCCAGGGAGGTCTTTTGAGAGGTCACGACTAGTCACGAGGCGCCTTCTACGTGCTGATCGTGATCACAGGGTGGTTTAAGTGAGCTAAAAAAAACCCACACCCCTGGTCTTTTCCTCAAAAGTCCAGGCGCCTTTTGAAGGTTTCCCCGTGCCTGTGCTAGCGGGACAAGCACTTGTCGACGCAGATTCTTAAATGTTACCTGTCTGCGCCGACCAGCAATGCCAAACTGCGCGAGTATTCGCTTCAAACGTTGGCAATTGGCACCAGATACCAGCACCCTAATTATTATTGTTTAAGATCAAAGAGTAGGGTAGGAACGGATTGTTTCCCTTTCATTAATTGCTTCATATGTTAAAAATCCATCTTCTCGACAGCGTAAAACACGCAATGAATATTGTTGAGTTACCAAAATGAAATGCAAGCAGTATGCTCCGTGCTATTAAAACAGATACGCAATAAGCACCCTTATCAGCTTTTTATCTAGATACGCAATATGACATACAAGTTGTTTAACAGATAGTTACCAATTGTGAGGACGCCATGGCTGCTTTAAAAGCCGTGCGTGCGTAGTCCCGAGCTCCCGACACGATGAACGCCGAATCTGCCGAAATAACACAAAAAAACAAAGTCAGTTTCCACTGCTATGGAGCCAATCTTAATAATCAAAAAATCAATATTTATGATGCTTTCCGTCAGGGCCTAAAGCAGGGCTTCACAATTGCAACCTCTATAGAGTGTACCTTAAAATATCCGGCGCATAGGCAGGTTTTTTCAAGGCAAGTTATTAATTCTGCCAAAATAGCAGGCTTCGACTGGGTACCCTCTTCCTGTCTTCACATAATTCTTCCTACTAATATTGATATAAATGAGCTGACCCGACTTCCAGAATCTGAATTGATTGTCGATGCGCGCTCAACTACAAACAATATAACCTTCCACCATATAGATAATACACTATAATATTATATGCCTGTCACAATATCCACTTCAACAAACTGAAAACAACATCTTTGAAATCATTTTTCTCTGATGAATTTCAGATAAATTGACAACGCCGTCTACTGGCATTACCGGCCTAGCGGATCAGCATAAAACGCCATGTAGTGATTATGGGTCCACAAGGCCAGGCTAGAGCCCTATACAATTCGAGAAAATCTCAGCAGTCGGTAGATAATGTTTGAATCCAAACTAATATTATAAATGCGAAAGTAACTCTGTCTGTCTGTCTGTCTTTCTGTCTGTCTGTCTGTCTGTCTGTCTGTCTTTGCTTTACGCCTAAACTACTGAACCGATTTGTGTGAATTTTGGTACAGACATAGTTTGGAACTTGAGAATGGACATAGGATAGTTTTTATTACAAAAAATAAAATATAAAATAAAATTTATTCCGGACATACAGCGCCATCTATTGGTCAAGAGTCGGCATCAGAAGTCACTATTCCACGCGAACGAAGTTGCGGGCAAAAGCTAGTAGATAATATAAATGACTAGACGTATGAACGTGAGTGACGTAAAAGGAGTATGTAAGGATCGTACCAGGTGGCGTTTTGTAGTTTCTGCCTACTCCCATGGAAAAAAGGCTTGAGTTTATGTATATATGTATAAAGAAGGAAGCCTGCACCCATCTACCAGCACGGACCGTTCCGATAAAGGCTGATAGATCGGATTTAAAAGCAAAAAAGAACTTCTATGCCTTAACAAGAATATCTAAATATACGCGGGGTCTATCTTTTTAGGGTTCCGTACCCAAAGGGTAAAAACGGGACCTTATTACTAAGACTCCGCGGTCCATCTGTCTGTCTGTCTGTCGGTCTGTCTGTCTGTCACCAGGCTGTATATCATGAACCGTGATAGCTAGACAGTTGAAATTTTCACAGATGATGTATTTCTGTTGCCACTATTACAACAAATACTAAAATTTGAATAAAATAAATATTTAAGTGGGGCTCCCATACAACAAACGTGATTTTTTTACCATTTTTTGCGATAATGGTACGGAACCCTCCGTGCGCGAGTCCAACTCGCACTTGGCCGGTTTTTAATTTTAAAGACTATTTATGGGGCTACTTACTTGGGTTGTATGTGGTATGGGGCGCCTGTTTAGGCTGATAGGGCCAAAATAGGGACCAACTTCAAAGTCAGCGCTTAGCTTTGATATTAGCATGCAAAGCATACAGGACGGTTAATACTGAGGCCTTACTGGTACTTGCTGGCGTACTTCCGGTCGACCTTGAAGTGCAGCGACGTGTTGCAATGTACTATACCGCACTTGACGAGAGACCTTGGACGCGGACTTTTTAACGCGGAGTGAACGTGAGGAAATCTCTAGATTATTTAAACCACATATTGACTCGGAGGATCTTTTATCCGAATGGCAACGTAGGTGGGATAATTCCATCAAGGGCCGACACCTCCACCAATTCTTTCCATCCGTTCACGTACGGCTGGCCAGGACGTGGTTGGAGGTGGATCACTGTGTTGTCCAATTTCTCACAGGACATGGTAACTTTAAAAGTAAATTATTTTACTTCAAGCTCTTTGCCTTATTTGCCTTTATGTCAGTGTTCTACATCTGACTGCGAATATGTACAATCTGCTTATCATATCTTATGGGAGTGTATTCTTTGACAGAATGAACGCAATATTATGTTGAATAATGTACAGGCTGCATCAGGAGTTTTTTACTGTACGGACCTTGTGGAAACTAGAAAAAAAATCCGTGCGTTCAAGCGTTTTGCCACACCTATTATTGGATACAAATATAGCAGGTCCCATTAATATTAATGCAATTGTTTATCCGTGGTGCTAGGCAACTGGGCTTTGGGCTTATCCCAATTGTAAATGATCCTTTGTGCGTATTGGCCGTGTTTGTTCAGTCTCCTGCTTGATATGGAGGGAACTGAGGGAAGAGGAAATTTGTATATTTTTTTCCTACTCCTCCGTTATTTTTTTTTTATTTTTTTCTTTGCGGGATCCAAGACAGTTAAAGGTCTATCTACACATATCAGGGCCGTGCCCGAGACGTGGACGGACCGTGCCCCATCAGAGGCTCAAAAAATATCATTGTGTACATTTTATATGAACTCGATTACACAAGTCCGTGCACGGGCCGTGCACATGCCAGTGACGAATCTTCAATGATTGGGCCCGGCCCTGTCACGTCCCGGGCACGTCCCTGATATGTGTGGATAGACATTTAATTCATGATCCGGGACTTCGTCGAGCTTCATTGCCTCGGCGCTTTTCTGGTGGTCGCCACTGTTGATTCTGGCTTTCAGGATTTGGAGTGGTTTGCACCGCACTATTGGTGGGATTGTTCCAAGATCGGCTATAAACATTGATAGCAGCAGAAGTAATTTAAATATTGTACCTTTGTTTTTAACCGACTGCCCAAAGGTGGAGGTAAATCTACCCGATCCAAGTTGCTAAAATGTTCGATAGATTGTCCTTCCTTAAACTTAAATGTTTCGACAAAGTATTATACTCCTATTTTCTGTCTAAATGACCAAAACTAACTAGATGCACATTATAATTTTCGCGCTTGCTTTGCTCGCTCTTGCTTCCTGCATGCTCCTTTTTCTGCATAAGTTGACAAAGTGTATTCGAGGCTGGGTAAAATTTAACCCACCTGCTGGCCCCCTAACCCATCTTACGAGAGTATAGAAAGACGCTGCAATAATCTCGCCCAACGCGTAAAAAGTATTGTTAAGACCTCATCATCTTTTTCTCTCCCTATTCTGTCCCACTGCAGACCAAAGGCCACCCTTTCTTCCTACTAATTCTCCCGGTTTAGGGCAATTGTGGACCAATCCTGCCGAAATGGTGGTGAATTAAGCTCCATCCTCTCTGTGAGAGAGGATGGAGCTTAATTCACCACGCGGGCCTAGTATGGGTTGGTGGACGTCACATGTCTTCGAATTTTTGGTTCTAGGTCATGGTAATTTCCATCACCGTTTTGAGAGCAGTGGTGATGAAATAATTTACACAAAGTACCTACCTATTTACATTTAAGTATCTATTGTTTTGATAACATTTACCTCTTAAACTGGGGAGGGGGCCTCAATTAGTTTTTCCGCCCCGGGCCTCGGACAGGTTTAGTCCGCTACTGTTTACGCGGCGCTAGTCACCGGCAAATCCTAGTAATTTTATAAATTACTAGCTGTCCCACGCGGCTTCGCTCCCGTCAACTGGCTACCTACCTACCCATCAACCCTACCTACTCTACATACATGATTGTTGTGTAATTAAACCGTTTACGCAGCGCACGCAACGGAAGCTCTCAAAAAGGAATAATTTTGCCCGTTTTTGCAACATTTTTCATTTATGCTCTGCTCCTGTTGGTCGTAGCGTGATGTTATATAGCCTATAACCTTCCTCAATAAATGGACTATCCAACACAAAAAGAATTTTTCAATTCCAACCAGTAGTTTCTGAGATTAGCGCGTTCAAACAAACAAACAAACAAACAAACTCTTCAGCTTTATAATATTAGTATAGATGAAACTTACCGTAAAGATAGTCATGACACCGAATTTTGTTGACAACGTGCTTTCTCTGAGGAGATTCGTACAACGTGTCCCCGCTCATTTTGTCACTGACTTAATAAACGATTATATAAAAAAATGCATTGACCCGAGAAACAAACGTGTGTTCAAATTTTCAGCTCAATCGCACACTGGCAAGTGGATCGAATTTAATTTGCAAGATTTCATTACATACACACACACCGGTGAAAAACTAAATCACAGACTACTTAGAGATACTAACAGCTTGATACGACTTGCTATACTACGTATTTAAAATGTTCTCTGTGATGTCCTATCTCTTGATGTCAATATTGAAGTAACAAATGTGGTTGCCATAGCAACGGATGGTTTGTGAAGGTCGCTTCTCATCTGTGACTATCTTTTTAGATAACCCTTTTTCACATTATTGAGATTTACTGCCGCACGCATTCAGAAACATTCGTTAATCCTCTATAACGTAACACCACGCCTGTATTCAGAAGCGGATCCAGGATTCATTTCAGGGGGGAGGAGCACGATTGAATGCTATTACTGGATTAAGGCAGCGGGGACATTGAATTTTTTATTATTTCTATAGGTAAGTATTGGTTGCCTTATTAGAACTTTGTTTAATGATTGTATCGATGTTACGCGTACAAGGCGCAAAGGTGTTTTGGCTTCCTCCCCAATGGTCCTTATTGTTTTTACAGTAGTCGGAGGATATTTATAGTTTTGGTCAGCCAGCTCGCGAATATGTATCCTCCGACTGCACAGCATGATTTTCTTCTTTTTTTTTATTTTTAATATAGTACCTGGGCGACCGAGATTTCGCGGGCTTTTTCGTTTCGGAGGATGTGTTTATAATTATTATATAGGCACGAGTATAATTATACAAATATTGCTCTTTTAATAGTAGTATATATTATATAATTATAAGAACTACTATATATTTGAGTCAGTGATGGAAGATGTTTTGGCAAAACTTGCAACGGGTAATAAAATAGTTGTCTGTTAATTGTCACTTTAATTTTAATATTTTAGAAGATAACTCAGATAGCAGTAGGTTATCAAATCTCTTTAAATCATTTAATTTGTCACATGTGTTCATGAAACCAACCTGAACTACAGTACTGACTACTGCTACATGTATTGATAACGACTGCGACTACTTAGACAAAGCCATTATCTGCCGTTGTATCATAGTGGGCTACTGGTAATCTTGATTCCAATATACTAATACAACAAGTGCAGATTCAATTCAGACCAATAACATCCGGTAAATTTAATTAATTTAACAGCACTTTAATCAATAAGTTAAGCTCACAGGGAAAGATGGTAATATTTTATATGAAGAAGTTTTTACAGTGGTTCAAACAGAGTTCAATAACACTTTTAAGAAGAAAACTAAAACTATATGCCCTAAGTTTTTATTCAGTGACTGGGCGACTAGAGAACTTAAATAGACTAGAGAAAAAGTAGGGGAAGTCTTTACGAGCTATATGGCCTTAAGGTTCCCCTAGTCAACGGCAGGAACTATTTTGTGCGCGGGGTTAAAATGCATGCTGTCTCATCGGACAACACGTGCGAAAGAGATTGATGCTGTGATGCTATGGTCTAATTTTCACTGAAAATATGGCACAGAAATCATCTTTCTCACGTTAATTTGAACTCTAACACAATTGCGATAAAGTTTAAATTTTATCAGGGGTTCGCGTATTTTGCACCTAAAAAAGAAAACAACATGAAAGCCAATTAAAAACTCATTTATTTCGCTTCAATTCATTGCAGTATTTACAAAACTTACAGACTACCTTACATATAACTAAAATTAAGTTTTTACACATTTTTTAAACCTATATTGTATTGCTTTCAGGAAACCTATCAGCAGGTCTCGTATCTGGTGGATCAGCATCAAACACTTAACTCAGAATATGTATGACAAGCTGTCAATTTAACCTCGTGTTAGCAACTAACTCTGAGTTAAGTTTTTCGTGCAAATGGGCCTAAGCAAAGAGCCAAGTAAGCATAACCAGGCATACTGGGGATGATTATTAAAAATTTTTTTTGTCCGTTTGGTGGATTAATATAAAATATTGGACACGTATTTGTCTCGTAAACCAAAATATAACGACGATACAGTGCGTTGAAATTTCGCGTGACGTCACGTTTTAGTACATTTTTTACCCACAAGTGACGTCACTATTTTTGGATCCGCTTTATCTTTGTAAATATGTGTCCAATATTATTTGGTAATCTAAATGACTGTCTGAATAGAATTTTCATTTCTATTTATACAATACTCATATTAAAGACGAATTTAAACAATATTATTGACATGATTCTATCTCTCTCAAATAAATAAAATTGAAGTGTCTGTATGTAATATCAAAATAACGTGTTTACTTTAACAAATACGCAATTTTTATGATTTTTGTCTGTCTGTCTGTTTGTGCCGGGTAATCTCCGAAACGGCTGGACCGATTATGACGGGATGTTCACTGGTAGATAGCTGATGTTATAAAGAGTAACAGGCTACTTTTATTTTGTAAAAGAATTAGGGAAACGCGTAAAAAAAAACCTTTTAAATTTTTTAAACGATACGCGGACAACAGATACTAAAAACTAAAATAGCATGACGAGTGTCTTTAGACAGCAGACAGATCTTTCAATTTTAAAATTAAATAGAAAACATTTATTCAACACAACATCAACAATCACAAAGTAACAAAGTAAAAAAGAAGTTCAAGAGGTTTGGATCTCTATATTGATAGAAATAACGTCTAAATTCATTTGTTATATGTAAACACATCTTTACGCTTTTTGGCTCCTTGCAGACCAATGGCAGTGACTTTTCTCATTAGTTACTGGTTACCCAGTACTAGGTAAGTAGGTACTAGGTATGCTCACTATAGACGGCACTAGTGTGCAAGCGAGAGAACATGATAAGTACCGCCATCTTAGATTTGTTTTTTTAATAAACTGGGTTATACCTGGCTTTCGTATGTTATCCTGAAACTTGGCGTACTTATGTAACTTTGGAAACATTTAAATAATATGGTAAGCTATGGAGCTGTTCTCATGATGTAGACCGAAGGTGGCCATAGCAACTCCTCAAGCAGACAAGTACAGTATAATACTCACAGCGGATCTTTGTGTCTCTGAATTGGTTGCAAGATCCTGCGCAGATATTTTTGTGTCAATGTTGAAGTAGAAGATAGCATTGTATAACTGCCTCTATCACTCGCTTACGTTTGTCGCATCGTCCTATCTCGCTTACTGTATACAGTATACTCGATGACAAACTGTTCCTTGCGCAATGGTTCGCAGAGCCAACTTCAGAGACACAAAATTCCGCTGTGACTAATATACCATTGTATTCGAGCTCATTGTATGTGTATTGACAACCGTTATTGTGTAGATTTTAGTCTATTAAAAGCTTGTTTTAAAAGATTTATACATTTCATATTATGTTTATACCTTTAAACGAGAAATTCTTGTATATATAACGATTCCATGAAATTTAGTATGCAGGGGCACGGATAATATAATACTAGCATACAAATGCCTCATCCCATACAAAAAACCGTGCCACGTATCTAGGGTTTTTCATCTGGTTATACCGACAATTTTTTGTCAATCGATCGCGTTCGGTTCCGTTCCACGGCGATAGATAGATCACCATTTAATAATCAATCGATATCGATAGAAAAATCAAATAATCAGAATAATCAGTACAGTACGTCGGGACAGTTTCTTTGTATGGGATGAAACACCACTGGCAGGGGGTTTCGGGAGCGATAAATCGATTTTCATTTTTAGAAAACGTCGTTTTCTCTATTTTCACCCGTGCAGATATCGGTCGCCCACTTATTTATATGGGTTGAACCATATTCGTCAAGCGATTATTAGATGGTAAGGTCATGCAGCCTTCAAAGTGTCGTCTATCTCTGCCAAGGCCATGGCAGCTGCCCTAAGCTGGTCTGCTTGACGTCTAGCACTGTCATTAAGGGCGGTAAGGCTTTGACGAAGGGTGGCTACCTTTGTACTGACGCGTCGACGCTCTGCGAGGAGTAGATCCCGGGCTTTTGTACCTGAAAGCCATACAAATAAATAAAGTTGAAGTGTCTATTTGTTATGTAAAAATAAAATATTTTTACTAAATGCGTATGATTCTTAAAACAAAACCAATTTTTTAAAATGTTGTCTATCTGACCGTCTGTCTGTCTATTCCGAGTAATCTCCGAAACGGATGTACCAATTTTGACGCGACTTTCACTGGCAAATCGCTGATGTTATAGAGAGTAACTTATACGACTTTTAATTTGGAAAAAGAATTAGGATGCAGCGTACAAACAAATAAAACCCTTATTTTTTTGTTTTGTGAGTTTCTTGCGGACAGAGTCGCGGGCAACAGCTTTGTGTAATGAAATGTTTTGATGTTTGGATTCAAAAGTAATATATCCTTACTAAAGTTATAAATGCGAAATATCTGTTTGTTTGTTTGTTGCCTTTTCACGACTAAACGGCTGAACCGAATAGGTGAAATTTGGTATAGAGATAGTTTGAGACCCTGGAAAGGACATAGTTTACTTTTTATCCCGGGAGTAAATTCCTTTGAAATAATTACCGATATTTACACGGGCGAAGCCACGGGCAGAAGCTAGTAACTTATCAATTTAAAACATTTTCTCCTGTATCGTGGCTTCGTTAACAAATATTTAAACACACATACACAAACTGCCAGATCCGGAACAACTATCTGTAAGCCATACAAATATTTGTTTCGTGCGGAAACCGAACCAGCGACACGCAGCGCAGCAGGCGCTCGTTCATCCCTCCTTCTAGTGCATTCAGGTACTTTTTTTTAACGAAAGTTTCGCGCTTGACCACTATCTCACCTGATGGTAAGCGATGATGTGGTCGACGGTGAAGCTCGCTTGCCTAAAAGCAACCTTGAATAGGTTGACTTAAAGAACAATTCTTACCTAGTAACGGCAAGTAGTCTCCTGCTCTTTCCGCTCGAATATCCAGGCTGAACCAGTCGTCTAAGTCTTCAGAATCTGATGATGGCAACTCCTGAAAATAACAGATTATTTTCATATCGACATCCTTATCTTTTAACATTATTATACAGTGTGGGGACGACAATAGATAGATAGCGAGCTCGTGGCTAAATAATAACAGCCGCACGGGTCGATGTTCAAGGTTAAGCAACGCTTGACGAGACCACTATCTGACCCGATGGTAAGCAATGACGTGGTCGACGGTGAAGCAAGCTTGCCTAGAAGTAACCTATTCACTCTTTACTTTAAGACCCCTAGGTTGTAGCTATACACAGACTCCGGCAGGAAATGCCACTTCTTAGCTGTACGCATAATAAATATATTCTCAAAACATTTAGTGCCTATGGATAGGATGTCCACCATGTACCGATGACGCATCGCCGTATGTCTTGTAGTAATATTAACATGATAAAACGGGCTTGGCGGAATTAAATCATGCAATTCCATCGCACACTCCCCGAAATGCAACCGATAAAAACCGAGAAGCTGGCAACTCGGCGACGATTTTCAAGGCTCTAGAGCTTTGACTTGACCAGTGCCTCATTGCCGATGAGACTCTTGGGCCGTTTTTCGATCGCTTGCCTAGAAGTAACCTATTCACTCTATACCCCTAGGTCGTTTATACGAATATAACGCCGTTACTTACATCGTAAAGACTTCCATCTTCAGAATGGCTTTCACCGTCGCTCGGAACCTCCTCATCCATCATTTCAGGTCTCATGATGCGCTGCGATTTGAAGCCATCACCTTCTGAGTCTTGGTCGAACTCCTGAGAGAAGACAAGAGTCATTAGAAACGTTTTATCACGCCTAATGATTTTCTAGTAAACAGATATGTTATGAGCGCAGGCATTGTGAAGACTAGAATACGTCCTAATTGGAACGTATGGTCTTTAGTCTATGTCACGCATGGCGAAGAGCGATACGCTTCGTTGAAACAAAAACAAAATTAAAAAATGCCATCGTGTGTATTTAGAAAGTGTACCAATTCAAGACCAAGACCATAAAACAGAAGGGATCTTATACCATAATGGTAAGTACGCAAGACACAACAATTTAAAAAAAAAAAAAAAAAAAAAAATTGTTTTAGTTTTGCAACCCAGTTTACTACTGCCCCACACTAGAAATTTCTCCTGTATCGTGGGTGCGTTTACAAACATATAAACTCACATACACAAACACCCAGAGCCGGAACAACTATTTGTAGGTCATACAAATATTTGTCCCGTGCCCGCAACAGAAATACATCATCTGTGAAAATTTTAAATGTCTAGCTATCACGGTTCATGAAATACAGCCTGGTGACACGACGGACAGACAGACAGACGGATCGTGGAGTCTTAGTAATAAGGTCCCGTTTTTACTCTTTGGGTACCCTAAAAAACGGTTACTATATTTTAAAGCGATTTTTACATAAAGTGTACATAGAGCTGGCCCAGGCTCCATACATTTGTGGAACATCTCCTTTCGCCAGTTATTTAATTCTCATGTTATATGCGGTATAGCCATGAAAAAATGTTGAAAAATTTCTAATAAGTATATCAATAAACATTGCCTGACAAGTGGAAACAAACCCAGGACGATGCAATAATACAAAGCATTTTGCAAAATGATGCAGTTTTATTTTTAAGGGTTAATTTTTCTATCGTGAGATAAAGATGAATCGATCGTGAATTATCTTTATTGAAGACTCAAAAATCGTTAGTAAGACTTACAACCACAGATATAAATCTAACTAGATGACGCGATTGTATGTACTTTGCGTCGGTGCAGTCGGAGGATACATATTCGCGAGCTGGCTGACCACCTGATCTTTCGACTGCACAGCATGATTTTCTACTTGTTTACATCTTTTTAGTTCGCTTATTAAGCAGTCGGGTTTTTGATTTTTAAATTAACTTTTTTTATTTACAACTTTTTAGTTATATTTTTTTTGGAATCACATTTAAACATATAAGTGGTATATATTTTTGTTATAACTTTTTTGTTATAATCGAGGGGTTTCGAAGAAAAAAAAAATTGAGTCCATATGTCCTGTGCATATGGCGCACAAAATCCGCCATTTTTGTTATATTTTAACGTTACTTATCTAAGAACACTTGGGCGGCCAAGCCCTATCTAACGATGTATTAATTATAAAAATCCGTCAAGCGGTTTGCAAGATAAGAGGTAATAATAGTACATTATGGTACAAGTGTGTAACGTTGGTGATTACCGCTGAGGCGCCATTGAGACCCGAGCCGTGAGGCGAGGGTCTTAAGAGAGCCGAGGACGGTAATCATCAATACACACGTGTATCATACGACGTTTTTCAACACACTTGAGAAGAAAATAATACAAAAAAATCATTTCCAACAGTGAAAACGATTTGTGAATTTTTTTTTCGCACTGGCGGGCAAAATTAATCAGTTTTCCTATGCGCGCGCATCTAACAATGGCGATCGGCCACCACAGAACATTTTTACTCTAGCGATCGGCCACAGACTAAAAAGAATGAGTTTTCTTTTTTTTTGGCCTTTCGCGGATAGCATTTTAGCCACGTACAAAATGGGGAATTTCAAGTTTTCTTTATTACAGACTAAAACAAAAGTTATATTTGAGTTAAAGTTTTATTTATTTAACACGTACAAGTTGAAATTATCTATTTAAATACGAAGTTGCATGAAATGTGTTGCATTTGTACTATTGAGCACGATATTTTTTGTATCGAAACTTTTTTAAGAACAAAGCAATAAATAAAAAAAAAAAACTCTTATAACTCACTTGTGAATAATAGCAATGAAAAAGTCAGAGTTTGATAATAGGTGTCATTATGTGCCTAATTGCGGTGAAACTAGAGCCACTTTATGAGCAAGTGTGTTGAAAAGAATATTACATACATACAAACATACAAGATACGCGCGAAAAACATAACCCTTTCCTTGTAGCCGGGTAAAAACGGAGTAAAATTACGATCAATTATCGTAATATGAGCTTTTCATTTAGCATTATCGCCACCTTAAATCCACCGAAATCTAGAAAAATGCCTCGTTATGCCATATTGAGCTGTAAAGACTGTATAGAAAAACTTGGCATCGGAAATGTTTTCTTTCATTGGAAAGTAAATTTGTTTTTAAATTGCTTGTGAAAAAGTGGCACGCTTGGTTTTCATACAGATGGAGGGACTTGCGTTATCTAGTTGGATTTATGTCTGTGCTTACAACTATGTTAGTAAGAACTGACACTTAACAAAAACACAACGAAACAATACACAAATCAGGAATGTTAAGGAGCTCCGTAACCGTAACCGAAACCATCGGATATCCGAATTAGAAATTTATCGAATCCGAAATAAACGTTCCGAATAATTTCGGATAGGGGTGGAGTCTAAATGAGACACGTTATTGCAGGTTTACCTGTCCGGATGAGCCGACACACTGGCCGCACGCGTTATTTGCATGTTGTTTATTTGTGTTTTAATTTTACAATGTGTTAAAAATCTAATATCCGTAACCGAAACTATCCGAAACTAACGAATAATCTGTAATAATTTCATATATAGTTGTCGGCACGTAACTTGGTAAGAGTCGTTAGATGCGCACAAGTCGTTTTTTAGGTCTCTTTGGTTACGAAGCACCATTCCGAGCGCGTGATTGGTTGGTCAGTTGACACAAAGATCGACTGACCAACCGCGTCGCGTTCTCGTTCCATTCGCTCTAAATGGTGACCATGTTCCCCACTACGCCAAAACCTTGCCAAGTTACGTACCGACCACTATACGTATCCGAAACCGATAAAATACAAATTCTATATCCGTATCCAGAACCGAAATTTCATATCCATAAAAGCCCTGACACAAATAACAGTTACTTAAAGAGTTATGAATATAACTGTGGATGGATGGAGAAGATGGGGTTAAAAACATTTTAACCTAGCCGTTACTAAGGAGTATGCATTGGAAAGTAACCATTTTACGACACTAAAGCGGCGGAATGCCCTTAAGGTTGCCCTAGTCGACGGCACGAACTATTTTGTGCGCGGGGTTAAAATGCATGCTATCTCATCCGACAACACGTGCGAAAGAGATAGATGCTGTAATGAGCAGTAAGAAGCTAGTTCGCGTACGAATAATAAAACTTTTGCAAATTTGTACTGAAATGGATGATTATTTAGGACGAAAACAAGCGCGTGAATTTTTATAAACAGTTCTTTGTTAATATGTGTGTATCTGTTCAAAATAAAATTATTTGCATTGTTGAACTACTAATCTATCCCTGTATGGTGACTGTTTTACAATATGTTCCTTCTTCTTATGGTATTTATTTCCGCCCTAAGATGCGTTAAAATCAGTGTTGCATTATGGAACTTTAACGCTCATAACTTACAAATATATTTTTTTTTCTTTTTTGTTTCCAAACAGGCCTAGATAATGATGAGACAAATTGATTTAATTTTTATTTTGAACGTACATCGTCAAACAGTGGAGTAATGGCCAGACTACGTTTGTATGGAAGAATGATCGACTAGTGTAACCTTAAGACTCAAAAATGGTTAGTAAGTCTTACAATTATGTTAGTACGAACTGACACTTACCAAAAACAAAACAAACGAAACCATCGGATATCCGAAATAAATCCGAATCCGATAATTTTGGATAGGGGTGGAGTCACTGGAGTCTAAATGACACGTTATGACAGGTTCCCCTGCCCGGCCGATCCAACACACTAGCCGCGCGCGTCACTTGCACGTATGTAAGTGTTTTACTTTTAAAATTTCTTAAAAAACTAATATCCGTAACCGAAACTATCCGAAACTAACGAATAAACCGAAATAATACCATATCCGAAACCGGTATAATATTATTTCTATATCCGTATCCGTAACCGGATCCGAAATACTCACCCTGTTTTAACGTTTAGAAGACGAAGAACAATAAGATCTACCATGCAAGCTTTGAAAACTCACCCTGTTGATTAAAATACGCACCTCCTCATCCAGATCCGATACATCCTCCTCCATAAATTCCTCCTCATCAATTATCTCATCAAACTCCTCATTTTTCAAAGTCGCATCTTTACTTGCCGACTTTGAAAGTTTCGAAGTCGATTTGTCTTTGGATGTCGATTTGTCTAGCGGCTTGAACGGGACCGGGGTTTTGATTTCCACTGATTTTATCGGTTTCTGGGTTTTGGTTTGGGTAACGGGTTTCGGAGTTGGCTTTGGCATCGGCTTGGGGGTCGACTTTTGGCTGGATATGGGCTGCTTGCTATTTAATTTTTGGTCGGGTTTTTCTGTAAATATGTGTTAATTTATTTTATAAAGATTTGAGCCGAACAAACTACACACATAAGCAAAAGCAAGGTATGTTAAGATAGTTTGGCCATGTTGAGAGGATGAATGAAAGGCGACTAACGAAATGTATTTACAAGGCAGACGTGAATGGAAACGCCGGGAGGGGACGCCCTAGAAAGACATACATAGACCTTATAGGTGATGTTCTTCAAAAAGGCCAGGTGCGCAGTACTCATAACTGGCGTGCGTGTATGACTAGATGTATGAATGTAAGTGAAGCAAAAGAAGTATGTAAGGATCGTAGCAGGTGGCGTTTCTGCCTACCCATATGGGAAAAAGGCGTGAGTTTGTGTATGTATGTATAAAAAAAAAACAAGCTTTTTTCGTATTTTTTACAGCAAACCGTTTCATTTGATAGTGCACAAAAAATAACTGATCCGCTATCTTGGGCCGTCCGCCATATTGGATTTAGAATGACGTCACTTAGCTAACCATGCATTGTCATCCAAACTAAACGTGTATGCAAAATTGCATCTTAATCGGTGGAGGATAACTGCTTTAAAATTCATTTGCAAGATTTGATCCGAAGACACATACATACATTGCAAGTTAAATAAAAAAAACTTGTAAAGAAAACACTTACTAAATTATTACTTACGATTTTTATTAAATCCGGTGTTGACTTGCACCACGTGTTTGACAATTCTCTTCGGTTCCGGTTTCTTGCCGCTAGGGGGAGGTTTCTTCACTTCGAACATACGCTGCACTGTCGTACCTTCATCGGATGACTGTGGAGGAAAGGTAGGTGAATATGCGTTAGAAACTAATCAAACGGTTACAGTACGCACAGCTGACCAAATGCGAGTCTCTTGTCTCTGCATCACCCAAAGGTCGACTGTAAAAAAATGCCGAAGGCATTAAGTCCGCCTCTGTACGTTTTTGTGATAAGTACGGAAATCCTACCTCCTATCCTATCCTACCCCCAGATTTTACCTATCAGGCAACAGTCTCCCTCCGGCAGGGAATTCCACTCCTTAGCTGTACGCACACTAAAAGTATTCCCAAAACGTTCAGTGCGTATGGATGGGATTTCCACTATGTAACCAAAAGCGTTATGCAGAATGAAATCAAGCAATTCCATTGCACACTCACTGAAATGTAACCAACCTTTTTTTTCGTGTGATTATGTGGCCACCTCTGGAGTCAGAGTTAATTAAGCCGCCACTAGGAACCCTACAGGCCTCTGACTTGGCTATTTCAGACTTAGATTAGCTATATAAGTCCAGGTTTCCTCACGATGTTTCCCTTCACCGTTGCCTGTGATGTCCAAGATAAACTTAGAAGGCATATGAATTTGAAAAAGTCACATTGGTAGTTGCCCGGATTTGAGACCATGACCAGAGAGGCGAGGTCTTAGCCACTGGGCCACCACGACATGAAATGTAACTGATATAAAACTGACAAGCTGGCAACCCAGTGCGTAATTTCCATTGCCCCAGGCCCGTGATTGAATCCGCTAGCACCAACTGCGCTGGTGCCGGTGCTTGCACTAGTGCTGGCGTGCTGGGGTGCGTGTGGTGAGCGGCTTTATTGCTCCGGTACCATTCTGGACAAATGGTAGTGAGTAATCACGGTGCAACTCACATTTTCTCTTGAGTACCAGGGGCGAGTGCTCTCGGAGGCGTGACCTACCGAAGATGGTCCCAGACACCTCGTAAGGGGTTGCCTGGTATAGTGTGCCGCTTTCCATAACGTAAGGTTGGTGAAGGAGGCCACTATAGGAAAACTCAGTAGACAAATAGGGGTATGCCCCAGGCCCGTTTTCCAATCGACAAAAGTGCATAAAGCTTGGATGGTTCCACTAACCTGTTCAGTTTCGTCGTCTTCATCACTCATGTCTTCTGGCACTGCTTTTGTGGCAGTTCGCTTGATTAAGGCATTCTTAGCCAGTTTCAGAGTTTTCACTTGGCTGCGCTGTGGACAAAATAAACATTTAATCGTATAATATAACTAGCTGACCCGGCAAACTTTGTTTTGCCATAAAAACACCAAACATTCATCTACTAAATATCCTACCTACCCTACCTATCCTACCCTACCTACCCTACCTACCCTACCCTACCTACCCTACCCTACCTACCCTACCCTACCTACCCTACCCCACCTACCCTACCCTACCTACCCTACCCTACCTACCCTACCCTACCCTACCTACCCTACCCTACGTACTCTACCCTACCTACATACCTACCCCACCTATGTAGGTAAGGTACCATTTTTTTTTTATCTTAAGAACCTTCTCCTAACTATAACAAATATTTAATTAATTTTATAGCGTCAACAACACGTGGTAATTATGCTGTTAAAATGTAGCTTATATGACACGTTCGTAGATTTACCATAGCAGCGCCATCTATTGATTACTTACTCAACCCAGTCGAAAGGTATCGACATCTGTTAGAATCATTTGGAGTTAACAGATAATTGTGACTGTCAAATAATAACAGACAAATAATTAGCAATAAATTAAAATTGCGACTATAATTTGAGATTTAAACTATCCTATCTCTCAAGTTGGATCGAACTGCACATGGTGTGCGAATTTTATTATAATCGGTTAAGTGGTTTAGGAGTCCATTGAGGACAAACATTGTGACACGTGATTTATATATATTAAGATTAAGATAGTACCTGGGCGACCGAGCTCTACTCGGGTGAAAATAGAGAAAACGACGTTTTCTAACATGAAACCTAGCTAGATCGATTTATCGGCCCGAAATTCCCTGCATATTAAATTTCATGAAAATCGTAGGAGCCGTTTCCGAGTTTCAGATTATATATTTACATAGATTAGACTCTATACATATTCAAATTGCATGCACACCATGTTCTTTATAACGAACGCAAATATGCATCCGCTCTTACATACACACACATTCAACGCACTTATATTCTCATCAAAACCGAAATAGACATTTTAAAAATAGTATATAATAAAAAAACTTTTCGCAAAAAAATATTACCGACTTCCAAATACAAAACTACAAAGTGAAAAATAACTTAATTTTTTGAAGTCGGTGTCTTTCGTAAGTACCATTTTTTTGCGTTATGGACACCGACTTCAAAAAATTAAGTTATTTTTCACTTTGTAGTTTTGTATTTGGAAGTCGGTAATATTTTATTGCGAAAAGTTTTTTTATTTTTCACTTTTTAGTTGTACGTACCTAATAGGCAAGTTAGTAAGGGAACTATTTCGCCAGAATAGATTTCATGAAACTTGAACATAACCGGTGAAATGAGAGATCTGCTTACCCTTTAAGAGCGTACTGGCGTGATGTTATGTTATGAAATGTTATAAACAACAAACAGACATGCGATTGCAGCAATCCCGAGAGATTTGCCGTTATTTATTGAAGAGTTCTGTTGTATATCTCCGAAGTTCTTCATCAGATCTTCACCAAATATTAAAATGGGACCAATTTCGTAACATACTTTTTCAAACAAAAAAAGAATTTTCAAAATCGGTCCACAATTGACGGAGTAATCGGTGAACATACACAAAAAAAAAAAAAATAACAAACATGAAGTCGAACATAGAACCTCCTCCTTTTTGGAAAGTCGGTTAAAAATAATATAACATCAGCTCACTATATTTATAGCATAAGTCTAAACTATGACTTAATTCTCAAACTTAAAAATTGTAGATACTTTTATCACCTCTATGTTATTGAACCACAGTCCGCTAAATGATCTTCCAAATGAATAGTGCACACACAATTATGCAAGAAATAGACGATGTAGTTGTGGCGGAAGCTACTCTACATCAAATTGAAGAATTTTCTAAAAATATCAATGTACGAAACTTGGGACTTCACAAAACATTAGAAGCATTTACAGTAATCTAAATGATTTACAAATTACTTTAACCAACTTTAAGTTTGATGCCGACATTATCATTTTAAGTGAATGCAGAATGGACGCGAATAAATCCATCCCCGAAATTCAAAATTATCTGTCCTTCTCCACTACTAATCATATAAAACGTTGCGATGGCGTAGTATAGTCATCGGCACGTAACTTGGCAAGGTTTTGGCGTAGTGGGGGTAAGGGGGGGGTTTATCTGCCAAACCCTTCGTGTAGGGTATCAAAATAAAGGGTTTTAAGAGGTGATTTCAAAAATATATAAAACTAATATGTTTAAATGCACCCAAATCTAAAAAAAGTAACAAAAAAAATAAAATTCAAAGAATCAAAAAACCCGACTGCTTAAAAAGCAAACTAAAAAGGTGTAAACAAGAATAACGGAGGATACATCTGGTTCTGGTCAGCCAGCTCGCTGTATCCTCCGACTGCACAGCATGATTTTCTTCTTGTTTACATCTTTTCAACTGCCTAGCTAAGCTTCATGAGATACAGCCTGGTGATAGGCGGACAGACAGACAGACGGATCGTGGAGTCTTAGTAATAGGGTCCCGTTTTTACCCTTTGGGTACGGAACCCTAAAAACTACTGCGCATCTAACGACTCTTGTCAACTTACGTGCCGGGGATTATATGCCAAATAAATAGAACATACCTCATATATAAAGTCATCATCATCATCGCTAGAGCCCTGATCATCCATCTTCTCACTCTTCACCATTTTCAAGGTCTTTTTCTTCACCTTTTGATCGCCCTCGCCTAGCATCCGCTGTAAATAAACAAGCTTTTATAATAAAAAAGTTTTTTTTTTTTAACAAGCTTTTAGGCCGGTTACAGTGCTCGTCCGACCGTCGGTGCGTACGTCAGTCGCGCTTGCCATCTATATGAAAATTCATAAATTGTTTCATTGCTGGACTGACCGTACGCAAGCGTATATTGCTACGCACTGCGTACGAGGACCGTCGGTCGAGCGCATCCGCATGCGTTGGTCGGTCGACCGACACGCTACGGAATAGCTATTTATGCAACTGTTACGTTATGGACGGTGTTTTAATACGAGTGCCATTTTTCGGTACAAGCGTAGCGCGTACCGAAATAGGTGGGCACGAGTTATTAAAAGACCAATAACGTACAGTTGCATACAAGATTTTATCTACGAAGGAAGGAATAAAACACAGATATAGACAAATAAAAGTATTTCAGGAAGTGTGTTTAAGTATTTCATTTCTCATATACATGTCTTGATTTTTCTGGTAGTAAATTATTTGTAGCCGCAACTGCTCTATTTGTTATATCTGGTGGTGTATTTTTAATATCACTTGATTTTGAAGACATTTTTAATAAAATTTGGAACAAAATTTCACTCAGAATTATTTTCTCGCGTCCATTTTTTATTTTATTTTGTCATTATTAGGTATAAGGCAAAGATCTTGTAGCCGCAACAGCCAAATAGTATACGATAATTTTTTTCTAAACTTGTTCTATTTTTAAAAACATCATTTACATTGTATCATCGATTTCGAAGTAATATTATAGGTACCTGGCTGTATGTTCAGAATGTCTTTGCTGGTGTTTAAGAATTTATGACGATTCGCATAATGCAACCCGATGTCGTTATGGGTATCATAATGAAACCGCTGTCAATTTTATAATTCGAATATAACGAAACCGGAGTAGATAATAGTATATTATGCAACTAGTGAATAAAAGACGGATTTAATGCGAGGGCCGTAGATGAATCACAAGTAAGTGAAGGATCCTAACGACTGAATCACGACCGTAGGGAGTGATTCATGATGATTGAATCACGAGCATAGCGAGTGATTCAAGTGTTAGAATCATGAGCGATGCGAGTGATTCATGGCCCTCGATATAAATCCGTTTTATTCAAGAGTTGCATACTATATTTTATACCATGACTACGAGAAAAAGAAAGATTGAAGCGAAAAGCACAAGGAATAATAATAAATAAATGGTTTATTACCTTCAAAATTTACAAAAAAAATTGAAACCCTGACCTCTGAGCTAGGTAACAGCACTTGTGTTCAATCTCTATCTCTAACTCTATCTCTATCTCTAACTCTATCTCTATCTCTAACTCTATCTCTATCTCCAACTCTATCTCTTACTCTAACTCTATCTCTAACTCTAACTCTATCTCCAACTCTATCTCTAACTCTATCTCTAACTCTATCTCTAACTCTATCTCTAACTCTATCTCTAACTCTATCTCTAACTCTATCTCTAACTCTAACTCTATCTCTAACTCTATCTCTAACTCTATCTCTAACTCTATCTCTAACTCTATATCTAACTCTATCTCTAACTCTATCTCTAACTCTATCTCTAACTCTATCTCTAACTCTATCTCTAACTCTATCTCTAACTCTATCTCTAACTCTATCTCTATCTCAAACTCTATCTCTAACTCTATCTCTAACTCTATCTCTAACTCTATCTCTAACTCTATCTCTAACTCTATCTCTAACTCTATCTCTAACTCTATCTCTAACTCTATCTACAACTCTATCTCTAACTCTATCTCTATCTAAGTTTGTATCGAATATTTTATGCGCAAGGAGTTTGTATAGCATTGAGATGGAGTTAGAATTTATATTGCTGTGTTCTAAATTAAACACCAAAACAGTGATTAAAAGTGCTTTTTATTCACTGTTTTCAGTGAATAAAATAAGCTTTTTAGAGGGTGAATGGTATAAAAAAATAAACGCGTTCAATGTTGCAGTGATCGATGGACCAACCGCACGGATGACAAGGGCAGACAGATATAAAATCATACCAGTAGATCATCGGTGTCGTTTCCGTCATCTGTCTCTTGTTTGATCTTGCTAGCCTTTGGCTCGTCTTTCACTTTCGCCTCAACCACTTGACCGTCTGCTTTTCTGTAAACAATAGGAACAGTTAAGGAGATACATAGACCTTATTGGTGATGTTCTTCAGAAAGGCCAGGAGCGCAGTAACCATAACCGGCGTGTGTGTCTGACTAGATGTATGAATGTGAGTGAAGCAAAAGAAGTATGTAAGGATCGTAGCAGGTGGCGTTCTGTAGATTCTGCCAACCCCCGTGGGCAAAAAAGTGGGGGTTCTCGGATGGATCCGAGCCCACCTTTCGTCTTGCACCGCAAGCACTTCTTTTTTTGGGTTCCCTTATCTTCGAATGACTTCTCCAGCTCTGGGTGAAGCGGAAGGGCGTGTCAGACTTTTACTGACTAAAACCAACCCGTGTTCCTTCATTTGCTTGAGCCAGGGCCACGGGTACTCTCTCCCAAATATATCCGCGACCCAGACAGGCATCGGCTTTAGCGGACCCCATCAGTTTTTGCTGACATCTCTTTGAGGCGCGCGTGGAACACTACGCGCCGTCGACTCAGGCCTGCGGCGAGCTACCCATTACTCGCCGTCTGCAAGCCCGCGCCTACGGTGACCGGGCATCGGCTTGCGACGCCCGACGCCAGGGCGTCTCCTGCGGTGGCTAGGAGCGTGAGGGCTCCGTTGCGTCTCCCTGACGCGTTCGGCCTTCTCCTTCGCGAGCATTACTGCTTCACAGGAGGTTTTTTTTTTAAATTGTGTTGTGTTTACTCTTGACTCTAGTCTAGGTCATAGGTGTCCGAGACAGAGTCGACGATGAAGTGAGCTTACCCAGAAGAAGCATGTTTACTCTAACTTTGAAGAGACTCGGGTTGAATGCGTTCGGAAACACAGACGCAGGTAGTGAGTTCCATTCATTCGCTGTGCGCATTATGAAGGATGTTTGGAAGCGCTTGGTGCGAATTGGTGGAATGGCAACAAGGTAAGCATGGTAACTTCCAGTGCGTCTAGATGTCCGATGGTAGAAGGGGGCTGGCGGGAGGTCGTGGAGTTATTGAGCACACTCACCGAAGTACAGTCTGTAGAAGACTGACAAGCAGGCAACCTTAAGGCGATGAGCCAAGCTGTGAAGCTTGGCACTCACCAGTTCAACGTCGCCAATGAGCCTCTTGGCTCTGCGTTCCACCAAGTCAAGCGCGGCAAGCTGATACTTAGCTGATCCATACCAAAGGTGGCTACAATACTCCATGCAGGATCGGACTTGTGCTTTGTATAGGGTTAAAAGCTGTCCAGGCGTAAAGTATCGCTTCACTCTATTTAGGATGGCCAGTTTTTTGGCCGCAATTTGAGCTTTGTACTCAATGGAGGCGCCGAAGTTGAGACTGCTGACAACTTCCCATGCCCTCTCGCTCTGTACTATGGCCTGAACAAGGGCCGGACGCGAGAGCTCATCACCGCCGATCGCATCCACGAGGGCACGGCGCACAGTGTTTTAAGAAGACCATTTTTCGGACATTGCTTTTTTATTCCAATAACTGATAGTTTAAACAATTTTAAAGCAAGATTTCGTATCCCCATATAACTAGCATGTTTAGTTTTCGAAGGAAACTCGGTATGTTGAAATGGTCACCCATCCACGGACCGACCTCGTCAAGCGTTTCTTAACCTTGAAGATCGACCGTGCGGCTGTTATTATTTAGCCACAAGCTCTTCCGAATACAAGGTCATACATAATATTTAAAACTGTATTTATCATCTATACCCTGATTTTTAATTTCGTGATCGAAATTTGATCGAAAATCGAAGTAGGTAGATCAAAAATTTAACTATTTCACGGGAAAAAAAAAATACATTCGTTAAGAAACTAGCGGCCCTTATTTAGTTTCTACTCATTTATATCAGACTTCATTTTTTTTATCGATAGCATTTATTTTATTGTTGATTTCATATTTAACATAATAAAAGTGTACCTATGTACTATGTGTTAATATTTAACCGACTTCCCAAAAAGGAGGAGGTTCTATGTTCGACTTCAAGTTTGTTTTTTTTTTTTTTTTTTTTTTATGTTCACCGATATCTTCGTCAATTGTGGACCGATTTTGAAAATTCTTTTATTGTTTGAAAAAGTATGTTCCGAAATTGGTCCCATTTTAATTTTGTGAAGATCTGATGAAGAACTTCGGAGATATACAACAGAACTCTTCAATAAATAACGGCAAATCTCTCGAGATTGCTGCAATCGCATGTCTGTTTGTTGTTTATAATATTTCATAACATAACATCACGCCAGTTCGCTCTTAAGGGGTACGCAGATCTCTCATTTCACCGGTTATGTTCAAGTTTCATTAAATCTATTCTGTCGAAATAGTTCCCTTACTAACTTGCCTATTAGGTACGTACAACTAAAAACTGAAAAATAAAGTGGTATTTTTTTGCAAAAAGTTTTTTTATTAAATATATTACGTTTATATTCATAAATTATTTATTTACATCAATTAGTAAAATTAAATTGAGGAGTCATGTCACATCGATTCGATGAATCACTTATGATTGAGCCTTACCTACAACACTATGCTCCGCGCTTGCAACATTTGAAAAAAAAAACAAGGTCATTGGCCAGCTGTCAGTTTGGACTTTGGTCAACTGTCAATTTAGGCTACGAAATTAAAAATCACAGTATACATGTTTAAAATAAGAATATGTAGTGATAAGTAGGATAGTAGAAAGAGTCTTAGAAACATACCTGATCAAGAAAGCATCCAAATCATCAGGCAATTCATCACCGTTGTGGGTACTCTCCAAATTATTCAACTGCTCTTCTATATTTTGGGTTACATTGCCATGGGTGCTACCCCCGTGGGAACCACCCCCATGGATAATAGTCCCATGGGTGATACTCGCATGGGTAGTACTACCGTCGTGCAGTTCCACTTGACCTATGACTGTGGTTGTCTGGATTGTATCTGTCTCTTCCATAGATGTGTCCTGGTCTTCTGTTTTGAGAATCATGGAATTGCTTTTGTCCTGTTCTTGGTCTTGGTCACCCTGGAATTAAAAATCAGATAATTATTTTGTGTAGTGATGGCCCAGTAAGACCTCGCCTCATGTACTTGAGGTCGTGGGTGCAAAGCCTGGCTACCTTGTGACTTTTTAGGGTTCCGTACCTCGGAATGGAAAAAACCGAACCCTTATAGGATCACTTTGTTGTCCGTCTATCAAGACCCTTATTCTCAGGAGCGCGTGGAGGTATCAAGCTGAATATATCAAATACTCAGGTCTACCGTCCCTTAAAGCTGTGAAAAATCAAACTTCTAATCCAACGCAATCAAAATATACAGCCGTTTATGTCGCAAATTGCCGCAAATTTTCGACACTCCCAAGGGAATCAAAACCTACAGAGTACTTCCCGTGAACTCAGAATCTTGAAATTTGGTACGAAGCCACGACTTATAGCACAGATAAAGGAATAATTGCGAAAACCGTTTTTTTTTGTTACATCATATAATAAAAATATTCTTAATAATTTTAAACTTACTACCCCTTTCCTCATTAACGCGTAGAGGTATTAAATTGAAATTCATATCAAATACTCAGGTCTATAATACCTTTAAACTGAGGTTTGTACGGAACCCTCGGTGCGCGTGTCCGACTCGCACTTGGCCAGTTTTTCTTTTTATATGTACTTTAGATTATCTTGAACATCGCTAACAACGGTGAAGGAAAACGTCGTGAGGAAAGTTGGACTTATAGTTAACTAGCTTTTGCGCGCGTAAAGAGTGTTTTGTCATCCCAAGGAAACGCACTACCGGGATTAAAACTATCCTATGACCTTCCCAGGGTCTCAAACTATCTCCATATCATATTGCGAGGAAACCTGGACTTATAGTGAGTTTATTATAAGATTGTGCTCTATTGGAGTAATAGCTGGAAGGCGTTCCAGTGCGAGGATAAACTAATCTGTAAATGAATCCCTATTTCCCTTGGTCACGGCATCACGCGTATCAGCAACAGCAAGCAGCAACAGCTGGACCGATTTCGCTTATTCTTTTTTTGTTGTGTTTGTTATTGTTAGGAGAAGGTTCTTATGACAAGAAAATTGGTACCTTACCTACATAGGTAGGGTAAGGTAGGGTAGGTAGAGTAGGGTAGGAAGTAAGGTAGGGTAGGGTAGGTAGGGTCGGTTAGGTAGGGTAGCGTAGGTAGGGTAGATGAATGTTTGGTGTTTTTATGGCAAAACAAAGTTTGCCGGGTCAGCTAGTAAATATATAAATTGCATCTAAATCGTTCAGCAATTTGAGCGTAAAAGGTAACAGACAGACAGAGGTCTATCGAATTTATAATACAAGGTGTCTCAAAAGAAATGTCATATTTAAAACTATGATTATAAAACCGGCCAAGTGCGAATCGAACTCGCGCACGAAGTGTTCCGTACCATTATAGCAAAAAACGGCATAAAAATCACGTTTTTTGTATGGGGGCCTCCCTTAAATATTTATTTTATTCTGTTTTTAGTATTTGTTGTTATAGCGGCAACAGAACAACATCATCTGTGAAAATTTCAACTCTCTAGCTATCACGGTTCTTGAGATACAGCCTGGTGACAGACAGACAGACGAACCGCGGAGTCTTAGTAATAGGGTCCCGTTTTTACCCTTTGGGTACGGAACCCTAAAAAAGTAAGGAGTTTATTGAAAAATGTTTATTACATATTAAAATACACTGTTTGGGAATTTACTTTTTAACAAGTAAAATTTAAAAATTTTAAAAACCCCCGACACATTTATCTTGCGAAAACATCCCGATTCAAACAGTAAAACGCCCATAACTTTTGAACGGCTGAACCGTTTTTTTTTTAAACATAGCTAAGAACACTCTCGACACAATCACCTTTCCAACAAAAAAAATTAAATCAAAATCGGTTCATCCGTTGAGGCGCTATGATGCCACAGACAGACACACAGATACACAGATACACAGACACACAGATACACAGATACACAGATACACAGCAACACACCTCAAACTTATAACACCCCTCTTTTTCCGTCGGGGGTTAAAAATGAAATAGTCCAAATGTAAACCGTTGCGTTCACGGCATTCGTTTAATCGCGCACTAAAATTGCCTATGACGGCTCGGCAGATATTCTCCGTGATGGCTGCGATTTCGTGACGGATATTTTCTTTTAATTGTGCCAGGGAAGTCGGTTTGTTGGCGTAAGGCCTGCGTGGAGGCCAACTTATGTCACCTCTCCTGGAGATCAATTTGCCAGGAAAAATTTCATGAACTCTTGGCAGAGACCTATTGGACGTGTGTGAAGTTGCTCCGTCCTGCTGGAACCATGTTCTTTGGTTATAACCAGGAAAGTTTTGCAGCTCAGGCACAAAGAAGTCGTCTAACATATCCACATAACGCTCTGAATCCACTGTAACTGTGCGTCCAGATGAAAGATCTTCAAAAAAGGAAGGGCCGATAATTCCTCGCGCCGACATTGCGGCCCATACGGTGACTTTAGGCGAATGTAGGGGTGTCTGATGTTTTTGTTTTGGATTGGCTGCACTCCGTAGCGGCAATTTTGCTTGTTAACATATCCAGTAAGATGAAAAATCTTTTTAACAAAAAATCAAACCGACTTCCAGAACAAAAAACTACAAAGCAAAAAATAAATTTCTTTTCCGAAGTCGGTGTCTTTTGTGCCTACCCATTCTTTCCCGTTTTTCGACACCGACTTCGGAAAAGAAATTTATTTTTTGCTTTGTAGTTTTTTGTTCTGGAAGTCGGGTTGATTTTTTGTTAAAAAGTTTTTATTTTTCTGTTTTTAGTTTTGGTAGGTACCTCCAATTAACATGATTATATTTATAGCCAAAGTACATCTCATGGCGATTCCAATAAGCCCAAACACGACTAGGATACATTGTTTTATATTAGAGTTCCAGTGCCTACCTTCCGGCTTCATCATCAGATCAGTTCGAGGGTGTCATTTTCACCAGTACCATTTATTTATAAGTATTTGCTTCATTATAGTCGGTTAACTATTCGAGATATCTTATGCCCTAACATATTTAGCATTTAGGAGATCTAGTGGCCATCTGTGGTCTTCTTCATCAGTTCCACTTCACCAAATGATACTTTCTGAGTGCAAATGATTGCATTGTTGATGAAAATACCAAAATCACTATATGTTTGCCTATAATATTTGAGGAGTTCCCTCGATTTCTCTAGGATTCCATCATCAGATCCTGACTTGATGATTATGGGACCAACTAGGAAGTATACCCTTTCAAACAAAAGAAGAATTTTTGAAAGCGGTCCAGGCGTCTTTGAGTAATCGGGGAAAATACATAAAAAAAAAGATTCCGACGAATTGAGAACCTCCTCCTTTTTTTGAAGTCGGTTAAAAATAGGCTTCATCCGAAAACAAGATATTGGTAAACGTTGGAAAGCGCTCAATCAGCTGGTTTACGTAGTCAAGCCTCTGACCAGCATCCTGAGGCTTTAAATCTTTCACCAACTGAATTTTGTACGGGTGCAGTTTTAAATCTTTATGCAAAATGCGGCATAATGACGATCTGTCAATGATATTCAAATAAACAGATACGTTATACACTCACAAAACAATTGAAAAATGTGTTCCGCGCAGCAGCGGCAGCACACATACACACTTTTCATTCATCTGACATTTCACTACAAGTCGAAAGGGATGGCTTGATAAAACCAACAAGATTTTTTTTGTAAATTGAAGCGTATTGCGTACTTACATATGGTATGAGATCCCAGCTGTTTTATTTACTTTGGTATCATAATTGGTACAATTTCTAAATACACACGATGGCATTTTTTTTTATTTTGTTTTTGTTTCAACAAAGCCTATGCGTGCCTAGCTCTTCGCCATGCGTAACATAAACTAAAGACTAAAGGTCACAATTGCGACCTATTCGAGTCTTCACAATGCGCGCGCTCATAAGATATCTGTTTATTTGAATATCATTGCGATCTGTGCACGTTTAAGGCCACAGCACACTTCCGAATTGAAAGGTTCGGATCGTCCCGAATAGACTGGGCGACACTGTACACAAAACGTAGTTTTCGACCGTTTTCGAAGATCTTGGACGCCCGGATTCTGGTTTTTCCAGTGTTGAACCGGTCTCTTCAAACTTCTCGACCTATCTTGCAATGAGTCGAGTGGTTGGTGCATCATTCAAGTGACGGATATGTCGAATGCTACAGAATTTTCTACGCGCTACAGCCGCCGAATTACCGTTTTTATAAAACTCGCGTACGCACAACGCACGGTCCGCTCCCGAGAAACGCTCCATAGCGACCTTTCGTAGGTACCAATTTTTTGCGTTATGGACACCGACTTCAAAAAATAAAGTTATTTTTCACTTTGTAGTTTTGTATTTGGAAGTCGGTAGTATTTTTTTGCAAAAAAGTTTTTTTATATTTTACTTTTTAGTTGTACCTACCTAATAGGCAAGTTAGTAAGGTAACTATAACGCCAAAATTGATTTCATGAAACTTGAACTTAACCGGTGAAATGAGAAATCTGCGTACCCCTTAAGAGCGTACTGGCGTGATGTTATGTTATGAAATGGTATAAACAATAAACAGACATGCAATTGCAGCAATCCCGAGAGATTTGCTGTTGTTTATTGATGAGTTCTGTTGTATATCTCCAAAGCTCTTCATCAGATCTCCACCATAAAAAAATGGGACCAATTTCGGAACATACGTTTTCAAACAAAAAAAGAATTTTCAAAATCGGTCCACAATTGACGGAGATATCAGTGACATAAACAAAAAAAAAAAACAAACATGAAGTCGAACATAGAACCTCCTCCTTTTTGGGAAGTCGGTTAAAAAAAAACAAATACAATACTTGACACGCGTCAAGTATTGTATCGTATCGCTCTTCGATTGAACAATGAATAAGTGGCGCGTTTCAACAAGTCAGCCATGTTTGGTGACCGAATTCCGGCTGTGGTCGAATACGGCTAACCGAAAACCTGTTTACACTAATCGGTGACCGAATTCCGGCTGTAGTCGAATACGGCTAACCGAAAACCTGTTTACACTAGTCGGTGACCGAATTCCGGCTGTGGTCGAATACGGCTAACCGAAAACCTGTTTAAACTAGTCGGTGACCGAATTCCGGCTGTGGTCGAATACGGCTAACCGAAATCTGTTTACACTAGTCGGTGACCGAATTCCGGCTGTGGTCGAATACGGCTAACCGAAAACCTGTTTACACTAGTCGGTGACCGAATTCCGGCTGTGGTCGAATACGGCTAACCGAAAACCTGTTTACACTAGTCGGTGACCGAATTCCGGCTGTGGTCGAATACGGCTAACCGAAAACCTGTTTACACTAGTCGGTGACCGAATTCCGGCTGTGGTCGAATACGGCTAACCGAAAACCTGTTTACACTAGTCGGTGACCGAATTCCGGCTGTGGTCGAATACGGCTAACCGAATCCCTGTTTAATCTAGTCGGTGACCGAATTCCGGCTGTGGTCGAATACGGCTAACCGAATCCCTGTTTACACTAGTCGATGAAAGAATTCCAGCTGTGGTCGAATACGGCTAACCGAAACTCGTTTACACTAGTCGGTGACAGTATACGACCTTAAACCGAATCGGTCATAACGACCTAATGTAAATGAGCCATTACTTCTCTGAATGAGAAGAGGATTTTGCCCTGCAGTGGGACAAAGCCAAAACGATGCGACAAGTTATTCTAATAAAAAATATATATGAAAAATCGGGTTATGCGCACTTCGTCCCATTCGCACTTAGTCGCGCGTTCGCAGTAGGTCCCATTCGCGGTTAGTCCCATTCGCAGATGGTCTCGTTCGCGGCTGGTCCCAGTCGCAGTTAGTCCCATTCGCATTTCGTCCCATGGTAGAATCAATTTTTATTACTTGTAAATTTTAGTTGTTAACGTTCAAAAGTGTCGGTTAATAGCCTAGTTGAAATAGTTTGTAAAGAAAGAGGTAGGTTTATGCACCAAACTGGATTGGATTTATAAAAAAAACAATAAATATAGTAATTAAACATCCAATTTAGATAAGTTAGCAATGTAATAAGTAAAATAATAAACACACTTCTCATTCGACTAATAACAGTAAGTAGGTATACAATCAGTGAATATTGTCAATCAAACATGGATACAGTACAATGAGCATGTCATAAGGCTACACGACAAGACTTCACACGTAAAAGTGACTAAACTAACTGTAAAAATATTACTTTCTTCATGAAATCACCCACAGATAAAGAACCCCGCTGTAGTTTCTTAAACAATTTATTATATTTTCGATCAACATTAATAATTACAGCCTTTCTGTTTTTCCTTTTTTCGTTATAAAAGAGGTTTTTTTTTGGAATCTTGTCCCAGTATATTCCTTCTTGGTGTATTTTAACAGAAACAAAACAAGTTAGGATTTTTAGGTATCCGGCTATTCATTCGACGGTGCCAACTTTCGAATGGTAAGGTATGGTGGATGTAGGCTACTTTAGGATGCACAATGTTCTGATTATACTAATAGAGAACTAAGAGAAGATGCGTGGAGAAACATAAACCGGTAAATGAACATTCCAACAGCGGACTTAAAAAAAAGATGGATTCTTTGCTAGGATCTTATAGGAGGAACAAACTGGCTAAAAGCCGCGTTAGGCACGCGTAGTCTCTGTTCGACTTCACGTTAAACTAAGTGCTCGATGCTGGCTCAGTCTCACCCTGGCTCGGCCTTTGCGCGCGCGGCAGTCTCATGCAAAAAAATATAGACCGAAGCGGCCTCGCACGGCAGCCCGCTCAGACAGTACGCGGCTATTGAGAAGCTTACTGGTCGTGTTTTGCCGTAAAAGCATACCTCGAGCACGAGGATCTTTGGTAATTGATCGAAAATGTCTGAAAGTTTGCTCTTAAGTTTTGTATAGGCGCACGCAATAAATATGCAAAACTGGGCACCGAAATATTTTGGACCATAAACATAACTCTTCCCTTATAAAATATTTGCATGGGACGAACTGCTAATGGGACTAACTGCGAATGGGACCAGCCGCGAATGGGACCTACTGCGAATGGGATTAACCGCGAAAGGGACCAAGTGCGAATGGGACCTACTGCGAACGTGGGACGAAGTGCGACTGGGACGAAATGCGAATGGGACGAAATGCGAATTGGACGAAATGCGCATAACCCGAAAAATCGTTGTGGCATCTTTGTCGCATTTTCCTGTTGCGCATATCTATGGGAGCCTTAAAACACAGTTGTCATAGCCTATGTGTAAATGCACTTACCGTCAGGACATAGTCATCATCTGTCAGTACTCCTTCGCTGAGCCACTCCTCTTGTCCTTCTTCCAGGCATTCTTCACCCTCAGGGTCTAAATACTGTAATAAGAAACAATATCATTACGCCTGTGATCCCTGAGAAGTAGGCAGAAAAGTCTGGTAAACCATCAATCAGTCCTCATCGTCGTTAGATAGTGGTCACACGTAAGCCAATCAACTATTTAACAAAAAACCTGACTGCTTAAGAAGCGAACTAAAAAGACGTAAACAAGAAGAAAATCATGGTGTGCAGTTGGAGGATACATCTGGTTTTGGTCAGCCTGCTCGCGAATATGTATCCTCCGACTGCAGAGCATGATTTTCTTCTTGTTTACGTCTTTTTAGTTCGCTTTTTAAGCAGTCGGGTTTTTTGTATTTTTAATAAACGATCTATTATTACTTTTTGTTTTTTACTTTAAGACAGATTTGTAGCTGTGACGTTTGTTGGGCCACTACTTGTTCCCAGCTCAATCACTAGGCAGTCTGGGCATTTTGCGAGATCATCATTACTTTGACCTTTAAAAAGTGGTGGATGTCAGCCTAATCAAGGGGCCCAGTATTTTTTGCTGGGAGGGGCACAAGGTGCTAACGGGCAAAAAATCAACAATAACTGTTAGAAATAAACTTGAAGTATCATACTTCAAGTTTATTTCTACAATTTGAAGTATTTAGGGGAAGGTTTATAAAGGCAAGAGTTTCACTCATGTTCATTCTGTTATTTTATACATATATTTTAACAACTCTGATAATTTGATTTGCTTCTAAGTATATACTTTGATGGAATCGCCGCAGTACACAGTACACAAAATACCGTCCGGGGGGGGGGGGGCACGTGCCCCTGTGCCTCTCCCCCTCCCCCTTTATATCCGCCCTTGGGCCTAATAATGTAGAACTTGCAAACAGTACATCTGAATCCAATGCCTGTACTCCTAGACGAATGCAGAGCCTTATAGCCAGCATCTTTCTCCAGGGCCTGTATTGTAATCAGTTAAACCCAAGAGACAGTGCTATTCATTCTGCATAGCTTCATCTCTCTCTCACACTTTGAACCATGATAGTTTTGATACATCATAATAAGGCTTCAGCTTCCTAAGATTCCCTAGTAATCTATACCAATATTATAAAGAGGAAAGATTTTTTTGTTTGTTTGTTTGTTTGTACCAAATAGGCTCCAAAACTACTGGACCGATTTAAAAAATTCTTTCACCGTTGTGAAGCTACTCTATCCCCGGGTGACATAGGCTACTTTTTATCCCTGTATTCCCACAGGAACGGGAACTACGCGGGTGAAACCGCGAGCCGTCCTCTAGTAAGGTATAAAATGAGGCTCTTCTAATTTGCCTTAAGGGTAAGTACACAGAAGTACACTAGTACAGTACAACTGCTTTCTTAATATCCCTCTGCATAATTCATGTCAACATTTATTTTCTTAATGTCCCTTGTCAAACTTCGTGTTTCGTCATAGTAGGATAGGGCAGATGGACCCCTTTTCCACACTTAGACTCGCATTTGGTCCGTTGTGCGTGCAGGCCTTCTCTCTGTGAGAGGGAATGGGCCGTAATCCACCATGCAGGCCCAGTGCATGTTGGTGGGTGTCACATGTCTTCAAATTTATGGTTCTAAAACATGCCGGTTTCCTCACTATGTTTTCCTTCACTGTTTTGAGAGCAGTGATGATGAGGAATTATGAAGTAAAGCGCCTGCCTGGGCCACCACTGCACCGTTTCATTGTAGTGCAGACTGGACACTCAAAATCAACTTGGAAGTCTGATAGAAATCCGACGATTGACGAAACACAAAGTTTGCCGAGGAACATTAAGTGCCTACATGCCCTTTAATTCCGTAAAAGGTAACTTTCTAAAGCATACTCATTAGAAACGGCAAGGTTAAAAGGTTTGGAAAAATATATATTTATTATTGATTCATGAACATAATTTTGAACACAAGGTTTTTTTGTGTAACTAACAGTTTTGCTTTAAAAAATAATTAACAACACAATATTTTTTCGCAACTTTTGGAAACTCCTCCAAAACCACATGGATGTTTAAAAATATTTCTACACAGAAAAATTTATGGCTGGAATTTATTCATAACTAACATAGCATATTTATTTGTTTACCCTCGCACTGGAACGCCCTGCAGCAATTACACCAATGGAGCACAAACTTACAAATACTGACTATATATAAGCACAGGTTTCCTCACGAAGTTTCCTTCACTGTTCATATGTAAATCCAATAATATTTTGCAAACAAAACTGTTCAAAAGTAGGTTCAATATTGATATTTTGGCATTGAGGGGGGGCATGGCCAGTACTGCGTTAACATTGGGGCAGAGTTGTACTGTACACCTACAATTCATGAGCTTGCCAGGTGCCTAATTTGAAGGAAGTATTTGTCTAAGGAAAGCTTTTTTTATGGATACATTCAGGGCTTCCTGGTAAAAACAAGCATAAAAATAATAAAGTCCTGCTCTGATTCAAGTCTCAAGAATAAAAAAATTATGTACCACTTTCTCATGTAATCATACAAGATTATATTGGAATGGAAGCACACAGAAAGGTAAAGAGGAAGACCAACGCCTCTCAGCGGCTTTTACGAAATGGTACAAACAATAAATTATAACATACCTCTTCGTATTTGGACATCTTCGTCGGCGGTTCTTCAACGTCAGACATCATATAACAGAAAATTTAAAATAAAAGCGCTTTACTAACTACTTTAGCCACAAGCATGTAAATAACATAATTTTTCACAAAATCAGGAAAGCTTTCACAGTTACAGATTACAGAAATATAACCTCAATCAATACAGCGCGTTCCATGTCTTACATGATTACAGTATTTTTTGTTTCAAATCTCTTCATGTAGAATGGCAGCGCCAAAACATAGTAAGGCTAATAAATTTCAGATATTATTCATGGAACGCACTGCGACGCCAGCAGTGTTTTGACAGTTACAGGGATGTCCATAGTGTAATAATAATCGATAGATTAGAATGCCCATTGGAGATACGTAGTATCTCTAAGTAGTCTGTGCATTGGAGTTGCAAAGTTTCCTTGAGCAACTCCAATGGGAGCTTTTATTATTTTTTACACAATTTCTTATTACTTTCTTATTTTTATAAAAAAACAAGTAGTTTTCGCTTTTACTATGTGCTAGAGATGCTACGGTCTCGGTAAAACTAACATTTATTTTCTAACAATCTAAGCTATATAGGAAAGTAATATACCTACTCAAACTGCCATTAACATTCTTACTGAGTCACTGCTGGGACACCGACCTTCTTTTGACCCAACTGTTAGAGGAAGTGGGATAAACCGGCAAAGTGGGAGTACCTATACCACGCAAGCTCAGTGAAGGTCGGTAGAGGATGACAAATTTCCACAAAATTTTAGCATTAGGACATACAGCTTTCGAAAGCAGTAAATGTAAGTGTAATTTAGTAATGAACAAAATTACAAAAATTTGCTTTTCTGGATTCGAATCCCTGACAAAACTTAACTCCGATCAGTTAACACTGGGTGTTTCCTGCTCGAAAGATGAAGGAGGGTCAAAGCACACTGAGACAGAGAGATTTTAAGATGAGGAGATAAGGGTCAATATGCTATGTACATTTCAAGACCAATGCGTCGCTTCGCTTGGACTCTTGTATCAATGTGTTTTGACCCTCGTCATCATCATCATATCAGCCGAAAAACGTCCATTACCTGGACAAAGGCCTCCCCCAAGCGTTGCCTGGTCCGGACCGGTCCCGTGCGTCTCGCATCCAGCAGACTCCCGGACCCCTTTGACTCTCAGTCTCACCAAAAATAAAACAGCAGATTACAATAGACATTTATTTATTTATCAATAAAGAAATTTTTATTATTTACAATTCACAATATTTCTTTTATTTATAAAGTAGGTAGGTACAATATTACAAACTGATAAAGCAGTCTAAGTATTTATTTTATATTGATTTCACGCGATGAAACAGCGTCATGGAGATATGGTACCATGAAAGTCGGAAGGCGAAAACGTATTTGGATGTTTTTTTTTGTGCTAGAGAAAAACCAGTGAATTGCCTACAAAACTATATCGGTATAACTAGGAATCTAGATAGGTGTAACTATATAGGTTTGTATATTCATGCTCTCAAATCCAATTGCTTCGTTGTACGTAAGTAGATATCTATACAATAGTTGCAATGTGCTGAATTTTTCATTCTACAGTCAAAGCTGCTAACCATGTTAAGACACTGTGAAGAATCTCTATAGGCGAAATTTTCATACTAGACAAAGTAATTTAGACAACTGTCAGTCAGGATCCCAGGCTTGTGCTAAGCGGGCTGGTGGGGCACTTTCCCTAAAAATGCTAAATTGTGTTGGTCCACCCGTAGATCTTATTTGTAACCGTCTTCAAAAAGTAGAACGATGTATTTCTTTCTAGGTAAATAATAATCTGGCCAAAAATGGAATCCTAAACCCATCCAACACAGTGCCAGTGTGAACCCCAAAGATTACTATTATATACTGGTTTCACAGGATATGCGTCAGCTCCTTTGCAGCCTGTCGTGCACAACTGCACAACCACCTGATGCTATACAGGTGGGTAAATAATGGTCCGCCAAATTTTAATTTTAATCTTTTTTAAGGTAAGTAAAAGGAACATTTTTACCACCATATTTTTCAAATCAAAATAAAAAAATGCAATTCCTGTAGACGTTCTGCTGTTTCACAAAGACTATTTGAAGAACTATGAATTAATTATTAAATAAATCTGAGAAGAAAAACATATCTTTTTCCATCAATAATGAGAAGCCTCATATTTTTCAGATAGCCAAACAGTCAATCGACACGAAAAGAAGGTCTAGGTGGGTATCTAGGTTGCGGATAAATTTGAAAGACAGTGACCGCGTACAAGCAACAGAAGGAACACGGGTGTGTTTTAGTCAGTAAAAGTCTGACACACCCTGCCGCTTCACCCAGAGCGGAAGAAGTCATTGGACTATTTCCGAAAAAAAAAAGTGGGTATCTATCTTGTATAATGTACTGGGATAATATATAAATTAGACTAAATGGAAGAATTGTGATGGAAGATATGCTATCACCCGTGTATGTCTATGCTTCACTCTAGAAACTAAAATCGCAGGTTGGAAGCTCTCTAATATATAATTATTTACTAAAGCCTCTATAGTTTGCGGGCTATGATTACGCGCGATTCAGCGGTGAACTATGTTAGGCAATAAAATTATAATTATGGTCCATTCAAATATTTATTAAAATTATTAGCTTATTAAAGAATCTCTCATTGAGCTATCTCTAATGCCAAATGACTATAATACTTACACGTAAATCTAGCTTGTGACTATAATTAATCAGCATACTTAATATTTAACGTACATACCAAATCTGAATAAATTTTCGCCTTCTCGACACACTAGCTATATTAATCGATATAATTTATCCACAGCATCAAACGGCACTGCCCTTACAAACAACAGTAAAAAATTGTAAATATATACATTCACATTTTTACACTTTTCCCGCCTTATTCGCTCTAAATTTATAAAAATTGCCCGAGAAATAACTCTGTATTCTTTTCGTCTGGACTGTGCGCCTTCTCACATCGAGACAATCTCGTTTACTTACTGAGGATTCGACTCTACCTACGATGGAAAATAGCATTAGAAGTTGTTATTAAGGTAAAAAACTTGTTTGAAAAATCATCAGCGAATTCACAATTCAATAAACTGTTCTACAGATTTTTATAAGACCGTTTTTATAACTTCTTAATTTAAAAAAATATACTTCTACCTATTACAAATGAACAGGCTTATCTGATTGGAGCTCGAACTCTAAAAAAAGGACATGAAGCTTTGGACACATACAATGTGGCTCTAAAAGTATTTATGAAACAGAAATTTAAATAAAAAGGTAAAAAAACAAGAAACCAATAAATAAATTAAATTAATTTAATTATAAACAAGCAATATATACAAAGATTGCGATAATTCGGAATAAAAATATACATGATGTGTGTATTTTTGTGAATTTATATTGTAATACATCCATTCAAATAGTGCAGGGTTGCCAGCCGTTTTAGGAGCTGGTAACACTAAACTAGTAACAATTCTAATCAGTAATTAGGACAAACAAGATGGAAAATCTTGTTTTTTTTTTAAACTACCATGAATATTTTCACATCTTTTTCGGAACTATAAAAGAAACTGCCAACAGTTTTGATATGGATTACAATATAATTACCACAATTTAATGGTAAACAAAAGAACAGAAATAAAACTTAATTACATACGGTACAATTGAAATTAAATTAACTTAAAAGCTTGGTTTACAAATAAAAAAATCGTAAAAAAACAACACAAGGAACTATAATTACATCGGACACTTGAAACAACCACATTTTCGGCCTTTCTAACAAATTTTTAGCTCATTTTAGAAAATAATTATTTCCCAAATGTCAAAATTCGCAACTTGAATGACGCTTCCTACAAAAAGATAATCTTAAAATTAAATAAGTATCGCTGCTAGCATTTTTTTTTTTAAAGTTTTTCTAATACATTACAAAACAATTATATTTATACAATGCCAATGAGGAGTCTTTGTACAAAATAGATCATTGGACTTAGTAAAACTAGCATTACATTTTCACTAATACTAAAATGGACTTTGTATTTCGAAAATCCCTAAGTGTTTTTATAAAAGCATTTATTTGCCTAGTGTTAGTGAATACGAAAAGACGACTCGCTTGCGCGTGGCCGCTCTTGCAAGAAATGTTAACAAGTACCAACCTAACGTCAGAGGCCTTAGTGCGAGTTTTTAATCACGCTCACTCGTGATACGTAAACATCATTTTGTATTGAAACTGGATAAGCGCCGTCCGCATATCCAGTTTCAATACAAAATGATGTTTACGTTGACGCGATTGAGCGTGAGTAAAAACTCGCACTAAGGCCTCTGAGGCCTTAGTGCGAGTTTTTAATCACGCTCACTCGTGATACGTAAACGATATCTTATGTCAAAATGTATACAAAAAAAGTGGTTTCTCCTTACTGTTACCAGACGGCGCTTATCCAGTTTCAATACAAAATGATGTTTACGTATCACGAGTGAGCGTGAGTTAAAACTCGCACTAAAGCCTCAGATCCTTAGTGCGAGTTTTGAGACCTACTCGATTACGTTAAAGATAACGTTAATTTGTATTGAATACCGAGTTTTTTAACGTACTTACTCGTGAGAATGTAAACGATCTCATATGTCAAAATGTAAACAAAGAGGTTTCTCCTACTGAGGTAAATGTACTACGTACTAGAGAAGCTATTTCAAACAAAAGATTGCGCGTAATTCGGTGACAGCGGGGCAAGCAGGGGGGGGGAGGGGTTATGTTCTCACAGATAAACAATCAATGCGCGCAGATGAACTTTTTCTTACTCTTTGACATTTACACAAACATGGCCGCCCACCCGCCTCCGCGGTGACGCGACGTCACGAGATAGAATAAATTGATAAAATATAATTAAATGTGTTTTCAACTTACTGTTGAAAACTCATTCCTTGACTTTTATTTATATTTCTCGAGTTGTTTGAACAGTATCTCAATACACACGAAGGCATTTTATAAGAAACAAAACTTAGTACTCAAACGTGTCACGTTGCAGCGAGCGCTTGCCACAGACTAATTGACTAGAGGAGACTCATCAACTCAATTTAATTGAGTTGAGGAGTCTCCTCTAGTACGTAGTACATTTAACTCAATGGTTTCTCCTTACCGTCCCTAGACGGCGCTTATCCAATTTCAATACAAATTAACGTTTACGTAGACGCGATTGAGCGTCATTAAAAACTCGCACTAAGGCCGGGCTTACTCGATTACGTAAACGTCAATTTGTATTGAAACTAGATAAGCGCCGTCTTGTGACACTACCGTGAAACACAATTATTTCATATGATTTGAAGAACGTTTCCGTTACCGCGCGTAATAAGTACAGTCACCGTCAGATATATTGTAGCAGGCAAGGTGACCAAATACTTCTGAACAAATTAATGGTCACCTTGCCTGCTACAATATATCTGACGGTGACTGTACCTACTCGCACTGGGCCTAATGCGAGTTCTATCTTCATGAATAAAATGAAAGTAAACTACATATAGCTTCAGTTTCCTTTATACCGGCTACGACTACGATAGCCTGAATGATTAAAAAAAAACACTTTTTTATGACTCAATCAAATCGCATAGGTACTAAACTCAGTCGAAAGAGATCTATGCCTAATTTTGAATGTTTGAGAGATTCGACAACCTGTGATACATGTCTAGTCAGAGCGTACTAAATAACTGGCTGATTATAGACTCTTGTAGTCTCAAATAGAAGCGATAGATATAGATAAGAACTGAAAGAAAAGACCACGTTTTAACTGGATTTATGTTAGTTTTAAAACACTACCCTCATTTTTTAGCCGGTCTCTGATAAAAATATCCCAGAATGAAAATAACGCGTGAAAACGTTTTTCTGATACAAAGCAGCAGTAAACCTCCCTCTGTCTCTTTCTCACCTTTCCTGACAGAAAGAGAGAGTAATACTTTAAGTTAAGGCTGTGTGTAACCGAATCTGAGATATATTATTAACAGAAAACTTTTTTTAACTGGATTTAAGTTAGTTTTAAAACGTTACCCTCCTTTTAGATTGCGCCGGAGTCAGATAAAAATATCCCAGAGTGAAAACAACGCGTAAAAACGTTTTTCACAAACAAGCAGTTAACCTCTTTCTCGCCATTCCTCACAGAAAGAGAGAGTAATACTTTAAGTTACGGCTGTATGTAAACAGAATCTGAGATATTTTAATAACAGAAAACACTACGTTCTGAGACATTAGTGCATAGTCTTCAAATGATAAATCTGACTAAGATAATGTTTTAATTAAGAGATTGTGACGTCAGAGTTTGTTGCGGTGTTTCTTCTCGGAGTAGTCAGGACTCTCCGACCTGATCTAGTATTAAAATACTATTTTCTTGAAGTGTCTGTTGTAAGAAATTTATTATAAGTAATCGATTTACGAAACGAGACCGCCTCGATGTGAACTCAAGCTTAACAAACTGCGTTTCAAACTTCCCAATTTTTTACATTATGGTTAATTTTCTATCGGTACTTCTAATATATTTTTTTATAAATCTTTCGAACGCCTTATTGGTGTTTTTTACATCACATTATTACGATAACTGGTACACGTTTTTTTTTTAATTTGCGAGGCTTACAGAGCAAAACTGTCTTTTATTAATTGCTGGGTCTCAACACAAGCCATGAAAGCTGGCTTTGGGTAAAACTAAACTGGACATTATTTGGTACAATGATTTTTCAAACCAGCATACGCCCCACTTGATTGTACGTGGTCGACGCCACTGCAATAAGTACCAAAATGTTAATTGGATAGTAATTCCTACTATCCTACTTAATATTATAAATGTAAGTATGTATGTTTTTTATAAAATCACAGCAGAACGGATTTGAATAAAATTTGAAACACGGGTAGGTCCCTGGTCTAGATTAGGAAGTAGGGTCCTTTTTATTCCCTTGGGGATAATATTAGACTAACGGAGGCGAAGCCCTCGTCAAAATAGTAAGAAATAAAAAGGCAGTTTTGCTCTGGCAGTTTCAAATATAATCTGTATTTTACTTACACTAAATTAGCTATCTAGCGCCGAAATTATACAATCTGTTTAATTAATATTATTCTAAAGCGTATATGTTTGGATTTTAACTCTGAATTGATCGTGGTGAGAACTAGGGACAAAATATAAGTGGAAAACAGGGCAAAATGCTCCGTAACATTCGGGTCTATCTTCATAAAATAGTTATACAACGTGTAACAGACTTAACGCAACCTGAAAAGAAGACGGAAAAATCAACTGGCCCATACAATGTTTGCATATCTCGAAAAAAATTACAGAACAGCTGATTTTTTTGCACGATTTCAGAGTAGGTCCCGTGATTTCAGAGTATAATGCCCCCTTTTCAGATTTTGTGCGTTACACTTTGTACAAGAGGTCAGCCCTATAAAACAAGGCAAAAAGGATGCATACTTAGACACGCTTCAATTACAGCGAGTGCATGCGCACTCGAAACCGGCATTTGTTCTAGATCACCGTACATATGCGTCTATTTATGCGTGTGTTGTATAGAACCGAGCTTCTGTACAATTATAGCAAGTTAAAATGTTCCCATATAGTATTCTGCTCACATTTTGTTCCTAGCTTTACATGTTGACATTTTTTAAACTAGACAATACTTTTGATGACAATGCATATAATACAGGATTGTTTTTTTTTATTGTGATAACAAAAACGTATTACGGAAATGTAGCTGCATTCACTAGCAAATTTAGAGAATATTGCTAGCTATTCAAGGTATTTTCGCTTACTAGTAGATTAAACACAAACTAATGTTTCTTAATAATATTAATTGTGCATTTAAAACTCAGTTTATAGATTTTAGAATCTGTTACAACATGACTATTTTGCGATATAACGCAATGGCCTGTTTTGCAGGCATTGAATCAAGGACTGATCACACCTGTCATTTATCAGAATTTGACATAAATGTCAAAATGGCTATCTGTCAGCTGTCAGTTTTGTTTACAAATTGTGATAAGTCCTGGGTTACACAGAATTTTAGGCACAATTTTATTGCTTTGACGCCAAGCCTAGATTATATTAAAAACTTAGAGCATTTAAAAAGATGATAATATTCATTTTAACCGCATTTTCTTTTGCAAAAAATGTCATGATTGACATTTTTTTAAATGCTTTAAGTTCTAAGGCCTGCTTCTATTTATTACTTTATTTATTTCAGTACATAATGGACCATATTATTATATATATATATTTCCTGATAAGCCTGCTCTTCACATTAATCTTGCCTGAAAGAGGGAGCTCAGAAGACGCCTGTTAACTATTGCTTTGAATACTGACATTTGGTACTAGATTTGCTATTTAATCGCGGCTTCGCCCCCGTGGCCCTTTCCCAGAAGGCTACATTTTCCGAATATAAAAATCGCCTAAGAATAAACTAGTTCTCCATATGTGAAAGAATTTTTGTAACGAAATCGGACCAGTACTATCAAAGATTACCTATTACAAACATTAATTAAACATATAATTTTACTTCCTCAAAATATTAGTTAAGATGGTCCATTCCGTACAGAATCTATTATAACTTATCAAAATAAAAATGCGTGGCGTTCAAAAGACATCCGGTTATCAGAAAGATTATCGATATATTTAAACTACTATAGTTAGAATCGTGTCATTAAATACTTTCGGGCAAGGCATTTTTATAAGTTTTGGGGGTAGATGCGTTTTTTATTCTTTTAATTGGCAGTAACTGTCAATGGATGAAGGCTATCCACGTAAAGAGTAAGTACTTATGTATCTTATACTGTAAAAACCGTTTAAAACGATATTCCCATAGTCGTTATAAACCTTTACATTCCGTCGTTTTAAGCGAAGTCGTTATAAACGGTCTAGACTATATTTATTTTATTACAATAAAACCGAACTATTAAACCGTGATTTAAAAAAAATATATAAATCACTATTATTATTAGAATTTTAATTTTCAAATACGAATTTATAAAGTTTTAAAATCATGTTTAGGAACAAAAAGTCTCTGTGTAAAGCTGGTGTGATAATTTCAAAACAATTCTTAAAAAAAACTTACATTGCATTTTTTATCTCCAAGGAACTAAACTAAAACGAAAGGCTTCCAAGTAAAAATAAAAAACAGTGAATAGCAAAAAAACAGCATTTTTATCATTAAGTTTAAAAAGAGCAAAAAACGCTCTACCCAATTTTTAAATTTACAATTATTATTAACATTATACCTACGCTAGTTCACTTTTATTTTTTACAAAATAATTATTAAAAAAAATCCACTGAATATCGCACACATAACACTTTTTAATTAAAAACCTTCAATAATAATATAATCTAGCATTTACTTTATCGAAAAAAAAAATATGAACAGAAAAAAACCTTTTTTTTTTCATCTACTCTACTAATTACATTATGTCAGTACGGTTGAGGAAAACCTTGAAATATAAAAAAAAACCGTTATCATACATTTAAAATCGATAAAAACGCAAGAAAATTAAGACTACCGCCGCAAAAATACCAACTTGCACTAAAACATGCAACTACCTTGCATAAGATAGTTGCATTCTTTTGAACAAGGTACAGGGACCGCACTATGGCATTGTTTCGGTGTGTGAGAGAGAGAGAGAGAGACGGAGCTATACAGAATTTAAAGCACTATCTTTTTTTCACAACAGACCAAAGATGGTTTAGACGTCATAGTACAACACAAGGCACGTATATATTCCTTCTTAATTGCGAAGTCCCATCGAGAGCTATTAGCTAGTTTGCAGGTGCAAAGTTAAGTTGCCCGTGTTGTACTTCCAAACTAGATCCAACCAGTTTTTTTTTTATTATTATTGATAGATTCGCGCTTGACCACTATCTCACCTGATGGTAAGCGATGATGTGGTCGACGGTGAAGCACGCTTGCCTAGAAGTAACGTATAATATCTTGCCATTACTGTCTAACCTTGTCGATCTAACAGCAGTGTCGCTCAAAACTACTAGTTAATCGCTCTCAATGCGACCGCGCAAAACTCGAACAAAATAGTTTTGACACCACTAAGCGAATCACAACATAAAATGGAGAAGGAAAACATCGCGAAACAAAGGCGGTTAATCTTACTTTAAAAATAACTTTACATACAGTTAAAATAATATTTAAGAAACAGAACTTTTAACAAATTGAAACCAGGATAAAACGCGTATCGCGACAAAATTTTGTCGTTGCAATTATCGCATTGCAGACACTGACAACCGTTTTCCGTAGTCACGAGAAAATGCAACGACGAAATTTTGTCGCGTCTGCATTTTTATGCCTTTTCGATTAAAAAAAAAAAAAATTTTTCCTCAACCATACTTTTATTCAGACATTACTCATCAGTACAAATTAATATTTACAATTTTTTGTCATAGTCCTTGATAATACAGAGTCTTTTTAGTAGCTTAAAAATCTTTTAGTCAAAAATATTTTATTACTAAAACTTTTGATTCACTTTAGAAGTCCTGTTTCACCACTTATCTTGCAGATAAACTTTTTATCTGGTAGATACGTGCTTAGGAAACAACAAAACAGGTCCTTAAATTTTAATTTATCAAGTGTCAGATTTTTTATATTTTCAATACTCGAAGTATTTTTCAGTTACTAAAAGACCCGTTTAAAGTTCTTTAGTGCAATACGACATATCCAGGAACAGCTGGCACTATGTTTGTATGGAAAACTAACACAATACGAGGCCATCTTATACTGGGCATTTGATGATGTCGTCATAGTGTGAATGCGAGGCATTAATTTGTACGTCAAAACCGAAAGGCACCCTCTGTAAGCGCGACTACGCCTTCGATTTTGCCAAACAAAAGAACACGTCTATTGCGTATGCGCAAGATGATCGCTTGATATACCATTATCGCACAAAGTTTCTATAACACTATTCAATTCAATCTATTGTCAAATCTCATGTCAGCATTACGATTAGTTGACAATTCTGTCAACCAATGACAAAAGCTGACATGAACACGGACAACAGGATTGGCGATTCACTTGTTAAGGCGAGGTTCAAGGTAAATGCGATTGAAAACTTCCATTAAATTGAGTAGGCTTTTAGAGACTTATATACAGAGTACATTAAGTAACATATTACGCCCGAAGGGACAGGCATACGGACGTTCACACAGTTGGTACAGGATCGTTTTTAACGGATCCGTCGCTACTGGAGTTGATGTTAACACCGAATTTACAGTACCGTTTTAACGGATCTATCACTACCGGGGGTAATTTTCACACCACATTTAGTCACTGTACCACCAACTTTCAAACAAAACGGATCTGTATTTTAATACTGTTGTGTGTGTGAACTCAATTATACAATTACTTACGCCGTAGTCGTAGTTCGCCCAATTCGTTTCGTTCAATTCGGCCTTTGCCGAATAAAAACATACGATAAAGCGGACCTGTAAAACGGACTGCTGTATATTGTGTCGGATCGGTATTTTTTACTGGATCTGGAATACTGTCATGTGTGTGAACTCGCTCATACAACTACATACGTCAGAGCCGAATAATAACATATACGATAAAGCGGACCCGTTTATACGGACATTTGTGAACGAGCACTTACACAGTACCTAACCGTAAATGCAGTTGTGGTCGTATAATGAGGAGTCGATGGATCATAACTTTTCAGTTTACCTGTGCTTTCGGCTGAAAAAACATAGGAAGACCATGGCCTTACGTAGAGACTGGATCTGAGGCACAGTATCCCGTGCGTTGGACACATATCTCTCAGCAACAGTGCTGTCGTCTATTAATTTTATATGGTTCAATTTTTTTTTAATGAGTGTAGGCAGAAATTACAGAACGCCACCTGATACAATCCTTACATACTCCTTTTGCTTCAATAGCGTTCATACATCTAGTCATACACAGTTTGAGTACTACGCGCCTGGTCTTTCTGAAGAACATCACCAATAAGATCAGTGTATGTCCTTCTGGGGTATCCTCCCGGCGTTTCCACTCACGTCTGCCTTATAAATACCTTTTGTTAGTTGCCTTACATTCATCCTCTCAACATGACCAAACTAAAAGTGACTTCAGCGTGATGTGTTCATAATTATACGACCACAACTGTATATGGCAGAGTTTTGGACGTCGTTTGTGTGTCTCTTTCTAACGATCAAGTACTAAATTTAATGAATAAATGGTTGATATTTTAGTATAGTCCATATCAATCGCCTTTTGACTAGTTAGTCGAGCGATAATAGAGCTTATTGCGAAGAGAATACGAAACAAAATAGAATTGGACTGTTTTATCGGACACAACTCAATTCCAACGGGTTAACTTGCAATTGACATTCGTTTCATTTGGGCAATACACAATATACCCTATTCCTTTGCACATAAAGTTCATTTTGTATTAGCGAAATAACGTGAATATTTCTGCAAATATGCCAAACTTAGTAGGGAAGCCAAAGATATGAGCAAACTAAGCAAGCTAAAATTGAAATAATACTTCGATCAATTTCTTTGAATTTGGCGTACGATACGCCAGTTTAGTTACCATACGAAAAGTTTTTTGTAAAAGTTCCATAACACAGCTACCGGTAGGCGTTGCTTGGTAAAAATCGTCACGTCACGAAATAGCGTTACGGCCTCTCGAGACGTTCGGTTCCGTTCGGCGTAGTTCGGAAATTATCGTCAAGCACTGCCGCCATACTTGTTTACATTATGTGTTAGTTAAATATGACATTTCCCATCTCTAATTATTTTCGGAGTTGAATAAAAGGCACGAAGAACTTCGTTTCTGACGGGGGCCTCGTATTTGTTTTCTAGCAACTGATGAACTGCATAGCCATTTAGCTCACTAAGGCCCACTTACACCAAAAACTTAACTCAGAGTTAGTTGCTAACACGAGGTTAAATTGACAATATTGAAGGACAAACTGTCAATTTAAAGTTTAAGTTTTTCATGCATGTGGGCCTTAGAAAACTTTCTAGGTTGATCAGTTTTGAGATACGCTCCTCAACTCAAATTCGTCAATTCGATTTTTAAAATCTTCTACTTAACATAAAAGGCTCACACTTGTCGCATTAAGATGGCATTAAAAAAAAAACATAATTGAAAAAATACCAATAATCTGTTTCACCAACTTATCTGGTAGATATTTTGTAACACAGGACCATAGTGAAGAATATAAGCTGGGTGATTTTTTTAAAACATTGTTCACGAATCTTTCTGTGAATCTTGTTTGCAGTTATGATTGATTTTACCACAAAATAATCATATAAGTTCTCATAAGATTTGACCAGTGGTTATATTTATTTATTGGAACAGCATTTTTTACATAATTATAGAAAAATAAACGATAATATTTGCATCATAACGACTAAGGGCCGATTTCACCAAGGAAACTAATCGCGATTTGTTCAATTAAACTCAGTTTATGCAAATACAGAGTTCTGATTGGTAGTTGCCCAGCGGTCTCAACCAATCAGAACGCTGTATTTGGTTAAACTGAGTTTATTTAAACTAATCGCGATTGCTTAGATAAACTCAGTTGTTAGTTACATTGATGAAATCTTCCCTAAGACCTTCTCTCTGTGAGTCTGGCCACGAGTTAACAGTAGTAATCAAATCGTGTAACCCGGTGGCGGTCAGGGCCCGTACCATGACCTCTTAGAGCAAGGCTTTTTCCATTGTCGGTAAGGAACGAAAAATTTAACTCAGAGGTTAATAGCTAACACACGAGGTTAAACTAACAATATTTTATAACAAAATGTCAATTTAACCTCATGTTAGCAACTAACTCTAAGTTAAGTTTATTGTGCAAGTGTTCCCTTAACTCGTTGTCATGGTAACGGTATGTCTAGTCGTTGCTAGATGCTAGACATGATGATAATAAAAATCACAAATTTAACAAGCATTATTTAGCTAGGAATTGAAATCACAACCTTGCCTTAGACGTACACCTTTATATAAAAAAAATCTCGACAGTGTTAATTTTAAATATAGAATGTGCTAAGAAATAGGGAACTGCCAATTTAGCCCAATCACGAAATAAAAAAAAAACCGGTATCTGTCCCGGTCTATGGTTGGCTTACTGTTTTTGAGACTAACCTGTGTTTGAAATACTCTTGTGCATGTTTTTAACCTTTTATTCAAACTTGTTTTGTTTACTCTTTATTTACGTGGCGCCATCTGCTGGCTCAGCTTTGCGTAATGTTCCCGTAGCACACGCTATATTTAAAAAAAAAATGTTAATTCAAATTTAGAATCTGCTAAACACATCAGAGATTTTTACAAATAAGACCAATAATCTTTACAAAAATCCGTCAATCTTCTATAGAATGAGAGTAGTTCCGAATCGTAGCGAACAAGTGTGGTGTGTCCTTAACTCGTCGTCGTGATGACGGTGTGTCTAGTCCTTGTTGTGACGTCAGTCACGGGACGGCGCACGCGCTGCCTCTTGGTAAAAGAAGTCTTATATTGTCCTTATTTTATAAATACTGCAAAGAGAAATAAATAAGTATTAGGTGAATATAATACAAATTGAATACGTTACTTCTAGCGGCAAGCGTGCTTTCCAGCCTTGGTTCAGGCCATGGTACGGAGCGAGAGAGCATGGGAAGCTGTCATCTCTTACTGCGAAGCAGTAATGCTCGCGAAGGAGGCGGAACGCGTGAGGGAGACGCAACCGAGACGCCCTCACGGCCCTAGCCACCGCAGGAGACGTCCTGGGCGTCGGTAGTCGCAAGCTGATTCCCGGCCACCGCAGGCGCGGGCTTACGGACGGTGAGTAATTGGTGCGGTGAGCATCAGGGCAATTTAAACCTTATGGGCTTGTTTCTGAATTGAGTATTTGGAGTTAAAAAGGTGTCAAACCCTAAGTGCCCTACTTTAATGACAAAGTTTGACAGGTTTTCAGGCTACAGTAGTTTGACGAATACTCAACTTCAAATTTCATACTTAAGTTCCCATTCGGGGGCCACAGTTGTGCCGTAAAGCGTTCTATACCTAATAATTGTAGTCCCACACGAGGATGGTGTCTATGAGCGAGGACGACAGTATTTGTGTAGTATAGATCACTCACCTAATCATACAGGTCATGCTCTCTATCTCGCTCGTGGTCCGGCGTCCTCGGACGAGGCTGAGGCGCCGCCGTAGTTGAGGAAGTCCCACACGACGATGGTGTCTTTGTGCGAGGACGACACTATTTGTGTAGTATAGATCACTCACCTAATCATACAGGTCATGCTCTCTATCCCGCTCTTGGTCCGGCGTCCTCGGGCGAGGCTGCGGCGCCGCCGTAGTTGAGGAAGTCCCACACGACAATAGTGTCTATGTGCGAGGACGACAGTATTTGTGTAGTATAGATCACTCACCTAATCATACAGGTCATGCTCTCTATCTCGCTCGTGGTCCGGCGTCCTCGGACGAGGCTGAGGCGCCGCCGTAGTTGAGGAAGTCCCACACGACGATGGTGTCTATGTGCGAGGACGACACTATTTGTGTAGTATAGATCACTCACCTAATCATATAGGTCATGCTCTCTATCTCGCTCGTGGTCCGGCGTCCTCGGACGAGGCTGAGGCGCCGCCGTAGTTGAGGAAGTCCCACACGACGATGGTGTCTATGTGCGAGGACGACACTATTTGTGTAGTATAGATCACTCACCTAATCATACAGGTCATGCTCTCTATCCCGCTCGTGGTCCGGCGTCCTCGGGCGAGGCTGCGGCGCCGGCGCGGCGGGCGAGGCGCCACCATAGTTGAGGAAGTCCCACACGAGGATGGTGTCTATGTGCGAGGACGACACTATTTGTGTAGTATAGATCACTCACCTAATCATACAGGTCATGCTCTCTATCTCGCTCGTGGTCCGGCGTCCTCGGACGAGGCTGAGGCGCCGCCGTAGTTGAGGAAGTCCCACACGACGATGGTGTCTATGTGCGAGGACGACACTATTTGTGTAGTATAGATCACTCACCTAATCATACAGGTCATGCTCTCTATCCCGCTCGTGGTCCGGCGTCCTCGGGCGAGGCTGCGGCGCCGGCGCGGCGGGCGAGGCGCCACCATAGTTGAGGAAGTCCCACACGAGGATGGTGTCGTCGTGCGAGGACGACACTATTTGGAACTCGTCAAACTGCAGCCGGAACACGCGGCCCGTGTGCTCCTGTGGCAATTTAGGGGGTCACACTGGGGAAGCTTGGCAGGCGTTTTCGTAAGATCAAACACATGTCAATAGGGGAATATGCATGAAAAAATATTTGTTATTTGACCAGTAAATCGAAAACAGAATAAAATTGATCGAAAGACGAAGAGAATTAATAATTACGAGAACGATATTTTCTATGGCAGCGAAAACGCGGGCACAGCGCATCATGATCAGCCTTTTTAATGTGCCCACTGCTGGGACACAAAACTCCTCTTTGTGAGAGAGGTAATGGGCCTTAATCCTTAACCCAGTGCGGGTTGGTGGGTGTCTCATGTCGTCGCGAGCACAGCTAGTCTATACTTCTATACTAATATTATAAAGAGGAAAGATTTGTATTTTTTATGTAACAAATAAATTTAAAAACTACTGGGCCGAATTTAAAAATTCTTTCACCGTTGGGAAGCTACACTATCCCCGGGTGACATAAGCTATTTTTTATCCCTGTATTCCCACGGGAACGGGAACTATGCGGGTGAAACCGCGAGGCGTCCGCTAGTAGTTAATATTTCAACAGAACACCACTCACCACCAAAGTTCTGAGGCACAGTTCCTGGTGCGGCGTGCGCACGTCTAAGGCCGCGGGGAGGTCCCACACTTTGATTTTGCCGTCGTACGCACCGCTAACTATTCGTTTATTGTCGAATCTGAGGACAAAGTGGGTTCGGTTATTCAAATAAAACAGGCAAATACAGGGTGCAGCAGAAAGGTGAGATAATATTTAAAATACTGCTTCTGCTCATGTACCTTATATTTATATGCCAATAAAGTTATATTATATTATCTGAACGAACAAATTGGTCCATGGATGTCATAGGCACAGATATAGAGTTGTAAAAAAACGGTATATTTTCTAAGATGAAAAAAAAAACATGAAATAAAACAGTTTTTTTCTGGAGTGCTTTTTTTTTCAAGAAAATAAACATATGGTAAGGCGGTTATCGTATATGAGTCGTTATACATTTTTTTTTTTGTTTAATAAGAAAATAACATGTGTTTTTTGTTAAATTGTACATAAAGGTCTTAAAATAATTGGCAACACCCACTGAAGTTTACCGTTTACGGACGGGGATTTTGAAAAGATGATTCTGATCGTAAAACATTAACTATTTTCTAAGTTCATAATAATAAGTACCTATTGATTTAAACATATTTTGACTTTAATTAAAAACAAAACAACCAAATTTTGTGTTTTATTCCTGTGTTGAAAACCAAATGTAGAAAAAAAAAAGACGGTGCCAAGTTTTTATCATGTTTTTTTTTTTTAATGGGAAAAGAGGCATTTTTTTTTTTTTATCAATTTACATCTCTACACAGATAATATAATACTAGCCTCATCCCATTCAAAGAAACCGTGCCGACGTAACTAACGTTTTCCGTCTGATTATTGTTATAAGTACTTCGATCGGGCCTACGTTGTCCCCCATATCTAAGTACTAATGCTTAAATATGGAAATAGTGTAAAACCAAACCATTTTTTAAATGAGTAACTATGGTGTTGCCGGGTCTTCTCCATAGGAAACGACCAACCCAAACCGTGTACCTTTTGTCGACGTTTTATAAGTGCCCTGTGCCCATGTAGGCCTATGTGAAATAAAAAAGTTTGATTTTGATTGCGTTCGATTCCGTTCGACGGCTATAGATGACTTGCAAGTAAAAGGGTTTTCTCGGTACGTGATTTTTTTTTTCTTTAAGTGACAGAGTATTTTATAGTATTTTTTGCACATTTTTACAGTTTCATTGTATCAAAATTTAAAAATCGAGTGGCATGCGCCTCAGGTATTTAAAACCGCGCCATCTATTGGAATCAATTTTAAATGATCCGTTCAAATAATTTTTGAAATGTGAATTAAGAGCCCAATTTTCCAAAATTTTGTGCTTAGAAGTGTTGATTAAACAAGAACATACAAATTTTATGATCAATTATAGAAAATGTTACTTTTATACACAATTCAATAACAAAGCGGTGCAGATCGCGCCATCTAGTGGCATTTATTTGAACGAAATTTTATTTGTCAGCGCGTGTCATAGGTAACACTAAAAAAAAATTTTTTTTGAACGAAATTTTTATTTTATTAAACAACAAGGCCTTTGAACACTATCTCGCGTGATGGTAAGCGATGATGTGGTCGACGGTTTAGCATTCTTAACCATAAGTAACCTATTCACTCTTGACTTAAAGACCCCTGTTGTAGCTATCAGGAAACAAACACTCCGGCAGGGAATTCCATTCCTTAGCTGTACGCACAATGAACGTATTTTACAAACGCTTTGCTTCTAATGTAGCAAAAGCAACCATTTCAATTGTAAACTTACCGTGCGTTCAAGGTTTTTTGCCATACCTATTATAGGAATCAAATAAAATATTAATACTAATTTTTATCCGTGGTGCTAGGCAACTGGGCTTATCCCAGTTGTAAACGACCCTTTGTGCCTATTGGCCTTGTTTGTTCTGTCTCCTGCTTGATATAGAGGGAAGTGGATATTTGTATTTTTTTTCCTACTCCTCCATTATTCTTTTCTGATTTATTTCGTTGCAGGATCCAAGATAGTTAAATTCATTCTCCGGGACTTCGTCGAGCTTCATTGCCTCGGCGCTTTTCTGGTGGTTGCCACTGTTGATTCTGACTTTCAGGAGTTGCAGTGGTTTGGGAATAGTGCGGTGGGATTGTAAACTTACCGTATACACCTGACGAGCTCCTCGTGGCCCTCTAAGACGCGTATACACTGTCCGCACTCGATGTCCCACAGTCGGATCGTGTTGTCCGACGAGCCCGACACGACCAGTCGGTCCCGGTATTGTAAGCATGCGATGCCGCGCTTGTGACCGTTTAGTGTACGCACGAACTCGCACGATGATGTGTTCCATACCTATGTAGGAGAAAAACTGGGTTGTAGTACATAGGAAAAACTTGGTTAGTTTCATCGCCTTCTAATGTTGCCACTGCTGAGACCACAGAACAGAGAAAGACAATAGAAATTGCATATCGCTTCATTAGTATCGGAACCAGCGTACCCAAACTCACACATATACAGGTTAATTGTATTTCGTAACACTGAGAAATCTGTAGTGGAAAGAAGAAAATATATCAGTCGTCGATTATTTGAAAATAAACCACAGTTTAATGATCATAGAGTTGGTAATTGACTACTCTTTTTAAGTATTAATTACAATTACCGTTTAAAGCGCACACGGAATAGTTTAATAAGCAAGTTACGCTACCCGCCGCTAGATGTCACTATACTAAATGCATTCAATTTAAAGCTGTATTTCGTTATCTATAAGATTTATATTTGCGTAAAGAGGTCATTACAATTCGTCCTCCTCTAGGCATGTACCACTGTAGTTGACTTATTTGTCGACAATCCGTTTTATTTCCAAACAAAACACAATCAACAGCTAGATTCGATAATAGTAGATTATTGCATCGAGCACAAAGTAATTTATTATTGCACCGAGTGCCTGATTTAGGCTCTAATCTAACAGGCACGAGGGCAATATAAATTACTTAAGGCGAGGTGCATAATCTGCTTTTCTTTCAACTATTACCTATAGGAATAGTAGATAAAAGAAACTCATATCAAACAGTTAAAATAGAAGTTTAATTATTGAAATTAAAAGATTTTCTATAACACTGTCGGCTTCATTTAGAATGATTTCCGGAGTTAATGTGTCGCTAGATGATTCCATTTTAATTCGAAGCCGAAGCACTCAAAATCAGATAGTATCACACTTTATCGTTTCCAAAAATATTGTCAAGCAAAATTAACAAAGTTCCAGCCAAATCACTTTTTTAAATTTCTTTTATTTTTAAATCAGAGTTAGCAGCAATCATTTTTTAAATTTGGAACAAGTAGGATAGAAACGAATAATACGTACGTAAAAAAAAAGTATTAATATCGGCTGGCTGAATAGAGCTAATCCATTGAGATTGGCACCTTTTGGTGCGATTATAAAATAAACTGTGCAATAATGAAATTTCATACATTTTTATTGCTCTAGAGCATTAAAGACTCGCTTTGTACTGAGTTTTTAGTGTGATTGTGATGAAATTTAAGCATAGTTGGAAGAAAATATTATTATGTTTGAAATCAAAAGTTTATATAAACGTGTTTTATAGAAAATATAATTAAGTTATTTTTTTATCAAAATCTTTCTTTTGATAGAAAAATACACCCTGTGGTGTTTACGCGATTGATATCGATTAGTTACTACGGCTACACAACTTCCAACTGATATGGGACGCCTGCGCTTTCGCCTGCGGCTATACTCGTACTATGTTTAGCTTGACTAAACGTACTTTGATAATATTTTGATATATATGTAGATATTAGATCTCAAACTAACACTATACCACTTTTTAACTGACTTAAGAAGGAGATTCTATGTTCATCTGTTCTCATTTTTCACTTTGTCGAAACTAAATATTACACTTTGTAGTTTGCAAAAACCCGAAAAAACTACCAAATTGCATACTACATACCAGATTACGTGCCAGATTTTATACAGATAATTGTCCTAAGAACAACAGGGAAATAATAACATAATTATGTATTTGAAAATTTATATATTTTTGTTTTGGCACCGCTGTCTCAGCTAGGTATTATTTTCCGCTTTTAATTAATCACACATCCACATCCATCTATTTCTACGAAGTGATCTCAGTAAATTGTAACTTTGTTCAATCCATTTATCTTTTCTTTCTGTATCCTTAGCGAATCTGAAGTCACAAAATAATACGAAACCCACTTTTTAGGGTTCCGTACCCAAAGGGTAAAAACGGGACTCTATTACTAAGACTCCGCGGTCCGTCTGTCTGTCTGTCTGTCACCAGGCTGTATCTCATGAACCGTGATAGCTAGACAGTTGAAATTTTCACAGATGATGTATTTCTGTTGCCGCTATAACAACAAATACTAAAAACAAAATAAAATAAATATTTAGGTGGGGCTCGCATACAACAAACGTGATTTTGTTGCCGTTTTTTTGCGATAATGGTACGGAACCCATCGTGCGCGAGTCAGACTCGCATTTGGCCGGTTTTTACAGGTCTGGGACTTTGTGAATTACACTTATTTGATTAGCATTTTTTTAATTAGAATATTAGGTACCAATAGATTACCTATATCCATGTTTTATTTATATCAAATTTGGTTAAGGCAGAATTAGAAAAAAAAAGAGGTTTGAACATGGAAATGTATTTGATTACTAATACTGAATCCCCAAAAAAAAACCGAACACCGGTTAATTTTTTTCCCGATTTATCATAGAACACAGAGAACATTGTTTGAACATGGAAATGTATTTGATTACTAATACTGAATCACCAAAAAAAACCGAACACCGCTTAATTTTTTTCCCGATATATCATAGAACACAGAGAACATTGTTAAAAATATTGATAATGGCAATCTCTAATTGAGTAGCTGACTGTGACATGTGCATAGTTGGAATATTCGAGAACAATATGTTTGACTTTAAAAGAAAGTAGACCTTAAATTTAACAGTATAAAATCAACTTTTACTTCTCTTGTTTAATAAAATATAGTTTTTCAAATTTAAATCGAAATAAAATCAATTAAAACTGCCCGATGGTATGATATACCTCCATTTGATAAATCTTTGGTTCTGCTATCGAGTTTACATTCTAAAACAGCACTATGGGGCATTTTTGTAATCTTTTTTTTACAAGTTGTTCTCACCGTGACGGTTGTAACAAGACTGATGTGCGTATTGTGTGCGCGGAGGCAGAAATATGCGGAACTGCGCAAAACTCGGGGTACGCGGGCCCCGCCTACTTGCGACTTCTACTGTAGAAGACGTTTTTTCTGTTCTGTGGCTGAGACAAAGGCCTCGTCTCTGTGAGAAGGAATGGGCCGTAATTCGCGGCAAATTGCGGATTGGTAGATGTAACATGTCTTCGAATTTTTGGTTCTAGGTTTAACCGTTTTGAGAGCAGTGGTGATGAAAATAATTTACACAAAGTAAAGCGCCTGAATAATAATATATTTACCTTAATAGTACGATCTCCACTCGCACTGACAATATATTTTTCGTCAAAGTCGACAACGTTGACTGCGGCACGATGACCGACTAATACTCTTCGTAGCATGATCTCTGTGGTAGACGTCATGTCCCAAACTGCTATCGAACGATCCTGGAACAAGGTGGATATTGTTTAAATACAGAACAAAACATACGCATTGAGCAGTAATAATAAGTTAAACGGTATATATTATTACATGGGACTTAAAAATTACAAAAGGCCTATAATAAAAATCTAGTATTGTGATCACAGCGACAAATTCAAAATCTTGTTAAATAGTTTTGACGGTATGAAAATGAAATTACAACTACGAAATTCACCCTTATTGCAACGGAATAGAGGCGCTGTCAATGGTAATTTTTCACCGACTTCCCAAAAAGGCTGAGGTTCTATATTCGAATGTCTTCTGCGTCTTCACTGGGAGCAGTCTTTCGTGAGCATTTGTAAACAAGCAATCGCAGGCGAGCAACAAATGCTTCCCAGCGAGCCCAGCATTCCCTTTCGAGCAAAACTTTGAACGTTTCCTTGCGAGCTTGGAGCATTCGAATATGATCTCGTTAAATGTCATTCATACCATAATACGATTGACCAAGAAGGTCATAAAGACTTAAGATCTGACAGATCAGATCAAGTGGCCAGTAATATTCCTACATACATACACATTGATTTAATTAACCGACTTCCCAAAAAGGAGGAGGTTCTATGTTCGACTTCATGTTTGTTTTTTTTTTTTTTTTTGTGTTTGTTCACCGATAAATCCGTCAATTGTGGACCGATTTTGAAAATTCTTTTTTTGTTTGAAAAAGTATGTTCCGAAATTGGTCCCATTTTAATTTGGTGAAGATCTGATGAAGAACTTCGGAGATATACAACATAACTCTTCAATAAATAACGGCAAATCTCTCGGGATTACTGCAATCGCATGTCTGTTTGTTGTTTATAACATTTCATAACATAACATCACGCCAGTTCGCTCTTAAGGGGTAAGCAGATCTCTCATTTCACCGGTTATGTTCAAGTTTCATGAAATCTATTCTGGCGAAATAGTTCCCTTACTAACTTGCATATAAGGTATGTACAACTAAAAAGTGAAAAATAAAAAAATCTTTTTGCAAAAAAATACTACCGACTTCCAAATACAATACTACAAAGTGAAAATAACTTAATTTTTTGAAGTCGGTGTCCATAACGCAAAAAAAATGGTACCTACGAAAGACACCGACTTCAAAAAATTAAGTTATTTTCACTTTGTAGTTTTGTATTTGGAAGTCGGTAGTATTTTTTTGCAAAAAGATTTTTTTTATCTGAGTACTCGCTTTCGAGCGTTTTATTTGCGTGAACATTCGAATGCGAGCCGTTTCCGTGAAAATCGTTGCGACGTCCACACCAGCCGAAGTTCGCGCTTGCGTGTAAGCTTTGTAACGCTCGGCTCAACGTCCACACCACTCGAATATTCGACGTCGAATGCTCATTACAAGGGAATGCTAACAGTGAGGACGCTCCTAAATATATGTTCACGAAGATACAGAGAAGTTATTACTCAGAACCTGAGATGCAGCACAGCCTCGCAGTGGTGTATGAGCGTGTTGGGCATAGCGCCATTGTTCACATCCCACACTCTGACAGTATTGTCTGATGAGCTGGAGATGATTGCTATTATAAGCACAGGAAGGAGCCTGTGTGGCCTGGGAATTTCTTACCTTACTGCAGGTGACCATCATCCCGTTACAGAACCTGAGATGCAGCACAGCCTCGCAGTGGTGTATGAGTGTGTTGAGCATAGCGCCCGTGTTCACATCCCACACTCTGACAGTACTGTCCGATGAGCCAGATATGATTGCTCGCTCGTCGTATTGTAAGCACAGGACGGAGCCTGTGTGACCTTGGAGTTTCTTACCTTACTGCAGGTGACCATCATCCCGTTACAGAACCTGAGATGCAGCACAGCCTCGCAGTGGTGTATGAGTGTGTTGAGCATAGCGCCCGTGTTCACATCCCACACTCTGACAGTACTGTCCGATGAGCCAGATATGATTGCTCGCTCGTCGTATTGTAAGCACAGGACGGAGCCTGTGTGACCTTGGAGTTTCTTACCTTACTGCAGGTGACCATCATCCCGTTACAGAACCTGAGATGCAGCACAGCCTCGCAGTGGTGTATGAGTGTGTTGAGCATAGCGCCCGTGTTCACATCCCACACTCTGACAGTACTGTCCGATGAGCCAGATATGATTGCTCGCTCGTCGTATTGTAAGCACAGGACGGAGCCTGTGTGGCCTTGGAGTTCCTGGGGAAAGAAATGGCATATTACAATAAAATCACATCTGTGTTAAAGTTATGAAAGTACTTTAACTTTTAGATAGCTTGGGCATGCTTCGCACAGTTTCATTTTGACTGCATTCATTGCATGTTTGACGGTGTCGACACAGATAATATAATACTAGCATACAGATGCCTCATCCCATACAAAGAAACCGTGCCGAAGTAACTAGCGTTTTTCGTCTTATTCAACCGATTATTTTTTTGTCCATAAATCGCGTTCGGTTCCGTTCCACGGCGATAGATAGATGGTGTTAGTAGCAAGTAAAAGGGTTTACTCGGTTCGCGAAAAACTTTTTCTTTAAATACAATGACGTCTTGTTTTATAGTATTTATTGCAAGTTTATACAGTTTGTTTGCAACAAAATGTGTTACAATGCAAATTTAAACAATCGAGTGGGATGCCTCAGAAATTTAAAACTTTCTTTGAAATTTAATGTGAATTAAGAGACCATTATCCCATAATTTTGTGTTTAGGAGAGTTGATTACACAAGAACATACAATTTTTATGTTCAATTCCAGAAAATTGTAATTTTACACACATTCAATAACAAATCGGTGCATATCGCGCCATCCATATCCATTTTCTTAGCGCTGAAACCCCGTGGTGTCGATTAGATGGATTTTTTTACATTTATGAAGAAATTAGTAAAGCATGCTTGTGCGCGTTCTATGAAGTTTCAATTAGAGTGCTGGCTTCCTCACGATATTTTCTTCACAGATATCAGCGATGTCCAAGATAAACTTAGGAAGTAGATATTGAAAGAGTCACATTGAGTAGGTCTTAGGCACTGGTGTACCACGACTTCTTACTTTGTTTAAATTAGAAATTATAGTGCAAACTTACCCTAACACATTGCAACGTTTTCCTGTCCCAAATCTTAATAGTATTATCTCTTAAACCAGAAACGATTTTGTTGTCGTCATACTGAAGGCAGTACACGCCTTTCGAGTTCTCCGATCTGCAGTTTATCCTCTGTGGAAGAAAGAAACATAATTATTTGTTGTGTGATTTTTACAAGATATTCTATTTATAATTTAGTGGTTTCTGCTAGCGGCTTCATCCACGTCGTCATCATCATCATATCAGCCTAAAGACGTCCACTGCTGGACATAGGCCTCCCCCAAGCGGCGCCACCCTGATCGGTCCTGTGCGTCTCATTTCCATCAGATTCCCGTAGCTTTAACCAGGTTATCAGTCCACTGTCCACCTAGAGGGAGGCCTTCAACGTTGCGTCTCGTAATTTTTTTATTTTTTACCTGCAGGTTGTGTTTGCCCATCCGCCAGTTATCCTCAATGGACTGTATGTCTTTGATGATCTTAGGATAGAGCTGTCTGTAGAACGAGTGGGACGGGTGCTGACTACCTGGCTTCGGCTTGAATAGGTATTGGATCCTGGTAACAAAAAATTCGACCTTTTAGTTTTTGTAGAAAATTGGACATTATTGGGCAGTAATAGTGGTGGTGGTAGTTAGAAAACAAGTTAATTCAAAAATCGAAAAACCCGACTACTTAAGAAGCGACCTAAAAAGATGTAAACAAGAAGAAAATCATGCTGCGCAGTCGGAGGATACGTCATAATTATTCGCGAGCTGGCTGACCAAAACCAGATGTATCCATAGACTGATAAACAGATTACCCTCCTTTGGCAGTCAGGTTAAAAAAAGATTCCAGTTTGCTTCGGCCAGCAATGGATCTTCGGTCGGACACTAGGTACTAATAGATGGTATTATTTATTTCTAAACCGACGACAAAAAGGGAGGATCTTCCCAATTCGACATGTATTTTTTTTTAATTTATACGACTAACTTTTTATAGAGGGGTCCTATTTCAAAAATCTCATCCCATATTTTTTTTTGTTTAAAAGGTTTTTTTTTTACTTTTAATAAGGCAGATGTACTCACCAGCCACGGCGCTCCGCCAACCCGCGCCACAGCGAATCTGTGCGGACTTTCCTCTCAATGAGCTTCTTCCAGAGCATGCCTTCGGAGATGACCCTCAGCCATTCCCTGCAGACCAGCTCCGCGGCACACAACGAGCTGGCGTCCAGGTACGATAGGATGTTCTCAGCTACGTGGTCAAGGCCTTTTTCTGGGGAGAGAATATATAAGCTTGTTAATGGTCTCTTAACTAAAGAAGATCGAGAGAGGTAGACCGCTGTCATCTTGGTTGACAAGTGTCCAGTAGGATATGAAGAAGTCTTGTCTATCTACTGACGATGCTTATCAGCGGAACAAGTGGCGCCTCATGACCAGGGAAGTAGCAAGGTGGAAGTAATTTTTTTTCTATCTAAACCACGTGTTGCACTGGCCTTTTTATTTTAAAGTCAAATATAATGATGATATGAGTGGAGTTTTGTAAGTATGTGAGAACCATGTTCCTATTTGTCAAATTAATTAATTTATCTGTTAATGCTTTTAATACTTTATACCTATATGTAGTATAGTATGTAGTGCTATTCTGGGTGCATCGTCCTCATATATGTGAATGTATTAATGTATGTACTTATGTAAAAATTGTAAACCACTTATTATTTTTAAAGTATGGAGTTTCTTTTTCGTTCTTCTCCATAACAAGCTACTTTTCCGAATGGACGGTAGAATCAATTATTATTACTTGTAAATTTAAATTGTTGACGTTCAAAAGTGCCGCTTAAGGGCCTCCATACGCTTTAGTGCCGTAAAACGGTAACTTTCTAAAGCATACTCCTCAGTAACAGCTAGGTTAAAAGGTTTGAAAAAAATATATATTTATTATTGATTCATGTACATAATTTGGAACAAAAGGTTTTTTCGTGTAACTAATAGTTTAGCTTTAAAAAATTTATTAACAACACGATATTTTTTCGCAACTTTTGGAAACTCCTCCAAAACGACTTGGATGTTTAAAAATATTTCTATACAGAAAAATTGATGGCTGGAATTACTTCATACCTAACATAGCATATGTAACATAGCACTAAAGCGTATTTAGGCCCTTAAGCTGGGAACAAATTATCGGACGCAGCTGACGGACGCGACATACAGCCGCGACTGATATGTGTGCACAGACAAAAACATCCAGCGGGCCAGATCTCTATCGGACGTCCGAATGCTCAAGGTCACGTCCGCGACTTACGTCCGATAGTTTGCACAATGTAATGTACATTCATTACACAGATAAGTCGCGTCCGTCAGCCGCGTCCGATAATTTGTTTCCAGCTTTAATGGCCTAGTTCAAATAAATATTTTTGACTTTGACTGGGCAAACTGTCATTGCAGCCGAGGCGGAATAGACGCACGAGCCGAATGCAAAACCGTTATGGAGCCGAAAGACTACAACGACAAATGCCTAAGTTATAGAATTGGAATACACGCTGCCGAATTTTAAATTCCGAATTTAGTTTGCGAGTCTCGGTTATAAGGAAAAGTAATAGAATTCTTGAAAAACAACCCATCACCTCTGTAACCTTGATTTTAGTATGATTATCATATTTCAATAACAGAACGTGTATAGTTTTCAAGCGTTTGAATCACAGATTCGGTGGCATATTTGAATTTAAAATATTATTGCTACTTGTCATCAGTTTATTATTTATTCAACAATCCGAGAGCCCGGATGGGTTAAACTTATTGGCAAAAATGAAGATACTTTATCTATATATATAAAAATTAATGCCTATTTCCCTTGGTCACGGCATCACGCGTAAACAGCTCGACCGATTTCGCTTATTCTTTTTTTGTTGTTTGTTATTGTTAGGAGAAAAAAAAATGTTACCTTACCTTCGTAGGTAGGGTAGGTGTACGGCTCAGAGGTAGCCGGTTACTTACAGTTGAGTTGTTTGACGTGAGTTGACGAAAACCACAGATTACACCACAGTAAAGTTTATTCGTAAAAGTTACACGAAAGTTAGGTTGGATGCTAATCCGCGATTATAGCGCTACGGCAGCTATTGGTCAACTAACTAAATATAATAATAAAGTAAATAAAAACGAGTAGTTAAAAGTAGGTCGCGGCGTAAGCAATTTGCCTGTACGTGAACCGTACAGTAGGTATGTAGGTAGGGTAGAGTAGATAGGGTAGGGTAGGTAGGGTAGGGTAGGGTAGGTAGGGTAGGGTAGGTCGGCTGGCTTATTACGTATCTTTTGCAAGAGCAATACGATAGCGATCAAACGCTTTATGTCATAAAAGTCGGAATTACCTGCAGTTTAGGTATGTTTGGTCCTACACAATCGTTTGCTAATCGATCGCTGTTTGTCAAATGACCTTATTTAAAAAAAAAACAGCCAAAATCTTTAAAACTTCTGTATGGAAGAGCAATTATTGCGCTAAAATCGCTATCGTTTTGCTCTTGCAAAAGATACGTAATAACCCTGAGGGTAGGATAGGTAGGGTAGGATAGGTAGGGTAGGATAGGTAGGGTAGGATAGGTAGGGTAGGATAGGTAGGGTAGGATAGGTAGGGTAGGGAAGGTAGGGTAGGGTATGGTAGGGTAGGGTAGGTAGGGTAGGGTAGGGTAGGTAGGGTAGGATAGGTAGGGTAGGGTAGGTTAAGGTAGGTAGGGTAGGGTAGGTAGGATAGGGTAGATAGGGTAGGGTAGGATAGGGTAGGTAGGGTAGGGTAGGATAGGGTAGGTAGGGTAAGTAGGGTAGTGAAGTGTAGGGTAGGGTAGGTAGGGTAGTGAAGGGAAGGTTAGGTAGGGTAGGGTAGGTAGGGTAGATGAATGTTTGATGTTTTTTATGGCAAAACAAAGTTTGCCGGGTCAGCTAGTAATATTATAAATATAAAAGTCTGGATGATTGTTTGTCACACAATCTCACCAGAACGGCTGTACGGGTCTGGATGAAATTTTGCACAGAGATAGATTATACCACCTATGTTTTTTATCATGGAAAAATGTACCATTCCCGTGAGACAACTTCCGACCTTACTAATCCTATCCCACTAATGTTATAAATGGGAAAGTTTGGGCGAATGTATGTTTGTTACTCTTTCACGCAAAAACTACTGAACTGTATTTGATGAAACTTTACCCTAATCAAGCTTTATCAGAATAACACAGGCTATAATTTATAAAGATACTAGCTTCTGCCAGCGGCTTCGCCCGCGTGAAAAGTGTTTTCTTATCCCAAGGAAATATGCTTTGTGAAGAATTATGTATTAGTTTATTTTTGCATGTTTAATTTGTGTATTTTATCTATGGGCCTTAGTTGCCTGAAAATAATGAATTATTATTATAGGTACCGGGACGAAAAGTAGCCGATGTGCTATGCCAGACTATAATCTATCTCTTTGTAATTTCATCCAGATCTAGTCATCCGTTCTGGCGTGATTGAGTAACATACATAGATCCATCCAAACTTTCGCATTGATAATATTAGTAAGAAGTAAGATTAAACCCCAGTTTCCCAACTCAAAATTATCGGAGAATTAATGTGACAAATTGTCAAGCACGCGTTATCTGCTGCTAGTGGCTGTTGAAAATTCATTCAACCAATCACAGTAGATAACGCGTGCTTGAAAATTTGTCATATTAATTCTCCGATAATATTGAGCTGGGTATCTGGGGGGTGTAGGTGCAAAAACCACGCGGGCGGAAGCTAGTTTTAATTCTGACGAAGAAATTGTGGGCCTACCCTAAATCTGACTTTCAATATTTTTTTTGCCATTACTACTCTAGGCGCCAAGCCACCTGTGAATACTGTTTCAGTTTTAGAATTGTACAGTTATCCCCAATCTTTTTGGCCGCTCTGAAGTTGGCTACAATGGCTGCGCAGGAGTAAATCTCATACTACAACAGCACGTGGCTTGCGCATTGGAAAACCTATAGAAGTAATAAAAGTCTTCCAAGACCGAATTTCGTTAATGATGGCAACTCCCAGCGGAGTTTTAGTAGAATAAAGGTGTACTTACTAGGTAACATGCTGATGAAATCTCTCTGAAGCATAGGCTTTAGATAAGCATTGATGTGACCATGTTGATAGTGGCACATCCGAGCCAACAGCTGTTCCACAAACTCCACCTGAAAAACAAACAGATTTTATAATCATCATCTTACAAGGCAGACGTGAATGGAAACGCCGGTAGTGGACGCCCTAGAAAGATATGCATAGACCTTATAGGTGATGTTTTTCAGATAGGCCAGGTGCGCAGAACTCATAAGCGGCGTGTGTGTATGACTAGATCAGCCTTTCCCAAAGTGGGCGATAACGCCCCCTTGTGGACGCTGCAGACCTAAAGGGGGGGCGGTAAGAGACCCAGAAACAAAATGGGGGCATTATGTAGAGGCTTGGGGGGTGATTTGTAATTTCATTTAGCTAGGAGGCCTCTTAGACACCGACTGCATGATCTCTCGTCTCTTCAACTACAACTTGTTAACATCAACTAATATTAGTTAAGGGATTGCTCAAACTCGGTTTGATATTTCTCTCCGCGTAGTTCATATATCTGTCCCGTTTTATTGAATATCTATACTAATATTATAAAGCTGAAGAGTTTGTTTGTTTGTTTGTTTGAACGCGCTAATCTCAGGATCTACTGGTCCGATTTTAAAAATTATTTCTCTATTCGATAGCCCGATTATTGAGGAAGGTTATAGGCTATAAAACATCACGCTATGACTAGTAGGAGCGGAGTAGTAATCAAAGATGCGAGTGAAACCGCGAGGTTCAGCTATATAAAATAAAAATCATGTCAGTCGGTCGCTCGGTTTTAAAATGAAAGTAGACACAAACAAACAAATAAAAAGGCAACAGACATACTTTCGCATTTTAATAGTTATTAGTACTCCTAGATAGGTAATTTTCGTAGATAGAAGACCGCGGGCAATCATGTTTTTGTTTAATAACACAATAATTTATGATTAATTTAATTTGAAGTTATAGTGGTTTTTAAGTAGGTGAAAAAATGGAGGCGCTAAAAAATTATTTATTCTCAAGGTGGGCAATAGACAAAATAAGTTTGGGAACCCCTGGACTAGATGTATGAATGTGAGTAATGCAAAAGAAGTATGTAAGGAACGTAGCAGGTGTCGTTCTGTAGTTTCTGCCTACCCCCATGGAAAAAGGTGTGGTCGTCGCAACACGTTTTCGTCCTCCATACCGTCCTGTCCCTTGTCACGCCATCACTGACTTCCATTTCTTTCATGTCACTGCTCACACAGTCCATCCATCTTTTCTGAGATGGATGGACATATTTTATAATATATTGCGACAACACTAGACATTTAAATAATTCCATTTTACAGCCCGTTCAACCGATTTTGACTTCTATTGCGTTGGTGATACGACAAATGATAGCTGTAGTAAAAAGTTGGTTTTGGTAACAGGTATATGCTTTTTATGTCATCCTTATGTTTACGGGATAGAAATCAAAGTCGGTTGAACGGACTGTAAAAAGAGTTGTAAACATGTCTAATGTCATTTCAAATGGAGTATAGCTTTTAACCACGGCTTCGCTCCAGTGGCTCACCCCGCAAGACCCGTTATTTTTTCGGCATTTAAAGTTGCCTATGACACTCAGGGCAGTGTAGCTCTCTTTCAGTGAACGATTTTATTAAATCGGATAAGTATTTTCGAAGACTACCACGGACCACCCACATCCAAACTTTACCTCTTTATAATATTAAGTACAAGTAGAAAAAAACTCCGATTAATAAATCTGCCCAGCCTTTTCCCAACTATCTTTGGGTCGGCTTCCAGTCTAAACCAGATACAGCTGAGTATTGCCTAACAGAACTCCACAACCCAGTAACACGGTAGCACGAGAGCACTTGGCAAGACTGGTGTTAGATTTCCGGCTTCTGACTAACCGTAAGGACTTCCTTTTTGGGACAATCCCACCGCACTATTCCCAAAACCACTGCAACTCCTGAAAGCCACCAGAAAAGGAGGCAATGAAACTCGACGAAGTCCCGGAGAATGAATTTAACTGTCTTGGATCCCGCAACGAAATTTAACACTAGGGGTAGGAAATAAATACTAATTTCCACTTCCCTCCATATCAAGGACAGTCACCGTAAGGACTGTCGAATATCAATAAATATCCACCAAAAGCAACAGCTTAACGTGCTTGCCGATCCAAGGAGGAATTTCAATGTGTGAAGATTACCTTGAAGATCGATCCAACATCATCATCATATCAGCCGAAAGACGTCCACTGCTGGACATAGGCCTCCCCCAAGCGTCGCCACTTTGACCGGTCCCGTGCGTCTCGCAACCAGCGGATCCCTGCAACCTTCACCAGGTCATCGGTCCACCTGGTGGGAGGCCTTCCAACGCAACGTCTTACGGTTCGCGGTCGCCACTCCAGAACCTTTCTGCCCCATCGGGCATCCGTTCTGCGAGCAATGTGCCCTGCCCACTGCCACTTAAGTTTGGTAATTCTTCGGGCTATGTCGGTAACCCTGGTTCTCTTGCGGATCTCTACATTTCTGATTCGATCACGCAAGGAAACTCCGAGCATAGCCCTTTGAGTGACTGTAAGCTTTCTGATGAGGCCCATTGTAAACGACCACGTCTCAGAGCCATATGTCATCACTGGCAACACACGAAGATCGATCCGTGCTGCTATTATAACCCGACTGCCGAAGGAGGGTAATGTTTTTATCAATCTATGTATGTATGTTTGTTCCAATGTGGCGTTCGCGCGTTCTAGAGACCAAACGCGTTGGCCAATTTTGATGATTTTTACGTCATTCGTCTTAACCCTGCGAGTGTCAACAATAAAAAAAAAAAAATTGAATTAGGTAAATTTAAACTCGAGCTCCTCAGATAAAGAATACCGATATACATAGTGAAAAATGCGCATAACATTTGAACGCTGAATAGATTCACATCAAATATAGCTAAGAACACTCAATGAAGTCAACCTTCAAACAAAAAAAAAATCAAAATCGGTTCATCCGTTCGGGAGCAAGGATGCCACAGACAGATATACAGATACACCCGTCGAACTTATAACAAACTTTTTCGTCGGTAGTTAAAAATGAGGAAACCATGACATGGCCAAACAAGCAGAGCATCTGACGGTAAGTTGTTAGGGTCAACACCGTGCAGACCACAATCAGCTTCTTACGGTGCCACTGGAAATAAAGGTCGGAGGATACATCTGGTTTTGGTCAGCCAGCTCGCGAACATGTATCTTCCGACTGCACAGCATGATTTTCTTCTTGGTTACCTCTTTTTAGTTCGCTTTTTAACCAGTCGGGTTTTTGTTTTTTTTTTAATTAACTTTTTTTATTTATAACTCTATAGTTATTTTTTTTTAGAATTAGGTACATTTAAACATATAAGTAGTACCGATATATTTTTGAAATCGCCTCTTATACCCTTTTATTTTCATACCCCAAACGAAAAAAAATTGGTGCCCCACAAGCCGCCCCTTTTTTTATTCCCCATTTTAATATAGCTTGTGACACTCGCAGGGTTAAGACGAATCGATTGAAGTAAGAATCATCAAAATCGGCCAACACGTTTGGTCTCTAGGACGCCACATAGGAACAAACATACATACATAGACTGATAAACACATTACCCTCCTTCAGCAGTCGGGTAAAAAAGGAACCCTTATAGGATCCCTTCGTTGCCTCTCCGTCTTCCTATTCGTGTGTCAAGGACTTTTTCTCTGTAACGCCTGGCGATGTCAAGTTGAAATATAAATATGATATACTCAGGTCTGCAATCCCTTGCAGCTGTAAAAAAATCAAACTTCTAAATCAACGCAATCAAAAGATATGGCCGTTTATGTAGCATATTCGAGGAATCATAAGGGAAACAAAACCTAAAGTTTACTACTGCCCGTTGACCTAGAATCATGAAACTTGGCAAGAAGCAATATCTTATAGCACAAGTAAAGGAAAAACATCTGAAAACTGTAATTTTTTATCTACCTCCAATATATAAAAGTATTATTAACTTATTTGCAGTTGGTAAATTGACGTGACCTTTATTGATGTATAAAACAGCTTTCGAACGGCAAAGTTAATTTTACCCCTTCGTTAGAGCAATGTTCGGTCATTTCGGTGCTTTCATTGTGTAAAAACGTTAGTAATGTTACCTATTTTGGTGAATGTAGCTGTTTATTTATACGGAACCCTCCGTGCGCGAGTCCGAATCGCACTTGGCCGGTTGTTTACCCGACTGCCGAAAGTATGTATGTTTGTTCAAACGCGTTTGCCGATTTTGATGATTCTTACGTCAATCGATTCGTCTTAAACCTGCGAGTGTCACTGGCTACATTAAAAATGAAAAAAAAAACAATGGCGGCTTTTGGGCGCCATTTTATGGGGAGCAATTTATTTTTGTTGTTACTGGCCCATCGTGTGGGGTATCAAGATAAAGGGTTTTAAGAGGTGATTTCAAAAATATATAACACTTATGTATTCATTATAAATTTTCTACAAAAAAAAAATAACTAAAAAGATGTAAATAAAAAAACCCGACTGCTTGAAAAGCGAACTGAAAAGAAACATGAAGAAAATCATGCTGTGCAGTAGGAGGATACATCTGGTTTTGGTCAGCCAGCTCGCGAATATCGAAGAAAATCACGCTGTGCAGTCGGAGGATACATCTAGTTTTGGTCAGCCAGTTCGCGAATATGTATCCTCCGACTGCACAGCATGATTTTCTTCTTGTTTACATCTTTTTAGTTCGCTTTTCAAGCAGTCGGGTTTTTTTTATTCTTGGCAATAATTTTAATTGACCGTGACAATGATTTGCAATCAATTTAATTTGTTATCAAAAAGTTACGTATTTAGTTAGGGGTAGGGGTCGAAGTCAACAGAACAACGAAATAGTCTGACCTCTAAAACATTACTGGTAAATGTCAATATTAAAAGGTCAAAGCATTTGTTTTAAATTTGGGTTTTTCCAGTATGAAGCATTGTTTAGCTCAGTAACCTTGACCAGGTCTTCTGTGCACACTGAAACAGTCACTGCATGCAAAATACTGGTAGCTGCATCCGTTGGAAAACGACCCTAACCATAGGGGTAGGACACATAGTTAAGGCTACACTAGTCGATCATTCTATCATACAAACTTAGTCTAGCGATTACTCCACTGTTTGACAGTGTACGTTCAAAATAAAAATAAAATATCAATTTGTCTCATCATTATCTAGCCCTGTATGGAAACAAAGTAGTTAAAAGAAAAGATTTGAAAGTTATGAGCGTCTAAAGTTCCATATTTCAACACTAATTTTAACGCATCTTTGGGCGGAAATAAATACCATAAGAAGAAGGAAAATTGTAAAACAGCCACCATACAGGGATAGATTAGTAGTTCAACAATGCAAATAATTTTATTTTAAAAATATACATTTAGTAGTTTTTTCATTATATCTAGACTCCCAAAGGTCTGTTTATAAAATTTCGCGGGCTCGTTTTCGTCCTAAATCATCATCAATTTCGCTAAAAACTTGCAAAAGTGCTAATTCGTACGCGAACTAGCTTCTTACTGCTCAACACAGCATGTATCTCTTTCGCACGTGTTGTCGGATAGCATGCATTTTAACCCCGCGCACAAAATAGTTCGTGCCGTGGACTAGGGGAAACCTTAATTCCAGATTTGAGAACCTAAGACATGCCGGTTTCCTCACGATGTTTTCCTACACCAATTTGTGAGCATTGGTGATGCCACCACGCGGGCCCAAGGCGGGTTGGAAGTCACATGTCTTTGCGTTTTGGTTCTGAGACATGCCGGTTTCCTCACGATGTTTTTCTTCCCCGTTTTGAGAGCATTGATGATGAAATAACTTAAACCAAGTAAAGCGCCTGTCTGGGTTTGAACCCATGACCTACAACTTGTAAATCGCGGCCGTTACCACTGGCCCACGGTTTTCCATTCCGTTCACATGGATGAAACCATTGCAAACACCATATTTGCAAAAAAAAAAACAGATAAAATCGTGTTTTGTTTACTCTTCATTCACGTGGCGCCAACTGCAGGCACATCTTTACGTAAGGTTCCCTATAGAAATACATAAATAATTAGAGTTAAAACGGGAGACATTCCATACCTGATCTGTTTCGTTCCATCTCGTGAAGAAGTTGAGGCAGGCGTCTCTCTCGGCGGCGTACGCTGCGCTGCTCGGCATAGGTCGCACACCGGAGTCAACGCATGTGATCGACGTCACCTGTAATGCACCAGAATAAATTAAATAACAAACAGAATAATTATTTTCATTTGTTTTTGGAACTAAGTTTCTTACAGCGCATAAATATTGGTTAACCATACAAAAATCCACCCCCTTAAGGTTACACTAGTCGAAAATTCTTCCATACAAACGTAGTCTGGCGATTACTCCGCTGTTTGACGATGTACGTTCAAAATAATGAAAAAAAACAAACATAATGTCGAACACCTCCTCCTTTTTGGGAAGTCGGTTAAAAATGATATCAATTTGTCTTATAATTATCTAGCCCTGTATGGAAACAGAAAAGTAAAAAAAATACAATATTTTAAAGTTATGAGCGTCAAAGGTTCCATATTTCAACACTAATTTTATTTTAACGCATCTTTGGGCCGAAATAAATACCATAAGTAGAAGGAAAATTGCAAAACGGCCTCCATACAGGGATAGATTAGTAATTCAAAAATGCAAATAATTTTATTTTGAAAATATACATTTAGTAGTTTTTTCATGATAAGTAGACTCCCAAAGGTCTGTTCATAAAATTTCGCACGCTCGTTTTTGTCCTAAATCTCGGTATTTTTTACTGGATTCGGATTACTATCATGTGTTAACTTGGTGATACATCTACATACGTTAGTGCCTAATAGAAACTTATAGGATAAAGCAGATCTTTAAAACGGACTTCATTGTGAACAATCACTAAGGATTGTACCATGGTATGCCAGACTATAATCTATCTCTGTACCAAATTTCATTCACATACGTTCTGCCGTTCTTGCGTGATTGATTAACAAATATATACATCCAAACTTTCTTATTTATAATATTAGTAGGAAGTAGGATACTTTTGTCCTTTGTATGAGAATAGGCCTATGACCTGCAGACGGACAATTACAGGTTATTATATTGTTTATAACTTTTATAAACAAGAATACTTATCAATTTCTTACAATAACATAATAAAGCATAAAGGTAAAGAATATGATTAGTCATTGGAATGTTACATTGACTTTGAAGTTGGTGACTAACATTTTAAATAAATTGGACCCAGTCAATTGCCACACTATAATACTCACAGTGGATCTTTGTATCTTTGAATTTGGCTGCAAGACCCTGCACAGTAGCTATTTTTGTGTCATTGTATAATTGCCTCTTTCACTCGCTTACGTTTATCGCATGGTCCTGCCTCGCTTACTCTATGGAGTAAACACGTTGACACAAAGATCTGCTGTGACTACTATAATAGTATGTTAAGCCGGCCGACATTTGTAGTTCTTGAACAGTTGTTATGGGTAGTCAGAACCCTGAATACCGGACACCAGTCTTGCCAAGGGCAATACTACTTGCCCAATTACTGGGTTGTAGAGTAAGGCTGTTGCATGATGCAAGTCAGCTGCTTCCGGGTTGCCTGGAACCTGACCCCAACACGGTTGGGAAAAAGACAGACTGATTGAGGTGGCCATGTCAATGGCAGCATCAGTGGTAATTATTAATTTATCAAGAGTGCAGTTATGGGCACTTGGGGTACCTCAACATGTGGGTTTGGAGGTATGCAGAACAGGGTGTACAGTCCCACAAACCTGCATTGAAAAGGGAGGATTTGCCGAATAGACAGATGTTGTGTCTGGTCCCGGCAACGTTTATTGATGGAATGTTATATGAGTTCAAATCTCACAGAAAACTTTGCTTGCACAATATAGGATTTGTGTGATGTCATGTCATTAGTTTGCAAGTGGCAGTGTTGGTGTTGCTACATGGGTAATGTTCTGAACAGGGATGCCCACACATTGGGTCTCTGAATGACCATTACAATGCTTGGCCACTGTAATATGTCATACCAACTTTTGGAGAAACTTTAGCTTAGTCTCTACATCCTTTCTAAAAACTTAAAAAGTCATAATCATTAAGTCTTTGACTTTTTAAACAAAATTTATGTAAAAAAATACAATCAAATTGAGAACTTCCTCCGTTTTAAGTCTGTTAAAATGAGGATCATGTTGCGAGGTAGCTTTTGAGTATGAATATGAAAGGAGTGGTATTGATTGGCCAAAAGATGACATGGCTAGACAAGGTACACAGTATTGAGATGTTGGCTACAACAGAAATGCTGCAATAAGGAGACTATACCTACTTATGATGATCACTTGTTAGTATAGTATCGTAATATATTTGGGGTTGACCCATATCTTATTGCTTACAAACATCTCTATAATTGGCATCTATCTTAGACATTTATCATTTAATACACAATCCATAGGCTCCAATAGGACCACAGATTTATAAACTTCTAACAAGATATTATTTTTAAGTTTACCTCAAGGAAAAACACATCTTGTTTGCCACCTACATACATTTTAAATATATAAAAAATGTTGACAATTTTACATGAATAAATTGTGGGAAACATGAATATACTGTGGTTGAATAATTCAGTGGTGTTTTCTAGGGGAATGGAATAGATATCTGGGTATGTAGTATACATAAGTTGGAGCTTTTTTTGTTTTTTTTATTGGTGCCTATCTAATTTATGCTTAGGTCAAACCTGATCATTTCATAATCTTGTTGCTACTAATTAACTACAGGCAGGATTATGTTATATCACTATGCGAACTCTTTCTTCTGTAAAACTCATCATGATTGCGAAATATTATGGAAAGTAGCACAATCATCATTCTTATTGAATAACGCCTTTGTTCGCTACAATAACAAAGTATATCAAAGGAGGACCAATTTGACGACTTACAATGAAGGTTTGAATACTTAAAAATGTTTTATAAGATGAAAAAGAAGTTTTTACTCGACGATTTCCGTGAAACGTGACAGCTTTGCTAGCGTACGATTTCTGTCGTGGATGTAAATAAACAGCCTAATACCGATACGAAAGTTATGTGAATGCATAAAATTAAGCGTTAAACGCAACAGACCCCGACAGTGACTACAGGAAATATACAAAAAAGTATATCTTTTTAAAGATCCGCATTGCAGGACGGCTTAAAAAATTAGTACGAGGCGTTGTATCAAATCTCTAACACGTAGCATAGTTTTTACGTCTGAACTGCCATTGTTCAAGTAATTGTGGAGCATAATAAACCTTCCAAAATTACTTTTGTTATCAGATTGGTCATAAAAACACAAAATAATCCAAGCGAATAATGGTAAAAGTAAATATGGCGGACGGAACATCATGACAGTAAGGGTTGTTCCATTTAAAGTTTCATGCCGTACCTGGGGTGGTATGGTGTCTTCTATCATCCTTTCGGTCTCCATTTTTGCTATTTCACAAGAAACATCAATATTAAGTCCACTAAAACACCACCAAATAATGAAATCACTGTCGCTAAATACTCATCGCTCGCATGACGTCAAGCACAACTACTTTTTTTCCAAACTAGAATTACAACTACTGGCAATGGTATTTCATAAACATACAGCCATCAACATGATACATCAAATAAAAAGTAGATGTATTAATAATATTTAGCAAATATTCGAACGACAATTAACGTAATTTCTTCGATAAATGTTAGTTTTGCACGTTATTGAAAGTGAAAATTAAGCAAAAATGAAAATACTTTTGGTCATTGCTCAGTTCCTTAGCAGTGTAAAGAAACGCAGTATAACATCACTTCGAAGTGAGAATAGTATTAGTGAAAATACTAAATGAATAGTCGATTATTCAGTCAATCTAAGTTCTTATATTATAAGTATTTATCTATATCTATACCTATACTAATATTACAAAGAGGAAAGAATTGTATTTTTGTATGCTTTTATTTATATAAGTAACGAATAAATTAAAAACTACTGGACCGATTTCAAAAATTCTTACACTATTGGGATGCTACACTATCCTCGGTGACATAGGCTACTTTTTATTCCTGTATTCCTACGGGAACGGGAACTAAGCGGGTGAAACCGCGAGGCGTCTGCTAGTTTTAAATAACCGCAAAAGAAGAGTGTAATTATTTAGAATACAGCACATTTTTTTTGTTATTGTCCCTCGGTAAACTTCGTGTTTCGTCAGTCGTCGGATTTCTATGAGTTACCCTTTGCACTTGGTCTGACTTGGTGCAGACCGGACACTCTCAATCAACTTGGAAGTCTGATAGAAATCCGACGACTGATGAAACACGCAGTTTGCCGAGGGACATTAAGAAAATAGTTGTACTGTACTTAATTTAGAAGTTGGCATCATAATGTTAAATCATGATTTCATAAACCTTTGAGTTCTGATTTTTTGATGCAACATATAGATCTTAATTTAAAACAAACTAAGAAAGAATATCATACGGATTTGCACATCACTAGTCGATGTCAAAGTCAAAATGTCAATTGTCATGTCAATCAACAATTCAACAAATGTCAAAATAGTCAATCGCATTTGCCCGTCTAAAGTAAAAGTTGGTCGAAAAGGAAACAAATTATCATAATTCCATAGAAATACTGTTATCAGGTCAACAATGTGGATTCGTACTCTATATAAAGTGCTAGTAATCAATCCATAAGTTTAAATAACTCAATATAAGAACAATTTTCAAGAAACCAATATTCAATGTACGCACTTGGAATTTAAAGTGATTTTGTAAATAATCCAACAAAACATATTTTACAGGTCAGTATTTACGTTTGTATTTATTGTTACTAATGTTAACACTTACTTTGTCACGATTATTGAGTTATTCTCAGTAAACATTAGAACAGAACGTCGTTATTATAGGTCAAACTACGAATTTCTTTCGTATCTACTGCTTAGGTACCGTAATTTTATTTGATTAATAGTAAACGGTCACTGAACAGACGCTTTCCGGTATTTATCGCGAACTCCTATTTATTCATTCTGTGTACCTAAGTAAATTTATATAGAAATTCAATAGCACAAAAGTTCAAATGTCTAATTTTTCGTTTTCGCAGGCACAGGTAAATTATTTATAACTGTGTAGATAACGCTTTCTGGTTAGTTCCTTGTGTATTTTTTTTTCTCTGTCTGTGTCAAAATTATTCTTTGGATCTTGATATTTTTGAAAGCCATAGGTAATGCCTATTTTTTAATCTTTTAACATCAAAATAATTATTTAAAAAAGGTCATCTCTGAAAGTATGAATAGCCCAGTAGAAATAGACATTAAAAGAACAAAGCTTAATGTAGTTCTGGATTTTTAATATGTTGTATGGGCCAGTCAGGGTCGTCTTAATCCAAATTTGCAACTTTGAGAAACGTGTGCTTGCTGTGCACTACATGAGAAACTGCGAAATTTTAGTACATTTTTCATTAATGCTCTAAAAGCCATAAACAATTTTTCGACAAACAAAAGCGCATATTTTTTTAAAGTTCACTATATTTGCAACAATTTAAGCCCTATGGAGTTTGGTTGAATGCCAAATATGTAATTAATTTACTTGCATACATATCCTATATCATATGTCGGGATTTTTTTCTAAAAGTCTAGCTTTTAGTCAGTGACATATCAATTTTTAAATATCCCTAATTTTATCTCTTTATAATATTAATTTAAATATAGACAGTAATCATAACAGCTTGTTACTACAACACTGCAGCGCATAGAAGTACAGAACTCTTCTCATACTGAAAACCGGCTCTGGGTGTTTGTGTATGTGAGTTTATATGTTTGTAAACGCACCCACGATACAGGAAGAAATTCCTAGTGTGGGGCAAAGTTTAAAAAAAAAAAAAAAATAAAATAAAAAAAAATAAAAAAAAAAAAAAAAAAAAAAAAAAAAAAGGCATGCATGAATCACCATACTTGCTCAGCATGTTGTTTAGGGTGGGATGGCGATTTCAAACTTACAACTACAATTTTTTTTTTATACTATGTAACCATAAGAGCAGTGGTGGCTCATAGGTATCGGCCGCAACTTACAAGTTGTGGGTTGTGGATTCGAATTCTGGCAGGCGCTTTACTTTGTGGAAATTATTTCATCACCACTGCTCTAAAAACGGCATGTCCTAGAACCAAAAATTCAAAGACATGTGACATCCACCAACCCAAACTGGGCCTGCATGGTGGATTAAGGAGGTCTCACAGAGAGGATAGGCATCCTCCCAGCAGTGGGAACATTAAAAGGCTGATGGTGATGATGAATGTACCTATTATACACACAATTACTTTAGCCTTTACCAACTATGTCGTGCTTGTGATCAGCTTCCCATCTAATTGGAAGCAGCTGTGCAGTAACAGTAGTATTTTACATAGAGAGACCTACCTAGTATGAAGCTGAAACTGGCAGCGAAAAAGAGCAGCCAAAGTACTCAGGGCTGTAAATAGTGTATGGATGGCTATTTAAGAAAAAAAATATATTTCATTTTATTTTTGAAAATTGGGGAGCTGACTTAAGACCAATATTCGAAAATTAAATTATCAGTGGATGCATATATTTTTATGAAAATTTCCACACGCGCCTGTGTGTGTGTGTGTGGGTGTGATCGTCGTTCAGTCGTATTTTTGCTGTTTACAAATTTTTCAATTGAACAGAAAATTGTGTGAATGGTCTGAGATACTTTAGTTACAGTATAAATAATACATTCAGTATGGAAACTACCTGTATACGCTCGAAACGGCACACTCACACAAACGTACGCACCGACGAGACCGTTCGTGCACTTTCTAGGTAATGTCAGTACTAAGCGCCGCGTCGCGACGAGTGGTCACGTATTTTTGTGTTAGTGTGCCGTTTCGAGCGTTTGTAGGTAGTTTCCAAACTGTTTGTATATTTAAACTGTGCTTTAGTAGATGCATTTTGTGGATTCTTATTCTATTCCATTCTTATTCTATTCCTATTCCATTCTTATTCTATTCCTATTCCATTCTTATTCTATTCTTGTTCCTTTCTTATTTTATTATTATTCTATTCTCATTGTATTCTTATTCGGTTTTTCTATACTTATTGTGTCTTTATTCTATTCTAATTCAATCTTCATTCTTGTTAACAGTTGCCACAATGTTGTCAGAAGATGGCGTTGAAAATAGGCGTGGTCCTCCCGGAGTCAACTCCCGGTCTTTGAGCGTCGCACACTCTGCTGCTGATCTTGAGGTAAGAAAAAACAAATGTATATACGTACTAGCTTCTGCCAGCGGCTTCGCCCGCGTGAATAGTGTTTTTTTTTATCCCAAGGGAACATTATACCAGGATGAAAAGTAGCCTATGTGCTATTCTAGATTACAATGTATCTCTGTGGAACAATTTCATCCAGATCCGTACAGCTATTCTAGCGTGATTGCGTAAAAAATTAATTCATAATATCAAAAATACCTTTGCTTCTTAAGCAGTCGGGTATTTTGATTATTTGAATTAACTTTTTTATTTAAAACTTTTTAGTTAAGATATTTTTATTCGAATTAGGCACATTTAAACATATAAGTGTTATATATTTTTGAAATCACCACTTAAAACCCTTTATTTATGCCCCACAAGATGTGTTTGAAAGACAAAAATAATTGGGCTTCCACAATTGGCGCCCAACATCCGCCATTTTTCTATTTTCTCATTTTAATGTAGCCAGTGGACGAATCGATAGACGTAAAAATTCTTTTATAATTTCTCGTATATTATTTTGTCTCTAGAACGCCACATAGGAACAAACATACATACATAGACTGATAAAGACATTACGCTTCTTCGGCAGTCGGGTAAAAAAGACCCATCCAATCCATTCATCCAAACTTTCGCATTTATAATATTAGGAATATATTAAGATAATCCCGAAGGCTCATGCTTCGACTGTCATAGGTCTTCAAAGGACCAACAGTTTTAAAGTGCTTTCCAAGACACAGAGGAGTCTCGAACTATATTGGATCGCCATCCATTCACGGTCCAGGGAGTCTAATCTCAAACTCCGTCAACGTAGTTACGGGCTCGTCTGAGAGTACTCCGGAACTTCGGAGTGAACCGTACTCCGTAATGATGAAATTTTTTGGGCGGGTAAAAACACAACGGCAGCCGAATTGCGTAAATGAATTCGGCAAAGGAAACAACAATTTGGAACCTTCACAAAAACGACTTTACTTATTGCATATTGCACTCTGAGAAGGAGGAAGGAGATGAATCGTTCCATGACCAATATTTTGACGTAGAATTGATTGTACTGAAGTTTTTTCAGTTTTAAGGAACCATTATACATTTTTAATTAAAAGCATTAGAAGACCATTGGTTTTCAGTTAAAACAAAATTAAATTATGTCCTAATTATTTGGAAATAAATCATCAGGAGGATGATCGTACTCTTTCCAAATTAGTTTCGCAATACCGAAAAAGTTGAAAGAAATGATTCTAACTCTTTGAAGTTTCCAAACTGTTTCCTATATACGCAATTCGGCTGCGGGAGTAGGTACAACTGTCAAATTGTGTTGTCATTCATTCTTAGTTCGGGTCCCGAACGAATCATGCGTCCGTATGTGTATGTGTACGGAGTAGAAAACGATCGTAACGAAGGCCGAAAATACGGACTTCGTGCTTAGGTAGTAGAACCCCAGCTTCGCCATGCGTTGCTTAATATTGAAGAACGAACTTGTGCGGCTGTTATCACTGCCCTGGGGTAGACCGAGAGGAGCGGTCGCTCTAGGCGTCAGATGGCATGGGGCGCCAAAAAGCCATATGCGAAAAACAACTGCCAATGCAAAATAAAATGTTGATTAAATTGTCGCCTTTTGAGTGGGTGTGTTGCCTTGCCAGATCCGATTCAATAAGTGATACTTGCAATAAAAGTAGCTTTTTGAAAATTTGGGAATTATTATTTATGTAACATGAAACCGAAGCAGAATTTTTGTGAAGTGAAAGCGTCGACCAAAGGGCACTGAAGGGCAATCTCGCTCGGCTGTTGTTATTCAGCCACGAGCCGAAAAAGAATGAAGACTATACCTTCGTCACGGGGTCCCAGCGCTAAGAAAGTAAATTTGATTCAAATAAATCTCACTAGATGGCGCGATATGCACCGATTTGTAATTGAATTGTTTGTAAATTTAACATTATCCGGAATTGAACATAAAAATTGTATGTTCTTGTTTAATCAATTCTCCCAAGCACAAAATAATGGGATATTGGGCTCTTAATTCACATTTCAACGATTATTTGAACGGATCATTTGGAATTGATGCCAACAGATGGCGCGGTTTTAAATTTCTGAGGCATTCCAATCGATTGTTTAAATTTGTATCGTAACAAATTTTGGTGCAATGAAACTCTAAAAATGTGCAAAAAAATACTATAAAACAAAACGTCACTGTATTTAAAGAAAAAACATTCACGTATCGAGTAAACCCTTTTACTTGAAAGTCGTTGCTAACGCCATCTATCTATAACCGTGGAAAGGAATCGAACGCGATCGATGTACAAAAAAATAACCAGATAATTAGACGAAAAACGCTAGTTACGTCGGCACGGTTTTTTTGTATGCAGTGGCGTGCCTAGGGTTTCAAAATAAGGCAAGCCCACTAAAATTTAAAAAGATTTCAAAAAAAAAAAAAAAAAAAAAAAAAAAAAAAAAAAAAAAAAAATCTTTTCGTCTGTGTATGTAGGTACCTACATATGTATCATCGCAATTTTCTCATAAACTACTGGGTCAGGGTGGACTGTATGTATGTTGAATTGTTGATTGATGAGTAAAACTTCGGGCTTCTTGTTTCTTAATTTATTCCCAGGAGTGGCTTGCTGCTGATGGTTGAGTGACGAAATGTTGAATGACAAATTTGCAGCAAGCCACCCATTATTTATACAATTTAGCTCTACGCCATCGTGCGGTGAATGAGGTAACCAAAGCACACTGAAGGCATGCTAGTGCTAGATTGAATATAATAAACATATCAGCAATTGCATACCTCCGGTGGCTTTTAAAAAAGCCGTTTGGTTTGCTTCATTGCTTGAGGGAACAAAGTAATGGTAAGTAGTTGCTTGCTTCGTAACAGGACTAACAGGTTACAGACGAAAAAAAAAACAAAACCGAAAGTTAAAAAATAGCTAGATAGAATGTAAAAAGGAATTTAAATAAATTATTTATATTCTAATTGGAATCGTCTATCTTTCTTAAGAAATGATTTAATTACATCAGAGTAAAATGTTGGTGATCGTTTTAATTCTACCAACAACTGTTTTTCAATAGCTATCATTGATAATTCGGAAAGACGCTCTTGACCTTGTGTATTTCTCAGATAGGTATGGATACGTTTAAGAGACGAAAAAGCACGTTCCGCGGAAGAACTGGTAGCCGGAATAGTTACAACAAGATACGCTAACTTTAACAGCTCGGGAAAGGCATCTTCGAGGTTATTCTCATGAATGAAATCAATTAATTCGAAAACATTACGATCTTTCAGATCAGGACTAGAATACAAGCAAATCAATTGGCTTTTTAATGTTTGTTTGTCGAAATAGTTTGCATAAATGTCAAATAATGAATCTAATTCCTCTGTAGGAAAATGTGAGTGATAATTGTCAAATTTTTTGTTGTTGAGCAGTTGGAAAAACTTTAATTTATAAATTTCAGAATATCGGTCAGTAATTTCGGTATTAATGTTATCAATTACTTCTACAAAAAGTCGTCTGTATTCCGTTTTTGCACAGCGTACGTTGCGTCTCAAACGAGGAGCCGAGTTATTTTGCAAAGTATTCTCATAAATTTGATCAAATTCGGATTGAAATTCAGCACGTAACCATGCCTGAAAATCCTTTATTTTATTAATACAATAACCGACATCAACTTGTGATTTTTGTAGAATATTGTACAAGCAGTCAGTTTTTTCAAATATCCGATGAAAAATAAAAAGAAAAAAATTGAAATTAAAAGATCGCAAAGTGTTTTCAAAATTCTCCGCAGCTAAAATCGTATCCCCGTCCCAGTTCTGTGGATTGTCGCACAGATCAGAAAACAACTCAATAAGTTTAATTTTTTGTTCAAAAACCGTGTTTACAACTCGCGACATGTATGTCCAACGAGTTGCGGGAGCATTAGGCAATTTTTTGCTGCAATGAGTATCGTAAAAAGCAGCTCGTTTTGTACTATTACTAAAAAAATTACACAAAGCCTGAAGGGCTGAAAAAAATAAACTAACCTCCTGAATTCTATTGCATGATTTAGACAACACTAAGGCCAAAATATGTGCATTACACCAAATGTAAATTGCTTGTGGACAAACATCTTTAACTTTTTGTTGCACTCCATTTCTTACACCAGACATTACACTAGCACCGTCATAGCTTTGCGCTACTAATTTAGCGATGCAATCATGTCTATTCAATAATTCTAAAATAATATTAGAGAGTGAGTCTGCTGTGCGACTTTCCGAAACATTAAGAAAGCCCAAAAAACGGTCATGAATTTCATTTTTATAATAATATCTCAGAATCAAGCACAGTTGTTCTCTATGACTAACATCGGGGGTTTCGTCAATAATAATTGAAACAAATTTTGTATGCCTAACTTCGTAATCGATGCAAGTTTGCATCACATCGGCTACGGAATGAATAATATCGTTTTGAATTTTGTTAGATAAATAACTCGGCCCCGGTTTGTCAGTTTCCTGATGCTGCATATGCTTTTCTAAAACGACATCGTATTTTGAAATTAACGAGACCAGTTCTAAAAAATTGCCTTTATTTAATGAAGTTTTGGACTCATCATGACCTCTTAAAGGAAGTTCTTGTTGTGCTAAATGACAAACAATATCGACTAATCTTTGAAATACACTACGGTTGTTATCAACGCGCGTGTTATATTTTGAAATTTCCTCAGATATCTGGCGTGATATAGATGTCTCAATTCGTTGTTTACCAAAATTTCCGAAAGAAACCATTGCACACAGGTGTTTATGGGAATTTGCGTGCCTTTTAATGGCGCCAGATATGTTATTTAAATCATTATAACCAGATGTATTCCAAACGGAATCTTCATTCGAAAAAAATATGCAGCACCAGCAATACAACTTATTAGTGTGCGAACAGCCAACAATCCAACTAGTTTTATACACTGATCTATTAAATTTTCGTTTATGCGATTTACTAGTCTGAGAAATAGACAGATTAGGCGTCGGTTTTAATGAAGAAATTAACTGTTTTTTCTGAGCAAAGTTTAAAGATTTTACCTTATCTTCGCCAATCAAAACTTGAACGCATTTTAAATCCTCACAAGGTACAATTACCTCCATTGTTGTAGGTAAGTCACCAAAACAATTGTATCACCGAGAAAATCTAAGAAAACACAAAAAACTCTAACTTTTCCCACTCAAGCAAATGAAACTGACAATGACAATGGCACAGACTACTAAGACAGTGTTACCTGTGTTGTTGTGTTATAAACAAAAATATTCCCCAATTTTTCCGAATTTCCCTAAAAATCCCTAAATAGAATTTTATATGTGTTATACCTACATACTTATTTAGTACCTAAATTATTTCGTAGGTAAATATAACGTTACATATTAAGTTGATAAAAAAAAATGAAAAATACAACTATGCAAACTTGTTAATTATTTCTAGAACCACATCATCATCCTGTTGCTCCTTTCATTTGACGTCTCATTTTTGAAGTCATACATATGTACGATGAAGTTCTTGATCGTGTCCACAGTATGATTAAGTTTTACTCACGATCCATAATCCCGATTTATAAGGAAAATCGTACCATCATGATACTATGTACCTTTTTAGGGGATATGAATTACATATCGTGCGTTCCTTTCTACGCACAAAACAGAAAACACACGCTTTGTTTTCGATTTGGTAAGTTTTGTTCGAAATCCCTAAAAAAATCCCCAAAATATTCCAGTCCCCAAAAATTTCCCTTTTAACACTTCTAGTCCCTAAATTTAGGGACAAAATCCCTAAGTTGGTAACCGTGTACTAAGAGATATGAACTGAAGTGAGTTGCACTCGGGTCATTGCAGTGTTGTCATTTGGCAAAAATAAGTCGCCAGTTATATGAAAAATCTAGCTAGATGTCGCAAATTTTTTATTTTTAAGATATTGCTTGAATATTTATATTCGTTATTTTCAAAAGTCGCTGGTTTTTATTTTTGCTAAATCTTAAAAAAGTCACCAAACTCGTTAAAAATCTCCAAGATCTCACAACGTCGCTAAAACGGCAACACTGCAGAGTTGGCAAGGTGACAAGGTCACGGATACGCGTACAACTTCACATGCAAAGCCCTGCTTAAATCTTCAAACTGAACGTCTACAAAGACGCACAAGTTTCTAACTCGTTATACGACACATCGCTATAAGTGCGAAAGAGACAGATATAGTATTTGAAAGCCCGGTAAAAGCCGGTGCGTGTAAGCGAGATAGCTATATGTAGATGCTACAACTGCAAATGCGAAACTCTGCGCGCGACCAATCGCTATGTGAAGTAGTGTGGCATAGGTAGATACTTTGTGTTATTTTGATAAGAATTAAGCGCGCGAACTTTTAAATAGTTCAGGTTTGATATTGATTCTCTATCGAGCATTTTAGTAAGGCAAGCCAGGCTTTTGGGCTTCTATGAAGCTACCGCCACTGTTTGTATGGGATGAGGCATCTGTATGCTAGTATTATATTATCTGTGCCTTCGTATAGGTACTCTTGTTGTGGCGACCTTTGGGCGGTGCCCTATGTTCAGCAGTCGACGTATTTCTGCTGAACTGATGATGATGATACACTTGTTTACAGGTACTCCGCGAGATAGAGAATGTGTACTTCCACCCTCCTTCAGAGTTCGACGCCGGCCGCTATGTATTGGAGCATGCGCCTGCGACCTCTTGTGACGAAATCGAACGCATGTTTGCTAAGCTCAAGAGACAACAACAGGTACTTGTGACATACAACACGGTCAAAATAACTGTGCACTTCGACTGTCTTCGCCCCCCACACCCGCCTACCCGCGCGGCGCCCCGCTTTTGTCTCGTGTGCCAATAGCGCAAGCCGAACGTCAGAGTGATGTGACAGCGCCAAGTGCACACTTATTTTAACCGAGTAGTATAGTGCCCGGCACGTAAGTTGGCAAGGTTTTGGCGTAGTGGCGGTAAGTTCCCAACCACCTTATAGAGCAAACGGAACGTGGACGCGACCCGATTGGTCAGTCGATCATTGTGTCATCTGACTAAACAATCGCGCGCTCGGCACGGTCGTAAACGTTCCCCGCGCCCCGATTCACTACCAAAGATACCTAAAAAACGACTTCTGCGCATCTAACGACTCTTGCCAACTTACGTGCCGGGGATTATATTATTATTTATTCCTAGTAACACTCATTATTTTCATTGGTCGATTATACAGCATACGGGGAGCCCGCAAGTAACTTATCAACTAATGAAAGACGTAAATCGACAAACGTGGTCGTACTGACCACGTTTGTCGATTCATGATCTGCGGGAATAGGGATGAGACCAAAAAATGTTTTTGTCCGTCAGAAAGATTAATTAAAAAAAACGTGTGGCACTGGGGGACTGCCGCGGTAAAGCTATTGCATAGCATTTATTCTAGATCCGGTCCTGGATAATGCGTCTGAATGTCGAATTGTATAGAGTTGCAAAACCACAATATTTTAATTTTATTTATTTTGAAATTTTTTAAATATTAATTATTTTTTTCTTTTCACAATTTTTCTTTTTTCCAAACCCCCATTTATTACCGATAAATAAAATTCTAAAAAACAAAACAAAAATATAAAGTGACCCTTATTCACATTGAAATAAGGTCGCTTTTCTTTGATAAGCAAAAGTGACCCATATTCTCATTAGTTATAAGGTCCACATTGATCACCATTGTTACAGAAACAGCTCAGAGAGACCGATAAAAGGATTTTTTTTAAGACCAACAACAATTTTAAAACCCTCATATCTCAGAAACGGTTGGAGTTAGCGAATATATATTAGGTTATTTTCGTTACGGAATTTCTGGATTCGGTCTCCACGCTCAAGGCCCGCGATAGAAGCTATGCAATAGATTAAAAATATTGGATATGTATTTTTTTTGTCAGGTTAACAAACAATTACGACGATACTTCGCGTTGAATTTTCGCGTGACGTCACGTTTTGGTACACTTTTTACTCAAAAGTGATGTCACTAGATACTCCTGAACTTTGATGCGTTTTATCTTTGTTAATTTTTATTCATTTGATAAATAAAAATAATACAATCATGTCAAATATTTTTTGATAATCTGACGGACAATTTTATTTTACCCTGGATTCATCCCTATTCCGTCTGTAGCAGTGGTTGCCGAGGCTTCTCGTTGCTCTGTGATTGGTATATAGACTTGTCTCCAAACAACTTTAGCGAACACCATTCTAAAATCAACTCTTTTGTACCACAGGTAGTGTCGGGCAAAGCCCTCCACCTCATTTCACAGCAAAGAGACACATGTGACAGAGAATTTAAGGAGATACAAAACATAAGAGAGCAGCTCTCGACAACGTTACAAACCTGCCAAAAAGCCAGGGTCCAACTGAGGGCTGCATCCAACCACCTCACGATCTCCACTTTTGTTATCCTCGCTAACTTCAGAAAACGGCAAATCATTAGGTCCGTACTAAAATCCCTGGAATTACTTCGTAGTTTACGCAGCGTAGAAAAAGATGTAGCGGAATTGTTAGTAAAAAAAGAATATTTCGAAGCCATAGAGCTTATTCTAAAAAGTAAAAAGGCCGCGAGCAGTCATAAAGAGTATACATGCATAGCAGATCTCGCTACCCGTCTCCAAGACACTTTGGATATGACTGAGGAGAAATTGGACTCAGTACTTGCAAGCATATGTTATAACTTCGACGAAAACACGTTTAGGAAGCTCCGGAAGGCTTATGCCTTGTTGGGTAAGACTCAGGCAGCGATGGAGCAGTTGCACATGCATTATTCCTCAGCTGTTAACGAGTCTTCCATAGAAGCAGTTAAGAATTACGTTGGGGACTGTTCCGATATGAAATTCCAAGAAATGTGTCAATCGGTACAAGCGAACAAAGCTCCAATATGCCTGTTGAATCTCTGTGAGAATCTCTTCTTGATCATGAGGAGTTATTATCTCCTAGTAGACTGGCATACAAAACATGACGAAGAAGAGTCTATTCCAATATCCAGCAACGTCTTTGAGATAGAGAAAAATGTAAGCAGAGAATACATTAGGCAGAAGTTAAAAGCAGGTCTTGTTAGAATTTGGAACGACGTTCAAGCGAAAGTCTCCACGTTCTTGAGAAGTTCAGGTTTAGAGGAGTATCCTTTTGAGAAGTTTATACAAATGCTTGGCGTCTTAAGAAAACTGACGCAGGTAGCTGAAGTATTTTGCGGCGATAAGTCGGATTTGTTACAGGATTTTATTAAGACTCAAAGTGTGTTATATATCAAGAATTACCATAGGGGAAGGATGGAGGAGTTAAAGCTGTTTCTTGAGAACGAAGGTTGGGAACAGTGTCCTGTGAAATCAACGTTTAACCTTTTGTATTTACAAGAGTTTAAACAGTTTAAAAAGTATCTCAACATCAGATCGGACACGTCATTGTTAAAGACACACTCCGATGGAGCGTCTTCCGTGCACTCTCAGGAAGACAGTGTCTATATAGCGAAATATTTCAAACAAAACACAAGCCACACTCCCTTCGAGATATTCAGAAACGAAAATATAACGAATGACGATATTTTCGGCTTGGAACCTGAGTTGGTTAGCGATGACTCCGAGGATGATGAACCCGATGAGTTGAAACGGGACTTCGTTGACGAAAATGACCCGAAGCCAAATGAAAGTCCCAGTAAAGTTAAAGACAGCGTTATAGTGACAAATACTACTCTGTCAGTTCTAAGACATTGCGGACAGTACCTACAGATCTGTCGGTACCTACCACAGATTTCCTTAGAAGTAGTCATGCTAATGAACCAACTGTTCGACTACTATTTCTTCACGGTCCATCTATTTTTCACCGCCGACCTAGACGTCGCATCTTCAACACTATACAGTTCGAAATTAAACTCTGTTTTAAAACGGATAAAGAACAATATTGACACCGAAAATTCTGGAGTCGTTGATGGAAAGGTGCCGTGTCCAGACCCGCCTCAGCATTTGAATTTTAGTTCCGAAGAGAATTTGCATGGTCTATCAGAGAGGATTGTTGGGGTCGAAAGCGTGATATTTCTGGCGAAGCAATATGAGATCTTGCAGCCGTACTTAGAGTCGATAGTCGCTCAGCATCAGAGGATGATTTTGGAGCATTTTAAAGATAACACTTTAGCTGTTGTACAAGATTTGAGGGTACCAGTTTACATGTGTTCTGCATCAAAAGCCGTTGACGCTCGAACAGGCTTAATAGCCATGTCTCAAGTAAAATGGGATGTAAAAAATGTAGCTGTTGAACACAGTGCGTATGTAGATATGATCATTAGAAAAATTCAGGTTTTCGCGTTACGCTTGGAGAACGTTTCAGGCAAGGTGACCCTAAACTTAGAAGTTCTCAACTCCATTTGGAGTATGGTCTCGAAGTTTATAGTACATTTATTAGTTGAAGGATTCTCTAACGCCACAAAGTGCTCAAACGGTGGACGCGGATTAATGCAGTTGGATTACCGACAGCTCTTTTTAAAATTGGAGAAGATTTCAGGATTGAAACCTGTTCCGTTCCAAGATTATGTGGATAAGTACGTCAAGGCATATTATTTGCCACGGAAAGGTCTGGAAGAGTTCGTTCTTGAAAGGGTAGAGTATTCTAATAAGCATTTGATGGCTTTGGTCACCTGTGCCTGTGAGAATAAGAAGGATAGGCAGGCTCTGTCAGTGGTTATTGAGAGCAGAGATGCTGCGGTGTGATGAGGGATTATCAACCTTATAGCCTTATGAAAGATACTAAAATGCTACAAGATACAGTGACAAGAGAAATTCTATCACCGAAAACAATTGACAATGTCTAACCCCTACATTTTGAATTAAGAATTTGAAGTTGATTATTGTCTTTAATGAACCTAAGCGTAAAAACCTGTCAAACTTTGGTATTCTAGCAAGGTTTGAAACGTTCTTATTGGCTATGGACAAGCGCTACCGAAATATCTTGTGGTTGAGTTTTCTACAGTCGATATCTGATGAATGTCACTTTGTCTAAGCCTATAAAGTTTCTTAAGACATTTGAACAAACATTGTCAGAGGGCTCTGTCAGTAAAAAGTTGAGAAATTGTCTGTGGAAAGGGAAGATGGCGGAATAAGTTCAAATTTTCACAAATGTAACAAAAGTAACTTATGTTAGTCATTCCTATAAAATTTAGAATCCTTGTAAATAAATGTATACCGTAAAAATAACGGGTCTAATTTATAAAATTTCGGAGGTATTTAGCAACAGGTAAGCAGATACTAATTCAAACTCACTATAGAAAATTTGAATGTAGAATGTGCTAAACAATAGGGAGTATGCATGTAACTTTTTTATTTGATACATGAAATACTTATTACCTAAGAAGTTGTTTATTATATTTTGATCCGAGAAGAAGTTATAAAGCGTAAAAGTTGAGAATTAGAACGAGAAGTCCGACGAGCCAACTTCCGTCAGATAGCACGACGCCCATAGACACACAACTGCTATTAGTGACGGATAGGATATATTTCTTTTATTAATTGTTATATCTCGTTCGTATTTCGATCTATTTTGATTCTGGATTCACTATTGGTATTCTATTTTAGTATTTTATCGGTAAACTGGTCAAATATCAAATATTTTTTTCGTGCATTTTCCCTATTGCTAAACAGTGTCGATTTTTTTTAATAAGGGTGAATATCAGTAAAGATGTCTTTAATATGTATAGTTCTAGCCAAACTTCAGGGCGACCAAGAAGTTTGGTGAGGACTATAGTGTCCGACCGAAGTTCCATTTCTGGCCGAACCCGAAGGTTCAATAACCCTAAGATAAGACCACTATCTCACCTGATGGTAAGCGATGATGTGATCGACGGTGAAGCACGATTGCCTAGAAGTAAACTATTCACTCTTGACTTACAGACCCCAAGGTTGTAGCTATCAGCAAAAACGAGACTCCGGCAGGGAATTCCACTCCTTAGCTATACGCACAAAGGTTGGTTTTGGCCGAAGACGGCCGAAGCGAAGGTTCGGTTGGACACTATTAATATGTCATATTGAGTTTAAAAAAAGTTCGGCTTTGTCTCTTATCGTCTCTGTCACTCGTAGCTAAGGTTACCATTTCGAAAATTGAAACCCCCAGAGAAAAAGCTAGATCTAAAGTCAAATTTTACTTAAAAAAAAACGTTGAAAATTTAAAACCCGAGGCCAAAAATCGTGATCTGAAAAGTATGAAACAAGAAAATGTTCTTAGAGGTACTCGTAGCTGAGTGACAGTCTATGGCCGAGTTTCTCACCTCTAAATTATCGCAGAATTAATGTGACAAATTGTCAAGCACAAATTATCTGCTGTGATTGGCTGTTGAAAATTCATTCAACCAATCACAAAAGATAACGCGTGCTTGACAATTTCTAAATCTCCATGTGTAATTTATAAGCTCTGAGACTCTAGACAATCACATTCTATAAACGAAAGCGCCGCGAATTCGCGATAGCGATTGGTAAATTGACAAAAAAGGTGTGGGAATGCCAAGCGCTATCGAGATGTAGTGATCAATACCTTGCATTTCGAAATTTCTACAATCAGGGCTAACGCGTTTGAATTTGCCGCTAGGGGCGCTGGTGTAGAGTGAGGTCTTTAAAATGTCAAATCTCACCGTATTTTGTTTTTTTGCGCGAGTTTATTTACAATTTTTTTTATTGTTGTGAATACTTTCCAAATATGGCTGATTAAGATAGGAACGGGTTTTACCTACAACTACTTTAATAGAGTTTTATGTTTCGTAAAATGTAAACCGCCTTTTATTCTTTCTAAAAAGGGGCTGTGCAAAACTGTACAATAGTCGATGTTACAAGCACTTCTACTGTATTAGAATGATTTTAAATCAGACATTGCTTCCGTGTACGTTTTCTACAATTTTTAACGGCTATATTTAAGGACCTAACACGCCAGTGGCGCCAAATGGTAAGTTCAAAAACGGTAGCCCTCATTGTCATCTCTTATAGAATGAACCGTGTCCAGAGCCTCTGGTACTGTATATTTAAGTAACTGTACGTACTTAATATAAGCATCGTACAAAATGTGATAATTAAAATCTTTTAATAAATTAATGCTTGAACTGAATAAGTTTAAAAAATTGGCTTATTATATAATAGTGTTTAGCGATCTTTTAAATAAAAGTTATGCAACATTGTTACGTTTTATTAATTTTTTTTTGCGGGACATCAAAATAGTTTTGGGAATGTTGCTTAACTTTTGGTGGCCATTACGAGGCGTAGACCCAGTTTCTGGAACGACAATATGAAACATTACGCAAAGTTGAACCAGCAGGTGGCGCCATTTAAATAAAAAGTTAACAAGAAAAAATATTGCCGCGCTTTTCAAAAAATGCTTTTTAGAAAAAAAAAGATTCCGACGAATTGAGAAACGCACATGAGTATTTCAATTCATTCGTAATAGCCCGATCAATTTCGGCACTTACTAGAAACCTTCGGCTTAGGCCAAAATTTCGGCTCAGTTCGGCCCATGCTGATGTTTCGTTCAGACACTAATGCTCAGTACCTGCCTACTATGACTTGTCAATCCCATCATGATTCCGTTGTTACAAAAAGCCATAGGTAAGTCCTGTATAACTCAGTCTCTCTCACACACTGGATCCACGATGGTTTTAAAACGTCATGAGTTTTGGAAAAAGTTCGTCTTTGTATATCGTTGTCTCTCTTACTCATATCTGTGCGACTCTTTCTAAAGCTCGATGTGTCATTTTAAATATCATAGTTCCACTTTGAGAGAGAATCGGACACTGGGACCAGTGCTGCCAACTCGTCTTAGCAAAAACGCGCCGTTAGCTCTTTAAAAAAGCGCTAGAAAGCGCAAAATGGCTGCTGTCAATAAATCGCTGTATTCGGAGCCGAATTCAAAGTAAACGCCCAATAATTTTAGACTAGCGATGTATAAAATGTATAAACAGATTTTTTATTGAATCAAAATATGTCATAATAAAAATGTTACATACATTAAAGTACTTGTTTATTAAAAATAAAGTAATAACGTGTTAATGAAATTATTTTATAAAATAAAGGAATTAAATTAATTCACCATCATCTGATTCTACCAAAATTGCTACTGCCGCCGAATTATATGGTTGGTCTTGATCAGTTTTTGACTAAAAATTCAATTTTTATTAGTTTCTATTCAAATAATATATACAATTGAATATGCCTAATCTTATGACTAATAACAAAACAAAAAAAAAAGCTTATTGCGCATCAAAAAATTCGTCCACATCGATGTCAATGGGATACGTGCCCAGAACGCTGGCAGCATTGCCACGTTGAATGGCAATGCTGATTCTCTGGCTAAAGAAAAGGCCAGCCCTCTGGTCACGCGAACAGTCGACTAACCGTTTACTTATGTCTCGAAACACTCGGTGAGCACTCGGACCCCATGGACCTAATGTCTCAACCCCAAACGGCTCAAACATATAACTGCCAATAAGGTTGTTATATTAGTTTGTACGATGTGGAGCTCCGCTGGGAGTACCTAGGCGCAAACATGTAGCGATCCGGAAGGTACTGTCACTCAACATTGTTCCTATGTTGGGTGACGGTAATGCCTGTAGCCAGAGGCCCGACTCCCACTCACCCACAGCCAGTAGGCGAGCACGCTCAGCAGTATTGGTGGACGTATTTATGAGTTTATTCCGTACCAATCTGCAGAGCGGCTCATCCCACTGTCTTTGGGAAGATGGGTTTTCGGGCAACGCCGCCGCGCCGTATTCGGGCAAGCCACTTTCCAGGCGCACACTGCGTCGGTCGAGCACGGCACTTCATAGTCAACCAGTGACAGGGATAAAATTTTAGTGGTTAACGTTTCAGTGCTGTGGACCGAAGACAGGAACGCCGGTAAGCTTATACTAGAAATTTTGCGGATGCCGAGCCCACCGAAGCGAATGGGTAGCGTGGCTTGCGTCCAGGCTCGGTCATCCAAGGCCATATTTAAGATAGATGTCAGAGTTTTTGACTTGAATTTATATTTATCTTTGGATGAAATTTTCCTCAACACGTCATTTGGAAGTTGATAGATTGCGCAGTTACCTTTTTTAAAAGAAAGTCCAATGTTTCAAAAAGCGCTAAATGGCGCGATTGAACAAAAAATGCGCTAGATTTGGCGCTGAACGCGCTAAGTTGGCAGCACTGAGTGGAACTATGATATTTCAATATATATTATTTAATAATACAGGATGAAGAGCACTATCATGGCGAGGACACGTTACAGTACGGCCCCAAGTACCACATTTAGTTTATAAGTTATATTTTAGTAAAATCGCCTGATTCGTTTTATTGTATGTTTCTATGTATGTATGTTAAGGGCAAATGAAAAATCTCAAAAAAAAAAACAACTTAGATTAAGTAAATAAATATTTTATGTTATACTTTATTAAAATTAAAATAAAAGAAACTGAACATATTGTTTTATTTTTAACATAGACGTTAAATATTATCTTCAATTAATTCATAATTATGTATTTTATAAATTAAGCCTAAGGCTTAGCACGCACTGCGATTTTTATTCGCGTGAATTTTGTCCGCCCATTCTGCGACCTATGGAATTGTATTGCATTGCGGAAAAATAATCGCGCGAAAATAATGCCGCAAGTAATCCATGTTTTGCCACAGTATCCACCGCACCGCGGCGTGGATTAAATACGCGCGAATATTTTGAACTCTATTAACATGTACATGGAGACAAAAATCGCGCGGAATTTTATCCTCGGTGCGTGTTAGTTAAAAATTTAGTATGCGGTCAAAAATTCGCGCGAATAAAAATCGCAATGCGTACTAAGTATAACGGTCAGCCCACACGTGAAGTTCCCCCATCCAGCACTTTTATAAGATAGCGTTACAATAAATGGAACTTTAAATACGGTCAGAAAAGTGTGAAAGAGATAACTTGTTATGTCATGTTCGCTACTACAACCTTCAAAGAGGCAGATATAACCCGCATAGTAGCTTTGTCTCTTTCTATTGACAGAATGGTACATTTCGAGACTACTATAATGGTGGCCGGTGTCGTAATAAAACGATTTCAGTTCATGCTACGATGAACATACTTTAATCTACAACAACACTTTGTACATATGTTCTTAAGCGCTAACTATCACAAGCTACTAGTACAACTGAATTCCATCAGTTCAGTCCGTTACTACGCAGTCAGACACTATAGCTGCAGGGGTCACCAATTAGTTCCATTTGGGGTCCGGTTTTTAAAATAATACCACCGTAGTGGTCCGTAAAGGTTGTAAGTTTCATGCTAACTATACCTTACTAAAAATAACTTATCATTGGTAAAGAATAACTATGAAGGTCTATCCACACATATAAGGGCCGCGCCCAGGCATTGAAGCTCCGACACCGGACCGTGTGTGTGAACGAGTTCATATAAAATGTACACAACTATATATTTTTGGCACGGTCCGTCCAGGTCCCGAGCATGGCACTGATATGTGTGGATAGACTTTTAATCTATATTTTCTATTAGGCATAGCACGCATAGCGAATTTTATTCGCGTGAATTTTTATCCGCCCATTCTGTGACCTATAGAATTGTATGAAGCTGCACGCACTGCGGAAAAAAAATTGCGTTCAAATAGTACTAAATATTGGCGCGGAAGAAAATTCGCGCGAATAAAAATCGCAGTGCGTGCCATGCCTTACGTTCTGCGATTGCAGTTTACAACTATAGGCATTTTCTTGTCTCACCGAGGTCAAATACTAACAAGGCGATGTATGCTGATTTCCGTAATGCCAGTAGATGGCGTTACTTATCGATTTTTCTGAAATTCTCCCTAGTTAGATTCTATAAAATAAAACCACAGACATAAATCTAAGTAGATGACGCGATTGTATGTACTTCACGTGCCTAAATACGGACTCAAGTTACGACAAATGATCGTAATCTGAGCTTTTCATTTAGCATTATCGGCACCCGAAATCTAGAAAAATGCCTTTTAATGCCATATCGAGCTGTAAAGAATGTTAAGAAAAAGTTGGCCGAGGCATTGAAAATGTTTTCTTTCATTGGTAAGTAAATTTGTTTTTGGCAGAGTAGCACGCTTGGTTTTCATACAGATGGAGGGACTTGCGTTATCATAACAAAGTCGAGGGATTATTTTCCCATGCATTTGTCTGAGGTGCTACGAAGTTCGCCGGGACAGCTATTTATCAATAAAATCTTCCCTCTACTTCTAGCTGTGGCAAATAATCAACTGCATCAACAAATTGGTCGTAGTCACAGCAGAAACTAAACGTGCCATCATTCGACCGCCATCTTAGCCACGAGTACTCAGGATTTTTGTCGTCCTGATCACAAATGTTGTCACAAAACATTAGGTTGTTTATAACAGTTTCGTTATAAAACGAAGAGTTGATCGTGATGAAGACGGCTGCAGTTTTGTTATCTGGGTCGTAGACCAGCTGAAAATAATAAAAATAATTATTAGAATCGTGTCGTGGTGTGACCTCGCCTCTCGTGAGTTGTGCGTCGCGTAGGTCGTGGGAGCAAATCCGGGCAAGTACCAAGGGTTGCCAACTTTTATTAGAAGAAATAGAGAATATCTGATTTCGAAGGAGGTAAATAAAGTGTACGGACTTCTAAAAAAGAGTATCTTTTATTTTATATTTTTAAAAAGGTATTTGTCTTACTTTTTGCAGCACATAACAATTTGTCATGGTTTTAAAATGTTTTAGTATGATTTCAAACAGTCTGATTCTAAATGTATATAGATCAAGAACAAATTTTTAATCAATTTCAAGTTTTGTTTCTCTCTTCCCGCCACTTCACATTCATAACCGAAAATACTCTCTCAGTAAATGCTGAAGTGGCGGGCACAAGTAGTATAGTAAATATTGTGTAAAAAAAAAAAAAAACCGCATCCTCTATTAGTGTTATAGACTATAGAGTACGCCTACTTGATATAGAGTACAATACACTATTTTAGAGTACGGTTGGTAACCCTAGACTCTGGTACCAATGTGACTTTTTCAATTCATGTGTACTTTCTAAGCTGATCCTGGACATCGCTGACAACGGTGAAGGAAAACGTCGTAAGTCTGCGCTTATAGCCAAATACAAGTATGAAATCGCCAACCCGCACTAGGTGTGGTGATCAAATCTCGTGCCTTCTCTGTATGCGAAGAGGTCTTTGCCTTGCTGTGGGACTGTTGCTGGCTAGGGGGAGGGGATAATTGGGCCTGTATTCCCCGTAGAGTTGACCAAGCGGTACATCTATAGAACACTAACATTGCACCAGTTATGTTTAAGTCTTATGCCTATAGACTGAGTTATGTTTAAGACCGCCAATTGTACACTTGTTATTATGAATGTTTGTCCTGTACATATTATGTGGTGTACAACAATATTTAACCTAGGACCAATTGTACTCAGCAGTAGAAAAGTTGCTATAAAAAACTAAAATCAATCTGTCTAGCCGTTAGTCCAATATAGTTGGGAAAAGACTACAATGAGACTATCTAACATACAGAAACCAGTAACTGGGTGACACGGTACCTAATTTCAGACTTATGACTACGGTAGCCTGGGACCCTGGGTAGTCCAAACTTTCTGTAGAGAAGGCAAAGATGTTCAAATGTGCTTTCCGAGGCACGGAAGTGTCTCTGTATGTAGTTACTGGTCACCCCATCCACGACTGGCGGCCATTTGAATTGAAAAATTTGCTCTTTCGCCGATCACATCATCGCTTACCATCAGGTTATTAGCTGGTTATCCATACTAATCTTACTAATCATTCTTCATACTAATATTATAAATGTGAATGTAAGTTTGTTTGTTACGCTTTCACGTGAAAACTACTTAACCGATCATCATGAAACTTTGTACACATATTTCTTGGAGGTATTAGAAGTAACGAAAGATATCCCTTTTTTCGCGATAACCGACATTCACGCGGACGACGTCGCGGGCAAAAGCTAGTATTATATATGCGAAAGTTTGTGTAGATGTGTCTCAGTGTGTGGATGTATGTTTGCTACTCAATCACGCTAGAACGGCTTAACGGATCTGGATGAAATTTGGCTCAGGGTCAGATTATTGACTGGAATAGCAGTTGGCACAAGCTATTAAAATTATAAATGAGACAGTTACTCTTTCTGTCTGTTTATTACGTTTAACGCTCAAACCATAGAACCAATTTTGATGAATTTTGGCATAAGGATAGACTGGTTCCTGGAGAAGAACATAGCATACTTTTAACCGGATTGGGATGATTTCCGACTTATCTAATATTAGAAATAAACTCACCTTATAGAAATACATAGGAACAGGTACGTCCAGGTTATTGTTGGCATCTGCATGTAAGTAAACATCTTGCATGCGACCTCTGCTGTCAGGCAAAGTCATGACGCCATGTGTTCCCGTAAAAACTGTGACGTCCTTGTCTATGGCATTCACGCGACGTCGCAGGCTCTGGGGATGAATAAATAAGGAACACTAAGGAAAGCTGATCCAGCAGATAACGCCAGTAGGATTCACGTTTCGACAATTTGTTATCAGTACCACTGATATAATGTAATTTTTTCAAGAGTAGGGGTCACTAATTGGCGGACCGCCGCCGCCGACCTATTTTGAACGACCTTTTAATTAACTGGTGTTACTTGACCTATCTTCAACCGACTTCAAAAAAAGGAGGCGGTTCTCAATCTTTCTATGTATGTTCCCCGATTACTCAAAGACGCCTGGACCGTATATACATATTTCCCAGTTGATGCCATTTTCACCAATTCATGATCTGTTGAGGCGATCCCATGGAAATCGAGGGAACCCCTCAAATTTTATAAAAAACAAGATCTGACTTTCATAATAGGGCGAGTTTCTGAAGTAGACGTCACATCTCAAATCAGCTGACAATTTGTCACAAATTAACCAGCCGTCAGTTGTCAGTGAGTTTCTCAACTCTGCATCATCGAGAAATTACGTAATCGCTTGTTACATTTAATAATTTATTTCGGTTGGCTACCCTAGCTAGTATTCATTCAATTCCTTCACTACTATAACGTAATAGTATTTTATCTTGAGCGGCTGGGTTGGTGTAGCCCGCAAGTTAAGCAAACCTTACCAGGGACGATTTTTGGATGGGTAACCACGTTTTTTTTTGGTATGCTTTTTTTTGGATAGGTGACCCCACACAGGTTAAGCAACACTTACCAAGGTTTTTTTTGGATGGGTGACCGCTTTTTTTTGGTTCGTTTGTTTTGGATGGCTGACCCCGCCAGGGTAAGCAACACTTACCAAGGTCAGTGTTTGGATGGGTGACCACTTTTTTTGGGTTCGCTTGTTTTTGGATGGGTGACCATGCCAGGGTAAGCAACACTTACCAAGGTCAGTGTTTGGATGGGTGACCACTTTTTTTGGGTTCGCTTGTTTTTGGTTGGGTGACCTTGGTAATGTTAATTAATAATTAAATTTTTGTGGTGATGGTCACCCATCCAAACACTGACCTTGGTTAGTGTTGCTTACCCTGGCGGAGTCACCTATCCATAAACCAGCGATCCAAAAAAAAAGTGGTCACCCATCCCAAGACTGACCTTGGCAAGTGTTGCTTACCCTGGCGCGGTCACCACACCAGCCGCTTCAAGCTAAACACAAATCTATCCAGAAACTGACCTCGATAAGTACTAAGTACAGGGTACAGTTAAAATTAATGCGCGTGAGGAAGGTTCGATTCCCAGGTCAGTAATTTATTTTATTTTATTTTTATTTACCTAAATACAAAATAACTATTTTTGATAATTGTGTCAAGTTTTTATAATGTAATTTATTTAAAAAGTTTGTAACATCCTATTTTTTTTAAATCTTGCTAGTTAATAATTGATCTAAATTAACATATTTTTTATAACTCAACCCATACCACAGTTTTCGACGACCCCTATTATCTTTTTTATCGTAATATAAGCCTTTAAAATCATAATATTAATTTTAATCTGCGAATAATCGACCAATTTCCAACAATTATAAATTAGGCTCGTTGACAAGAGATTAACATTGAAAATGGTTCTCAGAAACCCAAAACTGCTGTAACATGTGGTTAATTCGAGATTTTTCTCAAATGTGACAAATTGTTAAACGCTTGTCACAGTTGGGTGTTGAGAAACTGAAAGTAGAATTAACAGGCGATTAATCGTCGATTACGTTAACAGCCCAATAATTGAGACGTGGGAAACTGGCAGTTAGAAATATAAAACTTAAACATAAATACAGTTTACGAAAATACAATTATGTGTACGGGATGAGGGTTGCAGAATATTTGGTACCTCTTTTTCTTAATAAGCTTCCAGAAGACTTGCAAACTTTATACAAAAATGGTTGGAAGGGTTGTAAGTACAAATTAAAACGTTTCCTAACACAGTCAAATTACCCAATTAATTAATTCATCTTTCAACAAAAATTTATCAATGATGAAAGTATTTTTATGTGTAATTTAATAATTTATCAAATTTATATGTAATTTAATAATTTATCAAATTTATATGTAATTTAATAATTTATCAATGTTTATTATGAATGCATTTTATATGTAATTTAATAATTAATTTCTAATATTGTAAGCATTGCAATTTGTAAATTAATTTAAAATAAGCGGCGCGCCATCACACAGATAAGCCCTGTGAGGTTTTTGTTGTGTGGCTAAAACCAAATGTTAAATAGGTATAGTATTTTGGAAATAAAATAAATAATAATAACATACATAGCGGTTTTGGTATTTTCATCAACATCATCATTTGGATTCAGAAATTATCATTTGGTGAAGCGGAACTGATAAAGAAGACCAAAGATGAGCACTGGAACTTCTCTCAATGACAATTTTGTGATATGTATAAGATATCTCGAATAGTTAAATTACTGTGATGAAGTAAATTTAATTAACTGATTCTAATGAAAATGGTACCATCGAACTGTTGTGATAAAGCCGGCAAGCAAGTAGGTACAGTCAGTAGTACAGTAGGTAAATGATTTTCATAGTAACTAATAAATAGGATACCAAAAATAAAAATCTTCAAAAATAAATTACGTCTTCGAAGACAAAACACTACAAAGCGAAAAATAACTTTATTTTCGGAAGTCTGCGTAAAAATAGGTACCAAAGAAAGACACCAGCCCTCTTATTAATAAACACGGAATAAAGTTATACCTGAGTTATACCAAGTATAAACCTATGAAAATGTATGGTTATTCCTTTGTTATTCCTGGTATAACTTTATTCCTTGTTTATTAATAAGAGGGCAGATGTTTAAAGTTTATTATTTCAATTTCAGGGGGCGATAGGTAATTTTTATCCTTTCCTACGGACGTACATAAATCTAACTAGATGACGTAATTGTATGTGTTTCGCGTGCCAAAAGCATTTCATTTAGCATTATCGGCACCGAAAATCCATCGAAACCTAGAAAAATGCCTTTTAATGCTATATTGAGCTGTAAAGAATGTATAGAAAAAGTTGGCCGAGGCATTGGAAATGTTTTCTTTCATTGGTAAGTAAATTTGTTTTTGAAATTGTTTGTGAAAAAGTGGCACGCTTGGTTTTCATGCAGATGGAGAGACTTGCGTTATCTAGTTAAATTTATGTCTGTGGCGGCGATCATGTTGTACCTAAACGAAAAGTTATTAGTGACCCCTGATCTGGAGACGCAGGACCATAGAAGATAGAAATATAAAAAAAAAACATCTCAAGTGGATCGATGTGGCGACACTTGGAAGGCCTATGTCAATCAGTGGACATCTTACGGCGGAACTGATGCGAAACTTACATCTTCTAAAGCTGCCCAGTCGCCACCATTGCCTCTCATCCACTGTGGAGCCGTGTTCACGTAATGGAAGCTGGCTCGTTTTAACGCACTAGTGGCGTAATCACCGTTGGCAGCTAGATGTCCTCGAGATAGGAACTGGAACAAAACAATATTTTCGAATTATAATATTTATGTTTAGGAAATAGATCATAATACTTTAGTCAAGTTTAAAAGAAACGTATGCTCATTATAATAAGCGTGCGTGTGAGATGTATCTTCGTAAATCAAGTTCACCCGTTGAGAGGGGTGGTAAAAAAAAACAACCGACTTCCAAATAAAAACATTGCAAAGTAAAAAATAACTTCAATTTTGGAAGTCGGTGTTCTTGTTTTCGTTACTTCGTTTTTTGACATCGGCTTCCGAAATTGAAGTAATTTTTTACATTGCAGTGTTTTTATTTGAAAATCGGTTGTTTTTTAACCCCCGACGGAAAAAGAGGGGTGTTATAAGTTTGAGGTGTGTTACTGTGTATCTGTGTGTCTGTCTGTGGCATCATAGCGCCTCAACGGATGAACCGATTTTGATTTAGTTTTTTTTGTTTGAAAGGTGATTGTATCGAGAGTGTTCTTAGCTATGTTTGAATAAAATCGGTTCAGCGGTTCAAACGTTATGCGCGTTTTACTGTTTAGATCGTGATGTTTTCGCAAGATAAATGTGTCCGGGGTTTTTTAAATTTTTAAATTTTACTGGTTTTGTAAAAAGTATTTTTTTATTTTTCACTTTTTAGTTGTGGTACATAGAGGAGCATTTATATAGGCTAGGCACCAATAATGCCCAAAGTGAAGCCAGAATAGATTAACCCAATAACATGAAACTTAAAAAAACCGGTGGAATATGAGTATACCAAAGTGAACTGTTTACACCTGCGTACCCCTTTAGAGCGTACTAGTGTGATGTTATGTTTTGAAATGGTGTAAATAATAAACAGAAATGCGATTGCAGCTATCCCGAGTGATTTGCCGTCATTCATTGAAGAGTTCTGATGTATATCTCCGAAGTTCTTCATCAGATCTTAATGAAAATTAAACGGGACCACATGACAACACCAGCTTTCAAATAAAAAAAGAATCATCAGAATCGGTTCATCCAGTAACGAGTTCTGAGGTAAAATACATTAAAAAAAAAATACAGTCGAATTGAAACTCTCCTCCTTTTTGGTAAGTCGGTTAAAAATATTCATTAATCTGTGTCGATTCGCCCGAAGTTAATTTATCGGTGGACGAGTTGGTTATGATTCCCTGTATATTATATATTTCATATAGTCCCTGTAGCTTATGATTGTCTTGCGAATGCCGAAAATTTGCGGCATAAACGTCTGTATATTTTGATTGCGTTGGGTTAGAAGTTTGATTTTTTCACAGCTTTAAGGGACAGTAGACCTGAGTATTTGATGTAAATTTCAGCTTGATACCTCCACGCGTTCCTAAGAAAAAGGGTCTTGACAGACAGACAGACGGACGGACAACAAAGTGATCCTATAAGGGTTCCGTTTTTTTCTATCGAGGTACGGAACCGTAAAAATTGCAGAATTCTATCTAGTTTTATTATAATGTCTATTATAGATTTACTTATGGTGGGTCAGCTTTCAATATTGTCGACTGTAAATAGTCGGATACTCAGTACCCGGCCTTCTAAAATTCAATTTTACCTGTTTTTTAGTCAAATATTTTTCAGCCATATTCTTTCCTAGGATGGCGTCCAAGGCCATTTTCTGGCCACCTATTTTGTAAACTTCATTCATCCGAACTTTTCCAAACAAGTTTCCTTCTGAAAATAAAATTATGTGAAATTATGTCTGTATTGTACGGCAAATGAAAGCGTGTCATTGTATAATAAAATAATTTAGTAAAAAGTGTTTTATTATTTCAAGGAAACGTTGTATTTGGATGTTATATTATGAAAAAAATACGTAAATAGGAGGTAATCTACGAAACAACTTATCCGATTACGAAAATTCTTTCGCAGAGTTATTTTTTTAGTTCGGTTCCTTGTAATGTAAGTCACAGGACCGAAGCGGCTGGAAATAGCTAGTACAAATTATTTAGAATTTACCAGTAAAAGGTGGCCGTTTCAATCCGTACTGTCGAAAAACGCTCATAGGAGTTAGCCGGTGTTTCGCAAAGTGTGTTCGTAAGAGATTCTTGTCAAAGCAGACTTCATACAAAGTATGGAAAGTGTTTCTCACTTTGTACCCGACACTGAAAACAAGAAAAAGAACTATAATTAAGAGCTAAATAATAATTAAACTAAAGAATAATAGCCACACGGAGATTCTCAACTCTCACTCAATTTTCAAGGTCAGCAGCTGCCAAGATCGGTCTGTAGATGGGAGACGATATATAACATTTCGGGACTCCTCCGTGCCCTGGAAGATACAATGATCTTTTTCTTATTTTTTTATGGTCTATATTTTTGCGTTTGACCACTATCTCGCCTGATGGTAAGCGATGATGTGGTCTAGGGTGAAGCATGCTTGCCTAGAAGACCCCAAGGTTGTAGCTAACAGGGAACAAAGACCCCGGAAGGGAGTTGCACTCCTTAGCTGTGCGCATAATGAAAGTATTAGCAAAACGCTTTGTGCGTTAGGGTGCCTACCGATGGCGCATGGCCGTAAGTCTTGTAGTTCGATGATGGAATCTGCTGATCCCGGCTGTCTTTGATAGATCTTTTATAGGCGTACCTTTGACGGGTAGTCAGAAACCTGAAATCTGACACCAGTCTTGCCGAAGGGTGTCGTGTTAGTTATTGCCTTGTCTGAGGTCTGAGGCCGCGGCCGCACTGGTGTGGTGACGAACTCAAAAACAAACTTATATAAACCATGGCGTGGGACATTTATTTGATTATATTTTGCGACATTATCAAATGGACCATGGATCGGCTGACCGCACTGAATATTTTTATTCGGCGATCAGTGACGACATTTGATTTTCGTGCGATTGACAGCGATTTGGCGCGATCTATAATCAAATAAGCAGCATCTGGGTCTAGTGGCCGCACTTCCCCGCTCAATTGAAGCGACAGAGCGCGATGTACTACATGCGCAAAGAGTTGCGACGAGACTTCGCGCGATGGAGACAAGCTAGTTTGATTTTGTCGCACGACTGACCAAGTGATTTTTATTAGAATAATTATGTCGATCGAAAGAGTGGAAGAATTTATTTCTACAATTATTTAGGATAGGCATTCTCTCCAAGTTACTTAATCCAATAAGACTGACGCATTTTTGACAACCTATAATTTAGTTTACCCTGTGCCGGTGTCTTTAATCAAATCTTGCGAGTTTAATTTGGCCCACTTCTCAGTGTCCGATTGAGCTGAAATTTGGCGCACACATTTGGTTCTCGTGACAATGCATTTTTATATAGATAGTTTTAAAATAAATAAACATTTTTATGGAAATATGCAAATTCACAGGAGCTACGATGGCTAGATTTGTTCTGGCCATTGGTTTGCTTCTTATATTAGGACTAGAACATTTTTTTTATTAACGACTAGCTTCTGCCCGCGGCTTCATCTGCGTAAAAAATGTTTTATCATCCCCAGCGAATACAAACCTATGTCTATCAATCCTATGTCCGTCCCAGGGTCTCAAACTATCTCCATGCCAAATTTCATCTAAATCGGTTCAGTAGATCCAGAGATTACCCCCTACAACCTCAGAAACTTTACATCTTTATAATATTACTAGCTGACCCCCGGGGCTTCGCTCCCGTCAACTGGCTATCTACCTAACTACCATGCCCCTTCGCCTAACTTGCCTACCCTGCCTACCCTGCCAACCCTGCCTACCATGCCTACCCTGCCTACCCTGCCTATCCTGCCTACCCTGCCTTCCCTGCCTATCCTGCCTTCTCTGCCTACCCTGCTAATCCTGACTGCCATGCCTACCCTGCCTACCCTGTCTTCCCTGCCCATCCTGCCAACCCTGCCTATCCTGCTAACCCTGCCTACCATGCCTACCCTGCCTGCCCTGCCAACCCTGCCTACCCTGCCTGCCCTGACAACCCTGTCTTCCCTGCCTATCCTGCCAACCCTGCCTACCTTGCCTACCCTGCCTACCTTGCCTAACCTGCCTACCCTGCCTACCCTGCCTACCCTGCCTTCCCTGCCTACCCTGCCTACCCTGCCTGCCGCGCCTACCCTGCCTATCCTGCCTACCCTGCCTACTCTGCTTACCCTGCTTACCCTGCCTAGCTAGCCTAGCCTGCCTACCCTACCTACCCTGCCTACTTTGCCTATCCTGCCTACCTACTATTTTTATCTGTCATCAATGTTTTTCTCAGCGCACGCCAAAGAATGAATTTTATAGGCAACATTTTCCTACCTTGGGTTACATTATTGCAATTTTCATAAGGATCTCTATCTTTTTTGAAAATTTATTATGGCCTATGACACTCAGGAATAATGTAGCTTTCTACTGGTGAAAGAATTTTCAAAATCGGTTTAGTAGATCCAGAGATTACCCCTTACAACGTCACAAACTCACAAACCCACAAACTTTACCTCTTTATAATATTATTAGTATAGATTAGTATAGAAGTATAGATAGGCTCGCGTTTGACCACTATCTCACCTGATGGTGAGCGATGATATAGTTGATGGTGCCTAGAAGTAAACTATTCACTCTTGACTTTAAACCAACGTTGTAGCTATCTGGAAACACAGACTCCGGCAGGGAATTCCACTCCTTAGCTGTACGCATAATGAAAGTATCCCCAAAACGCTATGTGCGTATGAGTGGGATGTCTACCCTGTAACTACCGATGGCGCATTGTCGTACGTCTTGTAGTCCGATGAAGAAAAGGAAGGAACACATCTGGAGCGAGAAAAATGGATGAAACATACACTTTTGCCTAAAAGCGTGATGCTATGTAAGTCTACTTACTGATATATGTTGCTATGGTCATGGCAAGTCTCGGGATACTCCTGGGTAGTAAAAAAAGGCTGTGTGTTACAGCGAATATCTTTGAAATTGACTATCTTGCGATCCAGTCTGAAAGTTGTATTGAAAATGCAATGCGCCTCCTGAAACACACAGACATTTTAGGATTTAGGTTCAAAGTCAGCTAGGAAACATCGGCCTCATATAGTTTAATTTGAAAAAAGATATGTTTACGTGTAAAAGTAAATTTTGCTTTTCTTCTCTTCCTGTTCTCACACACTAGTCTTCATTTTTTTTCTTAGGGAATAAGCAGTGCCTTTGAACTCTATTGTCTTGATGTATTATACTGTGTGTACATTAATAAATATATAAATTCTTAACCAATTTACTAAATAATACTTTTCTAAATCGTTATCATTTTATTCTCCCTTGTTTTTGTGTGAAAAACAGGAGTAATATTTGCTAGTGAACAAAGTATCCGGCCTCTAACTATACCGGATACTAACTATCCGGCCGTAAATATGAGACATTGGATCTTAGAAAAAAGCCTGCTTTTTAGAGCGCTATCATTTTCACAGAATATAATTATTAGTTTGAAATCGCCTATCCGCCTTGAGTAAACGTGGTGATTAGCAGCAAATGCAGTCGCAAGCCTTCCGACTGAATATCCTAAGTAAAAAGTCATAAGTCTGTTTTCTCCTCCAGTATTGGACAAATTTAAAAGATATTCCAAAAATGTAATAAAAACGTTTTAATAATATGTTGTGATGTTTTGCTTTATTCTCATACGTACGTACTTTGCACTGAAATCAACTTACCAGGATGTTATAACTGGAGGTGTTATTTCCTAGGATGATCTTTCGGTTGGGTCCAGGACATGAGACGAGAACCGTCTCTGATCTACTAAAGCTGAAGTTGCCTTGCTCCATGTTAGGTTCCATGAAGTCTCCATTTCTGATGAATACGGGTCCAGGGCTGCCAAAGTCTCTGCTTAGAGAGAGAACACAGTCTGCAAAGAAAACACTTTTTTAACTCTAGCTTGTAGCAGCGGCTTCAACCGATTGAAAGTCGGAAATATATTTTTAGAAAGATTACGTCTAATCTGTGTCTCTAATCTCGATACCGAAATTCATCAAAATTAGTTCAGCGGCTTAGGCTAGGTTGTTGCGAAGGATCTTACGTCTCCGCGAGCCCTGACGTAGGTGTGAGACCCACTGGGATGGTTTAATGTCAGTAGGAGTCTGACAGACCCCTCCCAGGGCGGAAGACATCCGATGTGGAATTTCCACCATGTTACATGTTCCAACTACATACATACCTACTAAACATACAGAGTTGACTTCCGCATTTAAAAAATCTTTCATCATTCGTAAGGTTTAATAATTATTACGGCCCAGGCAAAGCCACTAATAACTTGAAAGTTAACATTATGTTATCTATGTTAATATTTATTTGTTTTTTTTTATCACATCAATGCTATTGGCTTCTGCCTTTATTAGGCCCGCTTGCGTCACCTGTGTCATCGTACTAAATCTGAGTTAGTAGCTAACACGACCAATAATGTATGATGTATTTTTTTATTTGTTAATTAACCTCGTGTTGGCAACTAACTCTAAGTTTTTGGCGCAAGTGAGTTTTAAGGTTGCCCTAGTCAATTATTCTTCCATACAAACGTAGTCTAGCGATTACTCCACTGTTTGACGATGTACGTTCAAAAAAAAAAAAAAATATATCAATTTGTCTCATCATTATCTAGTATGAAATTAAACAAAAAGTAAAATAAAAAATATTTGAAAGTAATAAGCGTCGAAAGTTACATATTTCAACACTAATTTTAACGCATCTTTGGACGGAAATAAATACCATAAGAAGAAGGAAAATTGCAAATCAGCCACCATACAGAGATAGATAGTAGTTCAACAATGGAAATAATTTTATTTTGAGCAGATACATTTAGTGGTTTTTCCATGATATCCGTACTCCCAAAGGTCTGTTTATAAAATGTCACACGCTCGTTTTCGTCCTAAATCATCATCCATTTCGCTACAAATTTTCAAAAGTGTGTACCTATACGTACGCGAACTAGCTCTTTACTGCTCATCACAGCATCAATTTCTTTCGCAGGTGTTGTCGGTTGAGATAGCATGCATTTTAACCCCGCGCACAAAATAGTTCGTGCCGTCGACTAGGGCAACCTCAAAGCCGCTGCATACGCGTAACGTGTTGTATTCCGGCAACGGGACCATATGTTTAGAAAATATCGTTTCGTACAAAATGCATAGGTACAATAGTACATTATGGTACAAGTGTGTAATCATCAATACACACGTCAATCATACGACGTTTTTCAACACACTTGTGAAACAATAATACAAAAAATCATTTCGTGAAAACGAGTTGTAAATTTTTTTTCGCAATGGCGGGCTAAATTAATCAGTTTTCCTATGCGCGCGCATCTCACAATGGCGATCGGCCATAGACTACAAATAATGAGATATCTTTTTTTTGGCTTTTCGCGGATAGCGTTTTAGCCACGTACAAAATGGGGAATTTCAAGTTTTCTTTATTACAGAAAAAAACAAAAGTTATATTTAAGTGAAAGTTTTATTTATTAAACGCGTACAAGTTGAAATTATCTATTTAAATACGAAGTTGCATGAAATGTGTTGCATTTGTACTATTTAGCACGATCTTTTTTGTATCGAAACTTTTTTAAGAACAAAGCAACTCAACCAATAAATTAAAAAAAAGAACTCTTTATCTCACTTGTGAATAATAGTAATGAAAAAGTCACAGTTTGATAACAGGTGTCATTATGTGCCTAAGTGCGGTGAAATAAGAGCCACTTTATGAGCAAGTGTGTTGAAAAAGAGTATACGTCACGGGTGCACGGACGGGACGGTGACGTTCCGGTCAAGTTCCGTCCGGAATAAAAAACGTTACGAGCAACACGGTCAAAATAATAATTTGCAGAACGTGTGAACATTTATTGATTGTCACCGAACCCACTTCCACATAACCGCGCAGCGCCCCGCGTTCGCCTCGTGCGCCAATAGCGAGTAGAGATATGGGTATTTTTGATTTCTCCCGCAAACGCTTATTTAACCGATATAAAGTTTGCATATCGATATCGAAAACAGTTTTCAGATATCGATATCAGTAGTACAGTTTGCAAACGTTACCATGATATTTACTGCCAGTTTCCCAGGTCTCAATTATCGGGCTGTTAACGTAATCGACGATTAATCGCCTGTTAATTCTACTTTCAGTTTCTCAACACCCGAATGTGACAAGCGTTTAACAATTTGTCACATTTGAGAAAAATCTCGAATTAACCACATGTTACAGCAGTTTTGGGTTTCTGAGAACCATTTTCAATGTTAATCTCTTGTCAACGAGCCTAATTTATAATTGTTGGAAATTGGTCGATTATTCGCAGATTAAAATTAATATTATGATTTTAAAGGCTTATATTACGATAAAAAGATAATAGGGGTCGGCGAAAGCTATGGTATGCGTTGAGTTATAAAAAATATGTTAATTTAGATCAATTATTTAATTAACAAGATTTAAAAATTATTGGTTGTTAAAAACTTTTAAATTTATTACATTATAAAAACTTGACACAATTATTAAAAATAGTTATTTTGTATTTAGGTAAATACAAATAAAATAAAATAAATTACTGACCTGGGAATCGAACCTTCCTCACGCGCATTAATGTTAACTGTACCCTGTACTTAGTACTTATCGAGGTCAGTTTTTGGATAGATTTGTGTTTAACTTGAAGCGGCTCGGGTGGTGACCCCGCCAGGGTAAGCAACAGTTACCAAGGTCAGTCTTGGGATGAGTGACCATTTTTTGTGGATCGCTTGTTTTTGGGCAGGTGACCCCGCCAGGGTAAGCAACACTAACTAAGGTCAGTCTTTGGATGGGTGACCATCACTACAAACATTTTGGTCACACATCATAAAGTCACCCCACTAGGTTATACAACATCTACCAAGGTCACCCATCCGAAAACAAGCAATCCAAAAAAAAGTTGACACCCATCCTAAGACTGACCTTGGTATGTGTTGCTTACCCTGGCGGAGTCACCTATCTAAAAACAAGCGAACCCAAAAAAAGTGGTCACCCATCCTAACGCTGACCTTGGTAAGTGTTGCTTAACCTGTGTGGGGTCACCTATCCAAAAACAAGCAAATAAAAAAATGTGGTTACCCATCCAAAAATCGTCCTTGGTAAGGTTTGCTTAACTTGGCGGCTACACCATCCCAGCCGCTCAAGATAAAATACTATTTAAAGTTACTGATTATGTTATAGTAGTGAAGGAGTGAATGAATACTAGTTAGGGTAGCCAATCGAAAAAAAATATTAAATGTAACAAGCGATTACGTAATTTCTCGATGATGCAGAGTTGAGAAACTCACTGACAACTGACGGCTGGTTAATTTGTGGCAAATTGTCAGCTGATTTGAGATGTGACGTCTACTTCAGAAACTGGCCCTTGCCGAGCAAACTAACAACGAACGTGAACTAAGGTAAATATATTGTAACAACGCAAATTCAAGCTTATTACTTCGATCTTTAGTTCTACTTGTAGAGTAACCCTCAGTTTCCCACCTTAAAATTATCGGAGAATTAATGTGACAAATTGTCAAACACGCGTTATCTTCTGTGATTGGCTGTTGGAAATTCATTCAACCATTCACAGCAGATAACGCGTGCTTGACAATTTGTCACATTAATTCTCCGATAATTTTAAGGTGGGAAACTGAGGGTAAGTGTGTCACTAATATCGAGTAGCCGTAGCCACCAGCTGCCAAAACATAGACTCTAAAAGCGTTATCGTAACAATACAACAGAAAATAAACCTTATTGCTAGTAAAGTTAGATATATTATTACGCACTCCATTAACCATGCAAACATCGCCAAAGTTACCTCATATTCGCTTCATCTCTTTTATTAGTAAAATAATATATTTGTAGGGAATACTGTGTAATTCTTCTAAAGGTTTTTTTACCACGATTTCACAATTCAATCCAACCCGCCATATCCTTACTCCTCTATCCTTGACTGTTGATCTCTCTCGTTCGCGCCAAAAACTAGTGCTGTTACGTCAAGTTGACATAATATGTCAAAGTCATTCGAAACCATAGCTCTATTTAGAACGAAATCTTTAAAAGTGCCACCATAGAAAGAGAGTTAACGCTTAAGGTTCATATCGTTAGTGAAGTTTGCGTTTTGTTCTTAGTTGTTTCTGATGACATCTCTATTATTATGACATCCAATAAAAAAAATTATACAATTTATGACCACGAAACTGACATTAACAATACAATTGACATTTTAATTAACTGGCTTTATGTACATAACTTAAAAATAAACCTTGATAAATCTGTTTATATACAATTTAATAAATCAAATAATCATAAATTTAACTTCAAATTAAATATACCCAAAATTAAACCAGTAACACATACCAAGTTCCTAGGAGTTACTATTGATGAAAACCTACATTGGAAAGTGCATGTGGACAATCTTTCAAGCAAGATAAATAAATTTGTGTATGCTCTTAGACAAGTAAAAAAAAGTACTAATCTAAAAACAGCTATATTAGCTTACCAAGCGTATTTGGAATCCATATTACGTTATGGTCTTATAATTTGGGGTAATAGTACCGACCAAAATAGAACATTTGTTGCTCAAAAAAAATGCATTAGGGCTCTATATGGACTTCATCCTGAGGAATCATGTCAGCCAGTATTTAAGAAACTTGGCTTGTTACCGCTACCTTGTCTGTATATTAATGAAATATGCATGTTTGTTTGGAAACTGTACGGTGAACCCGCACATTAGTACAATTAAGTAGGTTTTGCTGCGTTTGCACACGCGCGACCATTTTATATAGTTGTTACTAAGTAAAATAAATTAGTGATTTTTCTACACTCAACACGGGCGGTTTTATTATCATCCCCGGTTTCTATCTTTTTACCATAAGTGTGCAGACTATCGTCGTACATTTTTTTTTGGTCCTTCGAGCCGGATCTGATATCACGCGTAGTAATAGTCCGTCGGGTATATATATCAAGGTGCGCGGGTGGTTCGGATTCAGAACCCCAGACTTGATAATATTCGTTGTTAATTTCGCGACAGTTCCGTAAAGTTCAATTATAAGTCCATTCAGTGAACGCGTAGTGAATCGTTCATAGAAGACATCAGTGAGACTCTGAGTGCCTTCATCCGAGTGCCAGCATCTGCAGATCGCTGTTGGTATTACATCTCATCGGTGACCAAGTAAGATTGTTCCTTTTGTTTAATCGTCATGGCAGTGTCAAGCGCTCGTCAGTCGGAAATATTAGAAGGACTTAATAGGATAAAGGTCAATTTCGGTAAGGATCCATTATCGAGAAAAACTCCGGATTATATCCAAAAAAGAATTGAGTCGTTGGATAACCTCTGGGGAGAATTCGAACAAAATCACCTGAAGCTCTCCGAGTTTCCAGACAAGGAACCACAATACTTCTCCTCAGACATATTTCATCAGGGTAAGATTCTCTACCAGTCTACCCGTGACCTGCTTACTGCGTTTGGCTCTGATGAGAAAGGAAGCCAAGCAAACACGGAAGCCAATGAACTGTTGGCTCAACAAAGAACCAACTTTAGGGCCTTCAACAGGTTGGTGAAGAGCATCAGCGTGAACGAAATATCGGAAAAATGGGAACTTGAAGACGAGCTTAGGGCTATACAAACTTCGTGGGAGCTAATCGACTCATGAAAAAGGAGTATAAGGAGATCATCCAGAACATCAACCCGGACTTCTTTAACAAAATCGGTGAGATGAACATCCACTGGCACTTCAATGCCCCTGCCTGGCCTAATGCAGGTGGGCTTTGGGAAGCCGCAGTGAAGAGCCTGAAATACCATTTGAAAAGGGTCATAGGTGATCAACGTCTTACGTATGAAGAGTTTTCAACGTTACTTTGTCAAATAGAGGCGTGTCTGAATTCCAGGCCACTATGTCAACTTACTGAAAACTCTGACGACGATTGCTTAACTCCAGGACATTTCCTCACTGGGACACCAATTGTGTCAAGACCTCAAACTGAACCGGAGTCTACATCGTTAACCACGCGGTGGCAACTCGTTCAAGCTTTAACCAAAAATATCTGGCAACGGTGGTCATCGGAATATCTTCAACAACTTCAAACGAGAACTAAATGGCAAAAACCACGAAGTAATCTTGAGGTCGATGACCTCGTCCTCATCCGGGAAGAGAACGTACCACCGGGTAAGTGGGCAATGGGTCGAGTAAAGCAGCTGCATCCAGGAAAGGATGAGTATGTGAGAGTTGTTACCGTCAAGACGAGTAACAATACCATACAGCGTCCAGTCAACAAGCTTGTATACTTACCCGTAAATGAGCAGAGACCCTCATCCGAATCCGCGGCACAGTGCGTGGATGAGTCCTCTCCACGATTACCAGCTGAACCTGATGCTAAAAGGCGTTCCCCGCGACTACGAAAACATAAACCTTTACAAGTCTTTTTCATGTCCGCTTTACTAATGCTTTTGTTTGTATCACCCAGTGATCAGACTCAGCAACTCAAATTGACGCCATATAATGTTACGCAAATTTCGAGCAACCAAGGTCTTTACTTCGACAAGATGTCCAACCTCCAAGTTATCAAGGACGAATGGAAACTCATTGTGTTTTACAACATGTCCACGTTCTATCACGGAGTAACGAACGTAAAGAGCTACATAACGCACTTGAAATTCACCGCCGATTGCATGGGCTCGCAATACGATAGCGTCATCCTACAACTAGAACAGGAAGTAAAAGAACTTGAGCATTATCAAACACTCCTCGAAAAACCTAACGCAAGAAGGCAAAAACGTGGCTTGATAAATGGAGTGGGGTATCTGGCAAATACTATGTTTGGAGTATTGGATGACAGCTTTGCTCAACAATACAAACAGGATATAGAAAAGATAACCACCCATGAGAATCATCTCCAAAAATTACTCAGGAATCAAACACTGGTCTTGGAATCAGAATACAACATTCTACGACGCAGCGAGGAGACAATGAACAACCAGTTCCATTTCATCAAGGAACATCTTCGAAACGCCACTGCTGAAATCAATCGGGTGCGTCTAGACAATGGGAACGGTTTATATGTAACATCTACCGCCTTAGCCGCGAGTGTCATTCTGGCAAATCTAATGCGCATACAGCACACACTTATTGACACCGTGACAGACATCAGCCACGGTCGTATTGACCCTTACCTCCTGTCACCAGAACAACTGGCTCAACAGATCAATATCATCTCCGGGCAATTGCAGGGAAACTTAATGACCCCAATTGAGTCAACAAACCTATCTGACATGTACAAAATCATGAAGGCGTCAGCAACGTTATATGAAGGCTATCTTATCATAGAGATAAAGATTCCATTGGTGAGCAACGACATCTTCGAGTTAGACAGGATCGTACCTATCCCTCAGAAAAGGGGAACGAATCGCATCATTCGCACAGTCCCAAGCTCGCCATTTATTGCCTACAACATCCAAAAGGACCTCGCTCTCTTCTTATCAGATAGTGACCTGCAGGCTTGCATACATGTTCTAAGGAGCAAAAAATTATTGTGTACCTATGACAAACCTGTCTATAATCTAAAAATAAAACAATCGCTGTGTGATATTCAAGATGCAAGTGATATCAGAAACGTTTGTAAACAAGAAGTATCCACGTGCCACAATTATTGGGTCAAATTACATAATGTGAACTCCTGGTTTTATACCTGTTGTGAGTCATGTGAACTTCGTATTTCCTGTATTGCTGATACAACAACTACAGTCATTCAAGGCAGTGGTATCATTAACGTAGGTCAGGGATGCACATTGAAATCGGACGCTTATAGTATCCATGCGCACAACAACTTTCTACGTCACTTGAATATACAATCGAACATCGAAGTCCCAGAGGTGTCCATTCTAAACTCACTCATTAACACGACCTTGCCCATCGATTATGATTCTGCGGTAAACCACACCCACAGGTGGAATCAGCTGGAAGAGCAAATAAGAAACATTAAGGAACAATCTTCTACAGAGTTAACCGTTCACGACATTCATCACTATTCCGTCGCTTATATTGTCCTGGCCTTAGTTGTCATCTTAGGCGGGACCTGCATTTACCTCGTTACAAGAGGGAAGTGTCAGAACGCACTTGAAAAGCAGCAGCACGAGATGGTGGAAGTACGTGGGCAGCCGGACGAGCGCGCCCCTGGGGCGGAGGCGCGAGCCGAGCACGCAGGGCCGAACTCAACGGAGAGCGTGAGGGTAACTGTGCCAGTGCCAGTGTTCAGTGAGTTTAGTGATATAAGTAAATCTACCGAAAGTGTCGATAAGGGGACCTCACCCATGGTCCGTCAGTGAAAGTGAACTTGAGAAACCAGACAATTTAATGTTACAGACTTTACGACTTAGATTAGTTACATAGATATAAACCTAATGAAATCACCTTGTATCATCTTTCAACTGAAATATGTACCATTAATGTAAGTCATCAGTTTTCATGTGTTTAACTTGACCACTTATCATCTAGGATTAAACACGTCTCCTGTCTTCTCCTTTAGAGTTGGCAGTATGTACGGTGAACCCGCACATTAGTACAATTAAGTAGGTTTTGCTGCGTTTGCACACGCGCGACCATTTTATATAGTTGTTACTAAGTAAAATAAATTAGTGATTTTTCTACACTCAACACGGGCGGTTTTATTATCATCCCCGGTTTCTATCTTTTTACCATAAGTGTGCAGACTATCGTCGTACAGAAACATAAGGAGTTATTTAAATTAGCAAGCGATATAAATCCTCGAAGCCGACGAGATCCTCATAGACTCGTACTTAACAGTACTCCCAGGCTTGCTAAGTACAATAAAAGCTGCTTAACTATGAGTATACGAATTTATAACAAACTACCTAGTAATCTGAAAATTTTAAACTCGATATATTCTTTTAAGAATAAATTGTATGAATGGTTAATTGATAACAACTTCTATACTATAAAACAATACCTAGAGCGAAAATAGCGTTCTTGTAATATTGTAATATTTTTGTTAAGGAAATTTTTATTACAAATATTTGCATGCTGTGTTTAATCTTGGCAAAACATGTCTGCTCTATTTTGTACTGTAAGACCTTTTTTAACCCCCGACGGAAAAAGAGGGGTGTTATAAGTTTGAGGTGTGTTGCTGTGTATCTGTGTATCTGTGTATCTGTGTATCTGTGTGTCTGTGTATCTGTGTATCTGTGTATCTGTGTATCTGTGTATCTGTGTATCTGTGTATCTGTGTGTCTGTCTGTGGCATCATAGCGCCTCAACGGATGAACCGATTTTGATTTAGTTTTTTTTGTTGGAAAGGTGATTGTGTCGAGAGTGTTCTTAGCTATGTTTAAAAAAAAACGGTTCAGCCGTTCAAAAGTTATGGGCGTTTTACTGTTTGAATCGGGATGTTTTCGCAAGATAAATGTGTCGGGGGTTTTTTAAATTTTAAATTTTACTTGTATACCATGTTTTACGCAAATAAATATGATTTGATTTTATTTGATTTAAATTGTTACAGTTATAAGTTTTGACTTATTTGTTCTCGCACGCTAGTAGAGGTTTTGATTCGAATCGACACAGTTTTTTGTGATATCGGTTATGTTGATAAAGATATCGATATGGTATGATATCTAACACATATCCGTTTTGATATATCGAAATCATGCATAATATCGATAGTCGAGCGTCAGAGTGACGTGACAGCGCCAATTGCACAGTTATTTTGACCGTGTACAGCGACCTCTAAATACATATAAATCAGTTGCTATCATTAACCTACCTCATTTAAATTTGGAACACAAACGCCTAATTTTGCAGTAATTTTAAAACTGTTTAAGTTCTTAGTTTCGTTAATTGCGTTCTGTGCGTCATGCTCGTTTGTTTTGGTTATCTTGTTAGGTGTTTTTAGATAGTAACTGTCAGTGCTATTATGACTAATTACCTTATTAACCGACGTAAAAAAAAGGGGAGGTTCTCAATTCTACACGTATATTTTTAGGCTCTAGATAGACGGACTGCATTTCAACTGCACTCCGACTGCAAATTTGCAGTTTGAATGCAGTTAGTACGACTGCAAACCAACCATGCAGCCCGAGCGCAGTCGGTGTGCAGTTGGCGTGCAGATCCAACGACTGCACACTGACTGCAAGCTAGCTGCACGACGTGCAGTTCAAATGCAGTTGGTCCCTGAATGCGGGATAATCCACCATGCGGGTCCAGTGCGGGTTGGTGGATGTCACACGTCTTCGAATTTTCGGTTCAGGACATGCCGGTTTCCTCACGATGATTACCTTCACCGTTTTTAGAGTAGTGGTGATGAAATAATTTACACTAAGTAAAGCGCCTGCTTGGGTTCGAACTCACGACCTACGACACTTAAGTTGGGCCGTTACCACTGGGGCACCACTGCTCTCGAAATGTCTTATCTACAGAAAAAAAAGTGTTTAGGCTCTGGTTTCCGCACTGTTGTAAACATAGAGTGTGTACCAACTGTAAATTTACCATCTACTGTACCTATGTTCGTTCGTTGACTTGTGTGTGCCCTGGCAGTTGAGATTGTGTCATGCTGTCTCTAATGTCTCTCTAATGGTGGCACATGTATTGGATCATACGGTTCCCTTCATGATGGTTGAGCTGAGTGGTGCCAGCGCATGCGTCATGTTCGTGAACGGGCGCCATCGGTTGGGTTTGATCATAACTGTTAAGTTATGCTTCGGCCTGCTTTTAATTACTTACTTATTTTATTTTTGAATTGTTTGTTTTACTCTAGACGCAATTACGTGCACTTCTTTTTACATCGTTCTCACTTATGTATTTTTCCAACAAGAAAATAATGCTGTAACCAAGATTTTCTTCTCTATAGAGACCTACTCTGACGCTTGCTAATGTGCAACAAGATTCATGTTGTGTTTGACAGTTCAAAAGTACCTATGTATGGTTTAGTTTAACAAAAAACTTTTTTTTTTATAAGAGTCAAGATGCACATAGAGGCGACGGCGATTCCTATATATTGGACCAAGATCCCAGACGCCCCAGTCACTTTTCATAGCTTTCTAAGTTTCTACACAAAAACTGTGGGATGGTATGTACTTAAAATTGGCCCAATCTTGCAAGTATGCGTTTGCAAGTATGCGTATGTACGCATACTTGCAAGATTGGGCCAATTTTTACGTAAAAATCTTTTGATGATGATTTTTATTATGGATGCTTTTCAGAATAACGTCGGAAATTGGAAATCACTACTGCCAGGCATTTTCCATCGGCGGATATTTCTAATAGACACTTCATAGATTGTAAAAAAAATAAGTACGTGACTAGACTTAGTCCATCCGAATTGTTTTTTCTACATGATACTCAGGGAACTATTTCGATTTTTTTTGGAAGCAGCCGGAGATAGGTACAGTGGCGGCCGAACAGCATACGCAGACATTTAAACTGTCGCTGTGAGTCTCATACCTACTCACATCGAAACGAACGCGCGCTGTATAATTAGATGACCATAAAAAAGTTAATGAAATCAAAAAACCCGACTGCTTAAGAAGCGAACTAAAAAGATGTAAACAAGAAGAAAATCATATTATACATATTTACGAGCTGGCTGAACAAAACTTTTGTATCCTCCGATTGCACCAAAAATCCGTCGTGTTTTTTTTTAACGTCACTTATCTAAGAATACTTGGGCGAACAAACGTAACTAACGATGTCTTAATTATGTAAATCTGTTTAGTGGTTTGCAAGATATGAGGTAATAAAGAATATTACAAACAAACAAGATACGCGCGAAAAACATAACCCTTTCCTTGCAGTCGGGTAAAAACACAGCTTCATTAAACTTATATGTTGTTAATGGTCTAATGTTGGTTTACGTTTAAGTTCTATGTATAGGGGGCAAGCCTTTAATCGGGCACTAGTCTACTCCAAACTGTTACTGACATATTCCAGATAGAATATCCCAACAACAAATAACCCGACCCGGGCATCAAACTCAGGACCTCGTGCTCAGTCTAATAGCGCTTGCGACTTGCGACCACAAGACCAACGGTGCAGTCAGTACCACGAAATGAAATAATTCTGATTTTAAATTTCGCAGGATGTATTCGAACCATTCGAACTCTCTCGTTGAAATGTGTACCTACCTTTTTGTGTAGTAAATAAACATACATACATAAACTCACGCCTTTCCCCCTTGAGGGTAGGCAGAAACTACATAACGCCACCTGCTACGATCCTTACATACTTCTTTTGCTTCACTCACATTCATACATCTAGTCATAAACACAAGCCAGTTATGAGTACTGCGCACCTGGCCTTTCTGAAGAACATCACCAATAAGGAATAGTACATTATGGTACAAGTGTGTAATGTTGGTGATTACCGCTGAGGCGCTATTGAGACCCGAGCCGTTAGGTGAGGGTCTTAAGAGAGCCGAGGACGGTAATCATCAATACGCACGTGTATCATACGACGTTTTTCAACACACTCGTGAAGAAAATAATACTAAAAAAGCATTTCCAACAGTGAAAACGAGTTGTGATTTTTTTTTCGCAATGGCGGTCAAAATTAATCAGTTCTCCTATGCGCGCGCATCTAACAATGGCGATCGGCCATAGACTAAAAATAATGGATTATTTTTTTTTATTTGGTTTTTCGCGATTATCGTTTTAGCCACGTACAAAATGGGGAATTTCAAGTTTTCTTTATTACAGACAAAAACAAAAGTTATATTTAAGTGAAAGTTTTATTTATTAAACACGAACAAGTTGAAATTACATATTTAAATACGAAGTTGCATGAGATGTGTTGCATATGTACTTTTGAGCACGATCTTTTTTGTATCGAAACTGTTTTAAGAACAAAGCAACACAACCAATAAATAAAAAATAAAAAAAACTGTTTATCTCACTTGTGAATAATAGTAATGAAAAAGTCACAGTTTGATAACAGGTGTCATTATGTGCCTAATTGCGGTGAAATTAGAGACACATTATGAGCAAGTGTGTTGAAAAATAACATAATCACCATCACATACATAGAGTATGTCTTTCTAGGGCGTCCCCTCCCGGCGTTTCCATTCACGCCTGCCTTGTAAATACCTTTCGTTAGTCGCCTTTCATTCATCCTCTCAACATGGCCAAACCATCTTAACATATTCTTTTTAGTCACTACACCTTCTTTTAAACTACAACATTGTCTTATTACCTCATTCCTCAATCTATCATTTAAAGTTACACCACACATACATCGCAAGGAACGCATTTCTACTGCATTAATCCTCCTTTCATGTCTTTTTTGCCATACCCAACCTTCACTTCCATACATAAGTGTAGGCACCAGCACGCTGTTGTGAACGGCGAGTCGAGTGTTCTCTAATTTATAGCTATACTAGAGGACGCCCCGCGGTTTCACCCGCGTAGTTCCCGTTCCCGTGGGAATACAGGGATAAAAAGTAGCCAATGTCACCCGGGGATGGAGTAGCTTCCCAACGGTGAAAGAATTTTTGAAATCGGTCCAGTAGGTTTGGAGCCTATTCGGTACAAACAAACAATCAAACAAACAAAAAAATCTTTCCTCTTTATAATATTGGTATAGATAGGTGAGCAGTGGTAGCAGAAAAGTTCTGGAGTGGCGACCGTGAACCGGAAGATGTTGCGTTGGAAGGCCTCCCACTAGGTGGACCGATGACCTGGTGAATGTTGTGGGGATCCGCTGGATGCGAGATGTACCGATCAATGTGGCGACACTTGGGGGAAACATATGTCCAGCAGTGGACGTCTTCCGGCTGAAATGATGATGAGCAGTGCTAACCCAGTAGTAACGGCCGTACAATTTGTTGGTCATGGGTTCGAACCCACGCAGGTGCTTTACTTAGTGTAAATTATTTCATCACCACTGCTCTCAAAACGATGAAGAAAAATATCGTGAGGAAACCGACATGTCCGACATGTCCTAGAGCCAAAACTTTGAAGACATGTGACATCCACCAACCCACACTGGGCCCGCGTGATGGATTACGGCCCATTCCCTCTCACAGAGAGGACGCCTGTGTCCCAGCAGTGGGACCATTAATAGGCTGATGATTGTGTAGGTAGCTATTTTTTTAAAGTGCGCGCATCGTCACCATCGCTTCGCTGTTTGTTGATACTAATAAGTCTGTGTGCACAGTGTACACATTACCATATGTTTGTTGGTTTGACGACAATCAATCAAGTGCGTTTTACAGGTTTATCACGATATTATCAGCAACTAGCTATCGCATTACATTCAGTACGGGGAGAATATATCGCGCGAATGAAATCCACGCGGGTTAAAATCGTAAACTCAGACCAACAAAAAAAGATAGACGTAGCGTCGTGAACATCAAAAGTGAAGCCACATTTTTATCTATGTGTGTTTGGAAGGGTTGCCATTTGTTGATTTTTTTCAATTTTTTTGTGTGGGTAGGATAATATTGTTCGAGTAAGATATTGTTGAGTATGGTATTGAACCTTAAAAGTAAACGATTAAGGTACATTATTAATTATAACTCACGAAAAGAAATATATTTTTTTGTTACATCGCAAAATCTATTTAAAAATAAACAATTAGAAAGTGGCTTTACATGCTTATGATTTGGATATCACCTTTTATGCAATTCTTGCTTGTGTTAGGAGACTTCACTCTTCCGCTTAGCAATATCCATTAATTTCCAATTTAATGCAAAAAAAATACAAATATAAATAGATTATAGAAATACAAATATAATTATACAGAGAAAAAAAATGCGCGTATTTGTGTGATGTGTGGGAGTATAGGGGAGAGTGCGCTAATGTGTGAGGGTGTATAGTTTGTATGAGTTAAAATTAGTATATACAGAGAAAAAAATGCGCGTATTTGTGTGATGTGTGGGAGTATAGAGGAGTGCGCTAATGTGTGAGGGTATATAGTTTGTATGAGTTTAAATTATTTATTTATTTATTTATTAAAACTTTATGTGCAAGTACAAAGGCGGACTTAATGCCTTAGGCATTTTCTACCAGTCGACCTTAGGGTGGTGCAGAGATAAATTAGTATATTTAGTTCTACTCTGGGGTATATGTTTAGGTGTAAGTTAGCTTAGCCTGTGACAGTGTCTTGGGATCGGAAGAAGTAAAATACAGCTACTTCCTATAACCATGCTCATAGAAATTCTATTAAAGGTTATATGTTGCTGAAGCGTAAATCATAACATCGTCAAGTGTAGAGACATTATGTAAATCGTTTTGAAATAATATAGATAATTATATTTTCAATCAACTTTATTAAATTTAAAAATACCACCATAACAAAATCACTGACTCCAAAAAGTAATACAAAGATAAATGTTACTATTAGATAAAGATAAATGTACTATTTCTTATAGCTACTATCCATTTTCTTTTTGTTTCATTATTATTTGGAAATCTAAAATATTAAAATAACATAAAAAAAGAAAACAGGAATATAACTCGAAGTAAGAAATTATATTAAATTTGTTTAATCGAATGAGGTAATTTGAAATCATATTATGGCAACCCACGCACTTTATGTCACTGATTTCGTTCGTTGAGGTTTTTTGTTCCAAGGAACTTAAAATTCATAGTATATTTAATAAATAAACGATGTTATTTCAAGTACTTACATGTGAAATGTGATTCCGTGAGACTTTTTATGTGCTTTGCTATTGTTTTTACAAGTTTTCACTACACAGGAAGGCATAATTCTATTTTTTTTTTATATATGTTAACTAGACGACGTCTCGTAACGTACTAAGAGCGATGAGCATAGTTTTAGTGCAGGTGTGTGCGTGAGAGTGTATATTTACTTGGAGGAGCATAGTTTTGTGGCTTCACTTATGATGTTCGCGACGTTACGTCTATCTTTTTTTGTTGGTCTGAGATCGTAAATCGTAATACGTGTTAAGGGCAGGTAGCCCGACTTTTACATCTCTTTGATTCATTATTAAACAAACAAATAGTGATTTTTTGAATGCAAAAAATATATATATTTTGTAGTTCACTATATTGCTGCTGAGGCTCAAAACATGATATCAAAAACTTCACTCGATCAAAAAAAATCGGAAGAGGAGGCTGAAACGATGTTTTTTTGATGATTTATATTATTTTTCTTGAAGATTATGAAATATTTACTCCCAAAAAACAACTTATAGAACTTTGTTCTCAGAGTAGAATTTATAAAATAGTTTAATTGTTTTAATAATTAATTTATATATAACACAGCGGCCGCCGTACGTACGGCTCTTCAAGTCTTCAGCCAGTCGCCCGCTAGGCCTTGACGAGGCAGGATCTATGCCAGTTTTATTCGTGCTGGACTTCTAGCTAATCTATCGACCGATTTATTATGAGACCACAGTGTAACAGAATCAGTAGGTTAGGAAAGTTTATTAACAGACTTCAAAGAAGACCGAAATATATTATGTCATGGGTGCAATGATATTCAAATGAACAGATATGTTATGAGCGTGCGCATTGTGAATACTCGAATAGGTCACAATTGTGAACTTTAGTCTTTAGTTTATGTCACGCATGACGAAGAGCGATACGCTTTGTTGAAACAAAAACAAAATAAAAAAATGCCAGCGTGTGTATTTAGAAATTGTACCAATTGTGATACCAAAGTACATAAAACAGAAGGGATCTCATACCATATGTAAGTACGCAATACGCCTCAATTTACTAATTTATTTCATTGTTTTCCTAATATTCTGATATTTGGAGGTTAGAAAAAGATAACAACATTGGTGGTCAGAATAATGTTTGTTTACATTCACACGCAAGTGACAAACACTAGCTGTCTCTTTTTTTCTTGTTGGTTTTATCAAGCCATCCCTTTCGACTTGTATTGAAATGTCAGATGAATGAAAAGTGTGAGTGCGGAACACTTTTTTCAATTGTTTTGTGAGTGTATAACGAATCTGTTTATTTGAATATCATTGCATGGGTGTATATTTTTTTGTTTTGTTTTTTTTTGGGTTATTAGACAAAACAAAAAAAAATATATTGCGAATATTAGTCAAAATAAAAATTCAAAATTGCGCCAACCGAAATTTTTGATATAATTGTCATGGGTGTCATTTTCATGGTTTTTGGGGTCGATAAATGCTAATATAGTGTCAAAATGAAAATACAAGATGGCGCCGAATGCCTGACTAAAATTTTGGCAATTTCAATCGGTGCCATCTTGGATTTTGATTCAACAACTGTTTATTTTTAGTCCGTCCGTTTATGTTTTCAAAAACATAAATAGTCAGGTAGGCAAATAATTGGATCGTATTTTATATACGATTTATGCCATTTTTTTTAAAACTACACAAGTACACACTATGAGTTATTATTTATTTACCACGCATTGTAACTCTCGTATTTTAGTAAATTTTAAAAGCAATAGTAAAACCTTCTCTACACACCTTTACTGTGGCTTTTTGACGACTTTACGCACACGCGAGCGCGCCGAGAATTTTGGTTGTAGTATGCTAGTATTATATTATCTGTGGTTGTAGCTAGGTTGATCTTCGTTGATTGTTTGTTTGGCGTCGCCTCAAAATGTTAGACTAAAAATTTATTTTTTGCTTTTCAGTTCGTTATTTTGTTGGTTAATTTTTTTGTTAATAAAAAAGTTTTCTTTTCACTTTACTTGATTTCAACAGAATCGGTTTACCAGTGGGAAAATTATCATAAAATTTTTTTTGCCTACCTTTAAGGGTGGATTTAATTTTTCAAATTTAAATGGAACAAACTTAGAGGTTTACAACTTTACACTTTCAAATAAATAGTACATTATGGTACAAGTGTGTAATGTTGGTGATTACCGCTGAGGCGCCATTGAGACCCGAGCCGTTAGGTGAGGGTCTTAAGAGAGCCGAGGACGGTAATCATCAATACACACGTGTATCATACGACGTTTTTCAACACACTTGTGAAGAAAATAATACAAAAAAATCATTTCCAACAGTGAAAACGAATTGTGATTTTTTTTTTGGAATGGCGGGTAAAATTAATCAGTTTTCCTATGCGCGCGCATCTAACCATGGCCACAGATTACTAAATAGTTACTACCATGGCGATCGGCCATAAACTAAAAATAATGAGTTTTTTTTTGGCTTTTCGCGAATAGCGTTTTAGCCACGTACAAAATGGGGAATTTCAAGTTTTCTTTATTACAGACAAAAACAAAAGTTATATTTAAGTGAAAGTTTTATTTATTAAACACGTACAAGTTGAAATTATCTATTTAAATACGAAGTTGCATGAAATGTGTTACATTTGTACTATTGAGCACGATCTTTTTTGTATCGAAACTTTTTTAAGAACAAAGCAACTCAACAAATAAATTAAAAAAAGACTCTTTATCTCACTTGTGAATAATAGTAATGAAAAAGTCACAGTTTGATAACAGGTGTCATTATGTGCCTAGTTGCGGTGAAATTAGAGCCACTTTATGAGCAAGTGTGTTGAAAAAATATTTTTTGACATCGGGCTATGTTATAAAAAATCTTTTCCTGCCTGTTAGTCAGTCAACATAGTTGAAAATAGCTCAGATTGATATATTTTTGCATAAACTGTGACTTTGATTGATATCTAATGCTTGGAATATTATACAAATCAGGTTGTATAGGTACTACCAGGCGGCACGGCTTCACGTGTTTTCCGAGGATCGGTGTGTCACACCACAAACTTCCAAACTCTGTGCTACCACTGAGAAATTCCTAATGGAAAGACCCATTAACACTTTGTGCCCGATCTGGGAATCGAACCCACGACCTCAGCGGTAGCGGTTACGACTAGAACAACGAGGCAGTCCTGCGGGTAACGCAGGTGACATATTGTATTATCAGTTATAGCAGAATAAATTTACCTATGTTTGCAATCATTGTAAGTATGTGAGAACCATGTTCCTAATTATCAAATTATAGAATTTATTTGTTAGTGCTTGTAATACTGTATACCTATTCGTAGTACGATGTACGTACTGGTTGCACCGTCGTCACGTATATGAATTAATGTATGTATGTATATATAGTAAAACACTTTTTTTTTAGTAAATGAGAAGTTTTTCTCCGTTCTCTACATAACAAGCTTCCTTTGCAAATGGACAGTAGAATCAATTATTATTATTTTTAGGATTCCGTACCTCAAAAGGAAAAGTGTTGCCCCACTGTCTGCCTGTTCGTCTTTCTGTCAAGAACCTTTATCTAGGGAACGCGTGGAGGTATTTAGTGGAAATTAATATCGTATACTCAAGTTTGCAACCCCTTGCAGCTGTGAAAAAATCTGACTTCTGGATTCAACGCAATCATGAGATACAGCCGTTAATGATGCATATTTTACACTTGCAAGGGAATCCTAATCTACAGGGTATAGTTCTCGCCAAACTTCTTGTCCGCCCTGAAGTTGGCTACAATGGCTGCGCAGTAGAAAATCTCATTTTCTTTTTCCTTTCCAACCTTATAGTGTGGGTGGCATAGTGAGGTCTCCAAACAGTGCTCCAAACAATTATAAAGTAGAGTCTTACCCTCAGTTTCCCACCTTAAAATTATCGGAGAATTAATGTGACAAATTGTCAAGCACGCGTTATCTGCTATGATTGGTTGAATGCATTTTCGACAGCCAATCACAGAAGATAACGCGTGTTTGACAATTTGTCACATTAATTCTCCGATAATTTTAAGGTGGGAAACTGAGAGTTAGTCTTAATGCGACGGAAACTTGGTAATATTTCTTATGACAAACTCAAGCAATCTGGAAGCTTTTTACCCGACTGCCGAAGGAGGGTAATGTGTTTATCAGTCTATGTATGGATGTATGTATGTTTGTTCCTATGTGGCGTTCTAGAGACAAAACGCGTTGGCCGATTTTGATGATTCTTACTTGATACGTCAATCGATTCGTCTTAACCCTGCGAGTGTACCTGGCTACATAAAAATTGGATAAGAAAAAAATGGCGTATTTTCGGCGCCATTTTGTGGGGGGGGGATTTTTTTTTTCTTCAAATCCCATCGTGTGGGGTATCAAAATAAACGGTTTTAAGAGGAGACTTCAAAAATATATAACACTTATATGTTTAAATGTACATAATTTAAAAAAAAAACTAAAAAGTTGTAAATAATACATCTGGTTTTGGTCAGCCAGATCGCGAATATGTATCCTCCGACTGCACAGCATGATTTTCTTCTTGTTTACGTCTTTTTAGTTCGCTTTTTAAGCAGTCGGGTTTTTTTGATTATTTTAATTAACTTTTTTTTAACTACATTTTCAATGTGGGGTACAAATGTGAACTGCCTATCGAACAAAACTCCCAAGTCTCTTATTTGTTCCACTTCCTGAATTAAGGGCCTACATACGCTTTAGTGCCGTAAAACGGTAACTTTCTAAAGCATACTCCTCAGTAACAGCTAGGTTAAAAGGTTTGCAAAAAATATATATTTATTATTGATTCATGTACATAATTTTGAACACAAGGTTTTTTCGTGTCACTAATAGTTTTGCTTTAAAAAAATAATTTACAACACGATATTTTTTCGCAACTTTTGGAAACTCCTCCAAAACGACTTGGATGTTTAAAAGTAATTTTATACAGAAAAAATGATGGCTGGAATTTCTTCATACCTAACACAGCATATGCAAATCAAATAATATTTTGCAAACAAAACTGTTCAAAAGGAGGTTCAATTTTGATATTTTGGCATCGAGCGGGCGCACGGCCAGTACTGCGTTACATTGGGGCGTATATATCACCTTAAGTTGCCATCAATATAATAATCAGATCTTGTTAATTTAGCTTTTCTGGTATATTTCACATGGTGATCATCACACCATTTCACTAATATACCAATATCTCTCTGTATCAGCTCAACATCACGGTCTGATTCAATTATTCTGCAAAATTTTAATCGTCAGCATACATGAAACACTCTAATTCTCATAACTCTATTTTAATAGCCTAATTAATAAAAATATTAGTCGTCATAGCATTGCTCTGTACCTCACGAATTAATTTGGTGTTTTGCCTCAAAAAAGTACCAATGATTTATTTATTTGATCAATTTACCTGTTAATGTAATTCACAAAACGGTGAAGGAAAACATCGTGAGAAAACCGGCATGTCCTTGAATCAAAAATTTGAAGACATGTGACATCTACCAATCCGCACTGGGTCCGTGTGGTGGATTGTGGACCATTCTCTGTCTCACAGAGAGAATGTCTGTGTCCCAGCAGTGGGAACGTTAAAAGGCTGATGATGATGTTGACCAGCAGCCTTATTGCGTAAGTGAATTCGGCAAGGCAAAGGGTTTGACCGCCATCAATTAACCATTCAAATGCGATTTGAAAGACCCGATGTAGATTTCCGTCTATGTGATTGGTTGATTTGCCGAATTCACATAAGCAGCAATTAGGCAGCTGTTAATGATATTCTGTGGCAAAACGAACAAAACAGAAGGTACCAATGACACCGACTGCCGAAAAGAAATTTATTTTTGCACTTTTTAAGACGACGACAACGACCTTGAAGGAACAAAACAAAACGCGACCTCGTTTCACATTTCTCACCCGCGCGACCCATAATTCGACAGAATTTTGTACTTTTCTTGTGTTTAAAAAAAAGCCTTCAAAATGTAGATAAGTGTTCTTTGAGATGGTGGAAATTTCATTAAAATACGCCCAGCGGTTTTTGTGCGATTGTCGTTTTATTGTGCGTGTTAGACATAGCTTTACAAAGCAGAATCTGATGATGTGATCCCATGGAAATCGAGGGAACTTCTCAAATATTATAGGCAGACATATAGCGATTTAGGTATCCAATAGAATAGAATAGAATAGAATAGAATACTCTTTATTATGTACACCAAATAAGTTACAGAAAGTATAGATAAAGAAAAAAATACACTGGGTGACACCATGGGCGGCCTTATCGCTAAAAGCGATCTTTTCAAGACAACCTTTGGATGGATTTTAAAAAAGAAAGGAAAGAAAGTACTGTAGGTAGTCTATTGGTGTACTATTTATATATAAAATAAATACATATATATAAACATACTATATATAAAAATATATACAGTTATAAGTATGGAACAAAAACATAGAAATCAAGAAAACAACTACTAAAGAGAGAGGTAGTGATTCTTTACCATAGTTTTAAAAATGGGCAGAGATTGAGCTCGCCTTATTGACCTTTCAACGAGCAATTCTTGTCTATATAAATAAATATATTTCTCTCTGAACCTCGAAAACGGGTCCAACGAGTTTCATGAAATTTAGTAGTTACGCAAGGCCTTTCTGGGGCGATAAATCGGTCTAGCTAGGTTTAATTTTTAGAAAACGTCGTATTCTGTTTTCACCCGAGCAGAGCTCCGTCGCCCAGGTACTTTTTATTTATTTATTTATTTATTTAGGATCTCCAACAAAGGATGTACACAGATCATGTGAAATAGACTGCACTTAAAAAGTATCACGTAGGTATGCTAGTATTATATTATCTGTGACGTAGGTGAACTCTTTCACTTACAGGAGACCACAGCATGCATAATTGAATTTACATCTAAGCTAACAAATTTATAATACCATTGAAATATATTGAAAAAATTTAAGAGAATTAAATTTAAAAATTAAAAACATATTAAGGATATTAAATAAATGAAATTGAAAAATAAAATTAACAATAATATACTCTTTTATTTCTTTTAGAAATCGCAAGAGATTCTTGTATGTCAAAATTTTTTATAATAGAATATACATTTGTTAACAAATTGATAAAACTATTTAAACATACTATAAAATAAAAATAAAAAGTTTAAAACAATTAAAATTAATACACATCAGATGTTATTAAATAAATGAAGAATAAAATTAACAATTAGATAGATCTTTAAGACATTTCTTATACATTGCAAGAGATTCACATATGTCAAAATTTGTTGTTTTGTTGCTTTTCAATGACATGGCAAGCATTTGCACTCACAAAGTATCATTTGGTGAAGTGGATCTGATGAAGAAGACCACAAATGGCCACTGGAACTGCTTAATAATTATGGCATGGGTATAAGCTATCTCGAATGATATCATATACCCATGCATGATGCAACAAATATGTATAAATAAATGGTACTGATGAAAATGTTACCATAAAATATAATATTAACTTCAAAAAAACACGTTTGTTGCATGGGAGCCCCACTTAAATATTTATTTTATTCTGTTTTTAGTATTTGTTGTTATAGCGGCAACAGAAATACATCTTGAGAAAATTTCAACTGTCTAGCTATCACGGTTCATGAGATACAGCCTGGTGACAGACGAACAGATAAACAGACAGCGGACCGCGGAGTCTTAGTAATAGGGTCCCGTTTTTACCCTTTGGGTACGGAATCCTTCTAAAGCAAAACACTCCAAAGCGAAAAATAACTTTGCTTTGTTCAACGACAAAATATATTTTTAAAAAGACAGGTTATTATATTAACATCTCAGTACAGGCTTAAGTAGGTAGGTACCTACTTGTTTTTAAGATTTCTAGATACCTAACTACAATGAGGCAAATAAAACATTATCAAAAAAGCAAAGTTTATCCAGCAGTTAACAAAGAGAGTCACAAACAAAGATTTAACAAAAACAATTAAAAAACCCCAAGTCACACACAAAAACCTCTTTAACCTACATAATTTATCTAATATTAAACACGTTTCGATCGGCAATACATCGAAACACGATATCTTGCGACAATACCCCGATTCAAACAGTAAAATGCCCATAACTTTTAACCGGCTGAACCGATTCATCAAACATAGCGAAGAATACTCACGATAATGTCACTCAAAAACTCAATCAAAATTGATTCATCCGTTTAGGAGCTGTGAAGCCACAGACAGATATAGACGCACAAAAACCGCTGGGCGTATTTTAATGAAATCGAAACCATCTCAAAGACAATTTAACTATCTACATTTTGATCAGGGTACCTACCCCCACCTTTTACAAAACAATACCAATTTGAGTACGCTTTGTTTCTAGCTCTTATTGAGACTTTTCATTATCGTACCCTCACCTTAGTTAAACGATATCAAATTGATGCCGATTAGTGTTGGGAATGAACGAATGATTTGAAATATTTATCTATTTCCCGATATAGAATTGCTAGCGAAGTAAAAAAAGGTTTTTAGAATGTCGTTTTTGCTATCACTAAAATTTAAAATAAAAATTATCATGAGATGTTTATTTCATATAAAAACCAAATAGAATTATATACCATACTAAACATTCATGTCAAACATTTACACTATTATTTTCTTAAGTGTATTTTACAACAATATAATAAATTTAAAGAAAAAATAAGTATTATTGAAATCAAAACCAATAGCTGACACTGTAAAGCATCTCAAAAGACTGAGTATGATATAATTTATTACCTGTGGCTTGACTTTCCATATTATTATGATAACAAATTAAAGAGTGCAACAAATCTTACCATTTTACTTTGTAAGCTTGTATTTTTAAATTGGTCGGATTATTTATAACCTCCATTTTTTGTCGTATGAGCTCTGTTTACAAGCGTACCTTATTATTTTCGTTGTTTTAAAGTTATTTACAATAAAGTTGTTGTGTGTTTGTTGTGAGTTGTGTGACAAAAGGATTGCCATATATTCTATGAACAAAGAGACGCTTACATACCTATATCTACAAACATGTCCAATAGTTGTGACCTAAAGATTGTTATCCAAAATTGCCGCTATCACAATGTTATCACGAATTTCTGTCTTCAAAACTCTCCGTGGTGACAAGGGGATGTATTATACCCTAGACGAATTGGACGATATGGAGCCAAGTCCATGTTTTTTATAAATAATGATTTGCCTACAATTTTATTTGGATGCTGTAAATGAAAATGATTTGTTGTCCAACTACAACAGAGCGGCACGTACAAATAATGAAGAAGCTGTAAATAAGTTAATCGCAACCGGAAAACCTTGACAGAGATGATAAAGTCCTCTGGCGTGAAAAATAATTAAATAACATTGTGCTCCTTTCGCTAACTTGGCTTAAAGAAGGTAATCTATAATCTTATTCTTAAAAGATTGGTTATTTTGTAGAAAATAAAACAATATACTTACTAACTCATTAATTAAGTGCACCTGTTTTTGGTTAATACCTAACACAATATTCAAATTTTGTTATAGGATACACTCGTAGCAAAGTATGGCAGGACCAAACCATAATGATGTTCTGTTAAAGACCCCATCATAAAGACATATCCGCAGGATTAATAAATCTGCTATTACCTCCTTTTATTACATCAATGGCTATTACTGTGTATTGGTAAGTTTTAGTTAATATTATTATGCTATTCTAAATGCAAAAACTTACTTTAACCCCTTGAGTGCTAATTAGCAGACACAATAATAGACAAACAAGTGCCTTTTGGAAACTTTGGTTCCCAAGACAATCACCATAATATTTGATGTAATAGTTTACATCTTGTACCATTTAGCCTGGCCAGAGGCACAGATAATATAATACTGGTCTTGGGTTTCCTCTTCTGGGTGCCAACTGAAAACCAGTGCTGGGTGTCTGACGACCAGCAAATGCTGAGTTGGTAACCCTTTCGTTATGGCCAAGTTTATTGCAATTTGTCTCGGTATTTCATTACTGTCATTTACACTGTTGCTGGTGGGTTGTGACTGTCAAATAAACGTATCTTGTTTTTCAGCTATCACCTGCCTACTCTATAAAACTCAGGACTCATATTTCATTATTTGTCTACAGGATCAGATACTGGCTTTTTGAATGGAGGTGAGATGAAAGGAAGAAGCCATCATCTTCACCATTCACCATTGATTATCACTCAGAAATGGATACCTACAAATATGAAAAATTGTTCATCAGTTCACCACAATTTTGCCAAACAAGAGCCCAACTCTGTTGTGGTTATATACAATGAAAAACCTTACCATTACTAAAAGTAAGAAAAAGTACCATTGTCCACTGCCAAAAAAATATTATGTAATAGGCCTGGTTTCTAGAGAACAGTCATGACATCATGTATATGTCATCAAAAACCAGAAATATTCTGAAATAATCAGTAAATTATTTAAGCACCTAATAGTAAGAAAAGAAGAAAGTGAGACGATGAATTTGTATGTTTTTTTTGTGGCAAATAAACACTTTTTCTTTCTTTCTAAGTTACAGTTTTATCCTAATTTGCTAAAGAACTTAATAAAACCAGCGCTTTCTATTTTGGCCCCAGAACCGCCTTGAAATAAAACAGGTTAGCATGGGGTTAGACTACTACAAATGTTCTATGTTCCTTGGAGTGTAAGAAAACAATGATATGTGTCCAGCATGGAGCTCGTTGAAATATGTTAATTTAACTATGACTTATTCCCTTTATCAGTAATGCATTTTCTGTTCAAAGTAGACCTACCTAATAAATAATTGTGTTTAAAAACAGTGTTATGTTTTATTTTATTGAAGTATTTGTAGTGTTTGATGTAATAAGACAGCATTAGTTGGTTTCGTCATGTTGACCAGATTTATTTATCAAAGGTAGTGGAGAGATAACATTAAGTAAAATGTGTACACATATATATATTGTTGCGGTGGCGGTAAGGTGTCTGGATGTTGTAAGTACCTATCCACGGTCGCCCCCGCTGGCACAGTATCCCACTTATGTTTGTCGTGCGTTCCCTACTTACTCAGCTGGTGGCACACGTCACCACGCACCCCTGAATGCGTATGTAGGGTAGTACGAGAGGACAACCCAAGGATCCACGTTTTTGACTGAAGAAAGAACCAGAAATAAAAGGCGGATTTTCTTGAGAATTGGTTCCGCGGATTTCGGCTTTTCTCCTTCCGGCTGAGCTGCGACCAGTTTATAATAGTAATCTCTGGCTGCGACTGAATTCATCTGTCCAGTGGCCCGTCTTCCTTCTTATATATGGCCCGCTCAGACCAACAAAAAAAGAATGGCCCGTCATTCCCAAATTGACGCCCGCGTGTTTATGGACCATCCTTGCGTTCATTTTGACTTAGCCGAAATCTTTGGAGCCGTGTATTTTATTAAATTTTCTACATAATCCTTACAAATTTGGTCTTAAATGATAGGCTTTAACCACGTACATATAATTACAATAATAAAATTTACACATTTTACCATAATTAAAAGTTTTTAGAACAAAAACGAAAAATTCTGGTTTGTTTACATTTTGATTATAATGATATGCGATTATCTTGGAAACGTGTGGACCGATTTACATGACTCAAACGGATAAAATGGTTTTAGACCCAGACCTTTCATTTGACACAAACCTCAACAAAAAATCTCCACAAACAAAAAATCATGTTTTCAAGTTCTGCGCGTAATTATTAACATGTAGGTATCTCATGACAATTATTTAAAAACTATCTTTATCATCTTTTAACATTCGAATTAGGATTATATATGTTTGTACATGCTAATTAGATAAAAAACAAAATAATTACAACTCTAATTAATATCTAACAAGAAGTAATTACACTTAGGTACTATACTTCGACATTTACTTACAATTTGTTTAGTTATCTTAGGTACTTACTAGTCAATTTTATTAGATGTACTTAACTATCACTTTATGTACTAAGGTGCTTTCATGAGTAGGTAGGTATTACATAAACTTCGTTGTTTTATCAGCGTGCAGATGGGGTTTTTTAAAATAGGCATACCTACGTATTACGTATAAATTAACTAAGTATAGTAAATACCTCTAAATATAGGTAGTTATATGATGAATAAAAGGCGACTAAGAAAAGATATTTACAAGGCAGATGTGAGTGAAAACGCCACCCGGTAGGGGACGTCCTAGGTCATACACGGATCTAATTAGTACCTAATGTTCTCCAGAAAGGTCAGGTGGGCTGTCAGAGGCTGAGGGCCTCATTACCGGTGTCCTCGTATGACTAGATGTATGGATGTAAATGAAGCAAAAGTAGTATGTTAGGACCGTAGCAGGTGGCGTTGTAGTTTCTGCTTGCCCACATGGGAAAGAGGCGTGAGTTTGTTTGAATATTTTCAGGGTAAGTAGAATGGATGAGTTTGACGATAATAATAAATAATGTACAACACGTGGGGTATAAAAGTATATTGATTCTCCAGCTGCAAAAACATTTATTACCTGATTACATCACAGTAGGTGCACAAACCAACACACAATATTGTTAACGCAGTCGGGTAAGATGCAGATGGTTATCAGTTATCTACCACCATTGAGATTATGTCCATGGTTATCACACACAACAATACTAGGCAGTCATCACAAGCACATTAAGGATTAATACAGCAAAGCAGCCATAAGCAATAACGTGAGACACTAGCACACGCATCATAAAACACCAAATGCATTCTTCGTTCGTCGTACGTAGGTTTTACAGGTTTCATATATTTTAGCTCCCTCAGCTTCACGATGCGTTTGTTGGCCTCTATCAGCTTTCTTTTATTTCTTATTTATCCTCGAACTCGAACAGTTTTATACACTTACAGCCTTTAATTATATCATTTGCTGCTGTTTTGGTTATCTATCCCAAGCATTGTGCTTATTGTCGGTAGACACAAGCTGACGGCGCGGCGGTAGTAGGTTGCGATGGCTCACGTAGCGTCTGCACTGTCCTCCATGATTTCATGGGTTTACTCGCCATTCATAATGTATTCGCCACCTAGAATCAAACAAGAAATTTAGGCCACATATGTTAAAATCGCATGAGATACACAAATCAATCGACAAGTTTACCTACGTAGATAGGTGATAACATAACATGATGCCTGTAGCTCTGTAGGGATTGGCAGAGGTTATGTATCGAATAAATGCGTAAATAAATACGTTTTACTTACCGTATGATCACGGAAGTGATAATTTTTGTATATATTTTGGAAAATGTTGATAAATCGAGCCCGCCAAAGCAACTTTTTTTAACTGTCAAACAAAACCAAAAATTGTAGTAAAAACGATATCGCTGGTTGTCAAAAAGCAGGCTGTGGTTTGAATTTTGAATGAACTATAAGAAAATCGGTATCCAAATATTATCAAAACCTAAACAAAAGCAAACTTCGTAGCGTTATCAAATTGAGCTTTCTTAAACGACGTCATGGTACGAAAACGTGAAACAAGGTCAAATTGATACCGCTCTAAGAGCTTGTGGTAACCCCCCTGATGTTTTTTTTTAAAGTCCTAGAAGAATATGGAAAGAACAAAAAACTACTAAAATTTGGGTCGCGCGGGTGTGAAACGAGTGCGCGTTTTGTTCCCTCAAGGTCTTTGGCATTAGTCATCGTCTTAAGAAGTCAGTTAATTTTATTGTGAAAAGGATATTTTTTTTCATTTTTGATTGGTGCTTTTTTATTACACGCACGTGATCGTGGGAAACTATTATTTTTACAAGCTTTTCATTACGTTCACCTGTCCCGGTGTCTGTAATCAAATCTTGCAAGCTGAACACTTCCCAGTGGTCGATTGAGCTCAAATTTTGCACATATGTTTGTATCCTAGTGACAGTGAAATTTTTGGCGCGGTATTTTAATCTTGTTTTTTTTAACCCCCGATGGAAAATGAGGGGTGTTATAAGGTTGACGTGTGTACCTACCTGTTTGTATGTGTATCTGTCTGTGGCATTATAGTTTCTAAACGGATGAACCGATTTTGTTTTCATTATCGGGAGTGTTCCTAGTTATGTTTGATGAAAATCGGTTCAGCAGTTAAAATGATTTGGACGTTTTATGGTTTAAATTGGGGCATTTGCGCAACTGTCATGTCGGGGTTTTTTTAATTTGTCTTGTTTGTATGCGTATATCTGTCTGTGGCTTCACAGCTCCTAAACGGATGAATCAATTTTGATTGAGTTTTTTGAGTGACATTATCGAGAGTATTCTTCGCTATGTTTGATGAATCGGTTCAGCCGGTTAAAAGTTATGGAAATTTTACTGTTTGAATCGGGGTATTGTCGCAAGACATCGTGTTTCGATGTATTGCCGATCGAAACGTGTTTAATATTAGATAAATTATGTAGGTTAAAGAGGTTTTTGTGTGTGACTTGGGTTTTTTTAATTGTGTTTTGTTAAATCTTTGTTTGTGACTCTCTTTGTTATCTGCTGGATAAACTTTGCTTTTTTGATAATGTTTTATTTGCCTCATTGTAGTTAGGTAGATATCTAGAAATCTTAAAAACAAGTAGGTACCTACCTACTTAAGCCTGTACTGAGATGTTAATTTAATAACCTGTCTTTTTAAAAATATATTTTGTCGTTGAACAAAGCAAAGTTATTTTTCGCTTTGGAGTGTTTTGCTTTAGAAGGATTCCGTAACCAAAGGGTAAACACGGGACCCTATTACTAAGACTCCGCGGTCCGTCTGTCTGTCTGTCTGTCACCAGGCTGTATCTCATGAACCGTGATAGCTAGACAGTTGAAATTTTCTCAAGATGTATTTCTGTTGCCGCTATAACAACAAATACTAAAAACAGAATAAAATAAATATTTAAGTGGGGCTCCCATGCAACAAACGTGTTTTTTTGAAGTTAATATTATATTTTATGGTAACATTTTCATCAGTACCATTTATTTATACATATTTGTTGCATCATGCATGGGTATATGATATCATTCGAGATAGCTTATACCCATGCCATAATTATTAAGTAGTTCCAGTGGCCATTTGTGGTCTTCTTCATCAGATACACTTCACCAAATGATACTTTGTGAGTGCAAATGCTTGCCATGTCATTGAAAAGCAACAAAACAACAAATTTTGACATATGTGAATCTCTTGCAATGTATAAGAAATGTCTTAAAGATCTATCTAATTGTTAATTTTATTCTTCATTTATTTAATAACATCTGATGTGTATTAATTTTAATTGTTTTAAACTTTTTATTTTTATTTTTTAGTATGTTTAAATAGTTTTATCAATTTGTTAACAAATGTATATTCTATTACCTATAAACAATTTTGACATACAAGAATCTCTTGCGATTTCTAAAAGAAAAAAAAAAGTATATTATTGTTAATTTTATTTTTCAATTTCATTTATTTAATATCCTTAATATGTTTTTAATTTTTAAATTTAATTCTCTTAAACTTTTTCAATATATTTCAATGGTATTATAAATTTGTTAGCTTAGATGTAAATTCAATTATGCATGCTGTGGTCTCCTGTAAGTGAAGGAGTTCACCTACGTCACAGATAATATAATACTAGCATACAGATGCCTCATCCCATACAAAGAAACCGTGCCGACGTAACTAGCGTTTTTCATCTGATTAATCTTGTTATTTTTTGTACATCGAACGCGTTCGGTTCTGTTTCACGGTGATAGATAGATGGTGTTAGCAGTGACTTGCAAGTAAAAGGGTTTACTAAGTTCGTGAATATTTTTTTCTTTAAATACAGTGTAGGTTCGTTTTATAGTATTTATTGCCACGTTTTACAGTTTTTTTTTTGCACCAAAATGTGTTACAATGCAAATTTTAACAATCGAGTGGAATGCCTCACAAATTAAAAAATGCGCCATCTATTGGCATCAATTCTAAATTATCCGTTAAAATAATCTTTGAAATGTGAATTAAGAGCCCAATATTCCATAATTTTGTACTTAGGAGAGTTGATTAAACAAGAACATACAATTTTTATGTTCAATTCCAGAAAATGTGAATTTTACACACATTCAATAACAGATACGTGCATATCGCGCCATCTAGTGAGATTTATTTGAACCAAATTTTCTTTGTTAGCAATGAGACCCCGTCTACGTGATACTTTTTAAGTGCAGTCTATTTCACATGATCTGTGTACATCCTTTGTTGGAGATCCTAAATAAATAAATAAATAAATAAAAAGTACCTGGGCGACGGAGCTCTGCTCGGGTGAAAACAGAGAATACGACGTTTTCTAAAAATTAAACCTAGCTAGACCGATTTATCGCCCCAGAAAGGCCTTGCGTAACTACTAAATTTCATGAAACTCGTTGGACCCGTTTTCGAGGTTCAGAGAGAAATATATTTATTTATATAGACATGAATTGCTCGTTGAAAGGTATTGGATACCTAAATCGCTATATGTCTGCCTATATTTGAGAAGTTCCCTCGATTTCCGTGGGATCACATCATCAGATTCTGCTTTGGTGATAATAATGGGAACACCTTGACAGTATGCCAGTTCAAAAGAATTTTGCAAATATGTCTATTTATGACGGAGTTGTAGAACACTAGCGACCCGCCCCAGCTTCGCCCTTGACAAATTTTACACAAAAACCTTCCTCATTTCTCACTCTTTCTATTGCTGATAACCGCATGAAAATCGGTTCAGTAGTTTTTGAGTTTATCGCGTACAGACGCGGCGGGAGACTTTATTTTAAAATATGTAGTGATGATATAGATGTAGAACATAAATAAAAAAAGAAACATCCGAATTGAGAAACTTCTCCTTTTGGGAAGTCGGTTAAAAACTCGCCAAGTCCGACTCGGACTCGCGCACGAAGGGTTCCGTACCATTATCGCAAAAAAACGGCAAAAAATAACGTTTGTTGTTTAGGAGCCCCACTTATACATATATTTATTGTATGCGGCAACAGAAATACATCATCTGTGAAATTTTCAACTGTCTAGCTATCTCGGTTCATGAGATACAGCCTGGTGACAGACCGTTTTTACCCTTTGGGTACGGAAGTCTAAAAACAACACACATTTTTATTCATAAATTCGCGCCATTAGCCACGGAAAAGTAACAACACTGATTACATACAAAACTAATATTTGTAAACGCGATAAAAAAACCCAGAAGAAAAACACAGATAAAATAAACATTTAATTATTAGATGAGTTTTACTTACCGCTTTTAGCGTGACATATAAAATTTATTATAAAAAATACAGTCAGAGCACAATTGAACGATACGTCACTCATTGTACAACCACTAGGCACTAATGTCGGATGACCGAATAAAAATGTATGTTGATATTAGTTCGTAACGGTACCTGAGTGGGCTACGATTTGCTTAAATGTCGTACTCAACTCACTTTGCAATGTAACTGGTGGCTTTGAAGTGAATTCCGTTCTAGTTCAGTTACTCGTTAAGGGGGCGATAACCCTCTGTAACTGATTTAAAAATGCATATCACGTCTAAACGACTAATCGCAACTTTAAAAAAATAATATTATGTTATACTAGACCATTTTCTTAATAATATGATTTGTGTAAATTTTACATTTTATACTTATAACATAGTGTAATTAATCTGCAAAGTTATGTCTAATTCGGTTAAAAAACGACTATCGCACCAAAACCACAAAGCCTGTTTTGGGTCGTGTCACCCCAACATATTGTAGTGGTTTGTATTTGTACTATTCTCATTATAGGTTGACTTAAAAAAAAGCCGTTGATAAAATGTAGGTAATTAAATTGTCTTTTAGTGGTGTTAATTTCATAAATATGCGCTTTGTGGTTTTGGTGCAATTGATTTTTTTTCCGAATTAGACATAACTTTCCAAATTAATTACATTATGTTATACAAATATTTTTTTAAACCAAATTATATAATCCATATTAAAAAAAAAACTATACTACTAAAAGGTAAAGTTTGTGAGTTTGCGAGGTTGTAGGGGGTTGTCTCTGGATCTGCTGAATCGATTTAGATGAAATTTGGCACGGAGACAGTTTGAGACCCTGGGAAGGACATAGGACAGTGTGTGTTCCCTTGGGGTGATGAAACACTTTTTATGCGGGAGAAGTCGCGGGAAAAGCTAGTTTAGAGAAAAAATTATTTCGTAAAAGTAGTATGCAGAAAAGAACAGATTGTGGTAGGAACTAAAAATGTCAATAAAATAAAATAAAAAATATAACGATTTTTTTTTCAATAAGAATGAAATTAAAATTAATAATTAATTTAAAAACATGATATGCAATGAAATTTATGTGAATTTTAATCTACCTAGAGAGTAGATTTTACATTTACTGGCGCTCAATACACACCAAATATACGCGTGCTAAATGCACAGATAAATGCATACTTTAATTATAAAAATATAATTAACTTACTGATGACTTGATAATGTGTCATAGTGTGATTTTGCTTTCTTTGCAGGAGGCTGATCACTTCCACTCTCTAAATTATCACGGTCAGACATTTTATTATCAGAACAGAAAAATGATTTATTTACCAGAAAAACACAGGTTATGAGTACTGTAATAAACAGAGTATACATTATAGGTATCCGAGCTCAGTGGAGCGAAAGAGATGGCTTAACGCCGGATCGAGTGAGAGAGAAACGCACAGTCGATTGCGCGTGGCGACGCGTCGCCACGCCAGAAATCGGTCTCACGTGCGCCTATAGATGTTTCACATCAAAAAAATTTTTTAATTAATCCTATCGACGCAATGTCCATTTTAAACTCAGTTACAGACGGTTATCAGTGCCTTAAGGGCGAGGTCAAATGTATTATGGACGTTTCGTAATTTAAAAATAATTATTCTATTTGGTTCGTCACGTCTTCAGTTAGATTAGTTGTACGGATTGACATTAGATAGTGCTCAAGCGCGAGCCTATGGACAATAAAAAAACTTGACACACGGGTCGTCTATGCCCTGGATTACGACATGGGATACTTTTTATCCCGGGTGTTCGCGACGAGGCGTCACAAAAATGTTAGAATAGTTTTGTAGATATAAATAGTATAAACAAAACATACGTCTGCTTACCCCAGCGCGCGAGCTCGTACTAAAAAGTTTTAGACGAGAATTTTTCTTTTATAGTTTTTTCAAACATAAAATTTCGACCACTTTTTGAGGCACTAAACATTATGTTTTAGTGTATATGAGTATGTATTAAGTAAATATGGGGTCTAAAGAGTAAATTAGAATCGTTACATACATACTAAATGCGGTAGTTACGGAAAGAAAGCAAAATCAAAACAAGTCAAATTAAGTAAACATGACCGGCCGCCATGACCGTTTAGTTCGAAATGAGCAGTCATTTTTTTTTTTTTTTTTTTTTTTTTTTTTTTTTTTTTTTTTTAAAGTGGCGTCTCGCAGTTCGGCCAAAGTAGCCGTCCTCTGCTTAACCGGACTAACCTGTGGAGACTAAGCTAAGTAGCCTCCGGCCAGGCTTAAAGTTTCTAAACCTAAAGCGACAGCACTAAGGGCTACCCCAGTTGGGGTCGGACCTCGGCTCAGGGCGTCGCTTGGGGGATGGCAAAGGCCGGATCTGATAAAGTGATTCTACCATCCGTTCGGAAAAGCCTACGTGGAGAAGAACGGACAAGAAACTCCAATAATATCTGACTGGTATTTAACTATGGCTCAGCACGCGGGCTAGCTTATAGAATCGAAAAGGATTACGCGACGAGCCTCTGCGGTGAGGACGGAACGAATATGTAACTTAATTTTGTATGAACGGCGGGTTCGTACTATTTACGAACCCACTGACCGTCCTTGTAGATAAGGCTATCGAGCTCCTCAGTGATGGACTCATACCTCTTAAAGAGGTTGGCGCATTCAGCGGGAAGGAGAGAGCCCGCATTCCGGATTTCAGCATCCAGAGCACGGGCTTGAGGGGTCATAAAAATGGAGTACGCGCTAATTATATTTATACCAACGCATATATATGGCTTTAGCCCGGAGGGGGCGACAGGGGGCTGGCACTTAGCAGCAGGGGTGGTGGAAGCCACCTTCTGGCTTTGTGCGGTCATAGGGGCGGCCATAGGGGCGGCGGGGGGCATTGAGTCGGGGATAATAATTGGCGCTGCGATGGGAGTAGCCATCAGCGCTGGAATCGGCTGGGAGCAAGACTGAGGAGCCACACTTTGGTGGTTCAGCTTGCCCCAGGGTGAAGGCCTCTGAGGGGCTAGTCTGGGGGGGAGTTGAGTGGTAGGGGCTTGACGCGCTTGGCGCGCGTCATTACGCCTGGCCATTTTAGGCGCAAGCTTAGGGGCTCTTGGGCAACCACGGTAATTAGCCGGGTGCCCGACTTGTCCACAAAGCACGCAGCTGGGAGGCTCCGTGCATTGTGATCGGTCTTTAGGACGGGAACAGTCCTTGGTATTGTGCTCTCCCAAGCACTTAACGCACCTGGGAGGAGCGAAACAATTGGTCTGAGAGTGACCGTAGAGTTGGCAGTTGTGACACTGACCAACGAGATGGGGACGGTATGGCTTTTCAATAGAAATGCCTGATAAGTTACATACGGTCCGGACATTAAATATGGGATTGTGGCCCTGGAAGGGGAAACACACGACTAGGACCATGTCGTAGAGATCTCCGCCTCTTGCTTTATGCAATCGGTGGACCTCTGAAACGGGGACTTTTTGCGCTAACAAATCCTCTCGGATTGCTTCCGTCGGGATTTCCTTCGGAACGCGCTTAATGACGACTCTAGTATACTTTTCCTCCGGAAGGGAGTAAGTATGGAAAGATACTTTCCTGTCTTTTAGAAAACGAGTCAAAGCTCGATAATCATTGGGAGTGGGGACCTGAATTCTGATGCCTTGTTGGCATGCAGTGGCCTTGGTGAAATTGATTTTCCGCGCTACACAGGCGCTTGAAATGTCGCTCCATTTCCCTTTATCTTGAAGATAAATGGGTGGTGGAGGAGGAGGCTTCCTAGTGGTAGTATTATTTACTACTACCATAGGGCTAGGCGAGCGGTTTGACCGCTGAGAAGGACTAGCGGGGGCGGGGGCGGGGGAGGGTTGCCTGTCGGGCAAGGCCGGCGGCAGAACTGGCTGGGGAGAGGTCTTAGCTACTGGCTTTTTGGCCTTGGTAGCGTGAGGGGGACTTTTCCTCATCTTCCTCTTTCCACCAGAGTGGACAGTGAATTCTCTGTCATCAGAGTCAGAAGAAGAGGACATGGTGGCATAGTCCTCTGATAAATCGGGGTTATTAGGGTCGACTGGGGGATTATCTAAAACCTGATCGACGTGGACAGCTACTGCTGCCCATTCGTCGTCGGTACTAAGGGCTACGTCCATATCGTTGGGAGAGTCACCTTCCTCATCGACCCAAGATTTGGATTTGGACTTGGACTTGGAGTCCGCGTGAAAAGCGGCTATGCGCTCCTTGTACTTTTTGTACTGGAGGCGATCGGACTTCCTACGAGGAGGAGGCTTAGTAGCCGAAGTCTGGGGCTTTAAAGGGCTACGGTCTCTCTCAGAGGGAATTTTGTCTGACTTACTAACCTCACCCTGGGAAAGGGTGGGTGATCTAGGCCCGGAAGTGGGCCTGACGGGTGGGGTGGGTGATCTGGGAGAGTCCTTCTCCTCACATGGCACGGGGGCCATGCTCGGTTCGGGTTCCAGTATCGGATCATCCACGACCGGAACTCTGCTTGGTACTAGTGTATCTAACACTGTGCCAAAAGGGGTGGCGAGTCTAGCTCGGAGATGAAAGTCCTGAGCGAACCTCTCCTTAATTGTTTTAATGGCATTTTGCGCATTTTCAGGGAGCTGACTAAAGTCAGAATAGGGCGGGGGGGCAGGGGCACTGTAAGGTGCACATCTGGCAAGGGATGAAAGAATGATCTTAAATCGGGACTGGTTTTCATGACGCGGACTGGGATTGTCCGACATCAAGTCCTTTACGAGCTCTATCAACACCTCTACGGGATGCATCGTTGTCGATAGAGTCGGAACAAGGAGAAGAGAAAAAAGACTAAACCTACTAAGGGGCTGATAACCTTATTCCCCGGGTGGATGGGCCCGGGGATGTGTGAATCCTACCCTCCCAGCCGGGTTAGACTGGGAGGTGAGTAACTGGTGAGCCCTAAGCTTGTAATCCTGCCACCAATCTTATTGGGTGGCAGGGGCCCTAGGGTACCGGTGAACCCACCGAAGGTGGGCCACCCTCCTCCTGTGTACCGAAAGTCTGGCACGTCGGGGTTGAGACACCCGACCGTGCCAGGTGAATCGCTGTGGGGCAGAGACAGGGGTTGACTAGGCTATCTACCAAGGCCAACTACCCTGCTCCCGACTCCTTCTGACTGCCGTGTCCAGACGGGACTTGGCAAGTGGGCGGGTCACCACTTCACTTGGCTTAGTTAACACCGTTAGGTTTCCACCAAGGACCACTAAGTCGTGGTTTTAACCCGGAAGGGGCCAAAAAAAGATGTCCCTACTAGTAACCGAAGTTACTAGTAGCGACACCTGTGAGCGGCGCGCGGAGACGCGGCGACCGCAGTGACGTCACGCAGTGGCGCGACGAGTCGGAGAGAGGGGCGCGGCGGGGCGCGCGGTGGGGGCGGCGAGAGCGGCTGGCGGCAGCGAGACGTCCGCTCGGCGGCGATGGCAGGTGAAGAGTGAGCAGTCAGATGGCGGTGCACGATATATATAGTCTGGCGCGTAAGCAGGCAAATTTGGTATTTTAGAATAGCGTTTTGAGGGCTTTATAATAGCCTATAGTACCTAAAATACGGTTATTTAGTATAATTAGAATTAATATACTATAGATAAAATGTGTAAGTAGTATTTTAAGCAAATAAAAAATATTTGTTTACTTATTTTGGACCCCCCGAAAATGGCCGGGTCGCAAGTATCGATAGGTGCGCTCTGCCCACCTACCAATCGTATTATTTACCTTACACATTTGTTTTGTTAGGAAACACCATCTAGGTGTTCTAGATAGTATACCTTGGTGCTATGACTGAAAAACGGTACATAATAACAGTACATAGCCAGGTTTAAAACAGTTTCACTCTGAGATGGTAAATACATGCATTTTTGCTCAAGTAAGTAAATAGAATTTTGGTTATAAGCGTTTTAGCGCTTCTAGGTGACCTGGAACTGTGTCCAGGCCCTATATATAGATGGCATCTGTGTAATTCTAATACATAGATATTACTTACTTGAAATAATGTGTCTGTATGTGCCAGCATGGACGTTTCTACGCGTCTGCCAGAGGGCCCACTACCTTCAGACACACTTGGTGCCTGAAGGATTATTGATATGCTATCTGAAGCATTACCTTTGGGGACCCTCGGGCACACGCCTGGACTCAGTCACAACACATAGCTAATATATAGCTACACATACACACACAGAGGCGTTAAAGCCATGGAACAACACGATATTTTCTATTTCGGCCGCTTCCCGGCAACAGAAGTCTCAGAAGGGCTGGTGGTACACCCATCAGGGTACTACCATTCGATAGCCCAATTCTCCAGCTTCCCAACCACATTTTTGGAAGGAGCCTAGCTCTGGTGGTTAGGGAACTAACCGACTTAATATAGTAAGAGGTTCCATGGTTTTCTCGCATCGTCGACCACATCAGAGTGAATACTGGATCGAGGGTTGGAGCTGTATCCACCGGACTTCCACCATGGGGTAGCCCATCGCGAGGGCTATCCGATGACGGTTGGTGAATGCGGATCCGCCCACCAGCTCGAGTACAAACTCACTAAATATGCCGAAAACAGGCACAGAAGCTATGTTTTCGCACTTTCACGTGGCTGTGCCCGTGAGGGTGACAGATGAAGCTGTGGAACTGTCACAGATCGATGGTCCAGGAGTAGGGCTACAAGTCCCTCGCTGGTACCCTGGCACTAAAGTAGCATATAAAGCTACAAACTGACAGAACTTCCCCTAATTAGGCGTTCTCCACGCAAGGGCTCCGTGAAGGTAGCAGATATGAACCTGGACCAAGGTCCGGAGGGAAGGTCTTCTCGAGACCTATCCAGAGACACAAGTCTCATCAAAATCGGTTCAGTAGAAGGGGGGTTTCTGTTGGTTTTCAGCGACTAGCCATAAGGTATTAATTTTATAATTAAAGTTTATGCGCGGTCGTTGTTTCGAGGTCCTCGTTACGGTCAAGTGTGGTAGTAGGATAGTGCGCTGAGACACCGTCCTAATTGTAGCCATTATTTCCAAATATTAAATCCACGTCACTTTGCGTAACGGAGACCATGAAGAGACGTCGCTTTTGGACATGAAAACCTGACTCTTTTTCTGAACTGGACATCACGCCTTTCCCTCAACATCCTTGGCAGCCTTCCAACCACTGCAGGGTCGGTATTTGCTCGAAGACAACTGAACAATAGGTGCAAGGGGCGTCAACGCGTGTCAGCCTGGGGCCTTGATCGATCACGTCCGTCCCGCACACCGGGAGTATATCATATCCCCTTGGGATAATTTTCTGACTGGGAGACTTTCAAAGTTGAGATAAAACATTACTGTTTCAAAGAATACAGTGTTAATCACGTGAATCAAAAAACACGTTTTTAGGGTACGGAACCCTAAAAAAGATTCACGGTTCACCCAAAGGATAAAAACGGGACTCTTTTACTAAGACACCACTGTCCACTGTCTGTCTGTCACCAGGCTGTATCTCACGAACCGTGATAGCTAGACAGTTGAAATTTTCACAGATGATGTATTTCTGATGCCACTATCAGGGCCGTCGTCAAACTATTATGATAATGGGGCCACCTATAAATTTATTACCGAAAAACATATTTCTTTCGAAAAAATCAAACGAATTTGATGCGCGAAACTACTCTACTCTCGCCCGAAAATCAGGCTTTCCGATTTCAGCATTTACAATTTATGTAATGGTAACACTTATTTAAGGCTGGGTTATTCGAGCCCGCGAGCCATCAAAGCAGAATAAACAACGTACAAACAGCTACATTCAACAAAATAATTAGGTAACATTACTGTATTTCATAAGCAATAGAAACACCAAACATTGCTAAAAAATAAGAAAATTATGCTGTGCAGTCGGAGTATACATCTGGTTTTGGTCAGCCAGCTCGTGAATATGTATCCTCCGACTGCACAGCATGATTTTCTTCTTGTATACGTCTTTTTAGTTCGCTTTTTAAGCAGTCGGGTTTTTTGATTTTTTTAATGAACTTTTTCATTTACTACTTTTTTTTAAATTAGGTACACTTAAACATATAAGTGTTATATATTTACGAAATCAACTGTTAAAACCCTTTATTTTGATACCCCCACACGATGAGATTGGAAGAAAAACAATTTTCCCCCATAAAATGGCACCCAAAATCCGCCATTTTTTTCTTTTTATCTCGCAGGGTTAAGACAAATCGATTGACGTAAGAACAATCAAAATCGGCCAACGCGTTTGGTCTCTAGAGCGCCACATAAGAACAAACATACATAGATACATACTTACAGACTTACATTCATACATACATACATAGACTGATAAACACATTACCATCCTTCGGCAGTCGGGTATAAAGATAACCTGGATTCAGGAACAAAATTAGCTTTGCCGTAGGAAAAGTTCAAAGTGTAATGCCCACGAGACGGTTTGTCGCCGGCGCTAAGCCGGTCAAACCGGCAGGCTTATTACGTATGAAACAGCAATTAGCAATATTTGCGCAGAGATTGTACAATCATCGCGCGATTATCGCTTTACGTCAAAAAATTGGAAGACTTATTTTTGCGAATTAATTGCTCTTCAATCACGAATCCGCATTATATATGAGCTATAGCCACACCATAATAATTTTACGACAGCACTGCTAACAATAAAATTCTGCTAACTGAAATGTGCTATTATCGCAAGGTGATCGCTATCATTTCGTATTACGTATGGTTTTTGACAGCAGAGCGACAGCGATCGGCGAGCAAATGTGGCTGTCAAATTGCGATAACTTTTTCCCTTGTTGTTGGTCGATTGCCAATCGCTCGCTGATGGCTGAGTAGGTACAGAAGTTTTTGAGTATTCGGCGGCTTTTTTCGTGTGTTATTTTGTGGCTACTTTAATTATCCGCAAATTAGAATAATAATATAAAAGTAAATATTGAAATAACAAATTCCTAGTGAATATTGTAATGACAAATTGGTGTTGTTTTGTGTCTCTAATGTCTACGCAACTGGACTATTTGTTGAATAATTGAAACAGATGTGATCACGGTAAAGTGGAGGATTTTTATATACTGTAGTGTTCGCTACCTCAGCGAAGCTTATATGTTTACCTACTAAATACTTACAAACACATAAGATTGTGATAAGTCCGCAATAAGTATCTTCTATTATATTCTTTTTTTACATGGCAAGCACCGTTGTCGACTATTCTGCCAATGTCTAAATTAAATTAGAAAAATCTATTTAACGTTTCATAGCTCAAACACGAGATAATGTAGTCTATTAAGTGATGTCCTAATGCATTATCGATTCGATTTCTTATAACAATCAACAATTCGAAGAAATTTTAAACATTGACATTTTAGTCATCCAGTTTTTCAAATTAATTATTATATTATGTAAATAAAAAGAAAATAACCAATTTTCACTGCCATATTTACTTTACACAAATACTTTACATCTGCGCATATTAATTTACCGGAATATTGGAGCTAAATAGTAATCAAATTAACTATTGTAAAAAAACAGCCTCCACGAAGTGTTGCTCTTTCTTAAGCTGGTTAATGCATCAAATGATACATTTTATAAATCATCAGACAGATAAAATAGCTTCTGTTAAAAGTGACTGTCAAAAAAAAGACTTGACTTAAAGGCCTCAGTAGCCAGGTCACTAAATTGATCGCGCAATAATTGTACAATTATTGCTGTTCCTTACGTAATAAGCCCGCGTGCGTTCGGTCGTCATAAATGTATGGGACACTATGGAGCCATACACACGACGCCGGGTTTAGCGCCGGCTCACCGCGCAACCTTAGCACCGCTGCAAAAACCGGGCCGGGTTAAAACCGTCTCGTGTGCATGAGCGCTTGTACATGTGGGGTCTCATCCCATACAATGAAACTGTCGCGACGTACTGTACTGATTATACTGATTATTTGATTTATCTATCGATTGATTATTAGATGGTGATCTATCTATCGCCGTGGAACGGAACTGAACGCGATCGATTTTACAAAAAATAATCAGATGAAAAACGCTAGTTACGTCGGCACGGTTTCTTTGTATGGGATGAGGCATCTGTCTGGGAGCTCTGGGATCTTGAAACAACAGAATAAAACAAAGACTATTTGAAAAGTCCTGTCCGCGGACATCGGAATTTATGTGATAATAGTGGAGTATAACTAAACAACCTTTGGAATTCAACTATATCCAAGTAGCAAAATGGTCATATAGTAATCGACTTATAAGACTAAAAGTCTAATAGGAATCTAATAGACGCTTTGACTGAGATTACTGATCTCACAACAGCATCTCATAAGATGATTTGCGCTACAGGTACTTTCGATCCTATTACTTAGTTTTATAGACGTTTACAGGACAACAAGATAAGATTCTTACCAGAACTTGGAGTTATATAAGCGCATAACATAAAACTAATTAGCAAGTATTGCATTTTGAACCTATAAACGCATTTTATAAGATTGTTTAAGCTTGTTAACGTCTTGTTCCATTCTTCTATAAGACATGCACTTCTATAAACGTCTTAGATATGGGTGCTATAGTCTGAGACATGACTTCTAATGGATTGTTAGCACGAAACAAGCATGCCCACCGATGTATATAGGTAAAATTCTGCTTATAAGTGGCCAACATTTGCTATTACTAGAGTTACTGGCCATTTTCTCTTTATCTATGTCGAAATCAATTTTATGGAGTAAGTGTTATAAAGTAATTCTGAGACTATTTAGAAAATATTAGTACTGATTAAGACAAAACAATACATGTATTGACATGCGGGATAGTTCTGATATATTTCTCTAAAGGAACTCTAAGACTAAAATATGGTGGCGAAGTAGGTATGTCCTATAGTAGTCTTAACTTTGACTAAATAGTTTTGTAAAGGTTTTGAATAATGCAATATAATGGCACACGATCCGTCCCATGGCGGCTTATATGTATGTTAATTATTATCAATTAAACAATTATTAAAAACGTTTAATTTGGAAGGGGCATGAAGACATGTTTATTATCATCGAACACTTTATCAATAAAATTAATTTCGCAATTTGATTAGGCATTCTTTACAAAAAAAGTAAAAGACAAAATTTAGCAATGTTATGCTAATAGATAATATATTTAAATAAATATTTAAAAAAAAATTGTCAATTCCCTTACCACGGCACCGTTATTAAAATAATAAAAACTAATGCTCTATAATAACATCACGCTAATAAATGTGGGATCAATAACACCAGTAGCGACACGCACTAGATCGTTACAGGACTATTTACACCAGTACGCGTAAAGCACTAGATCGTTAGAGAACTAATCGCGCTTAGTCAGTGCGTTTACCGGATCTTTATAGGATAATGTATCCTGTAAAAGCACCTAATAAGATAATTATAAAATCCGATTGCAGTTTACCGGACTGTAACACAACGATCACAGGACCTAATAGTCCTATAAACTGCGCCCAAATGCGGTTCTATAAACGTTTATAGGATTTCTATAGGGCTAAAAAATACATGCTCCTAGAATAACTACAGGACTATATTTTGCTACTTGGGTAGGGACCGTGCATGGTGACTCAAACCACGGTGGTTGCGGGGACGAGTTCAAGCGACGCATGGCTATGGCCAGGTCTGCCATGGATAGGCTGAAGAAAATATGTAGGAATCATAATATCACCAAAGCTACGAAAACCTGGCTCACTTGTGTTCCCCATATTTCTATACGCAGCCGAAACCTGGACGCTGAGACACTGAGAGGAAGAGAATAGACGCTTAGGAAATGTGGTGCTGGAGAAAAATGCTTGGAGTGTCGTGGACAGAGTTTCGCACTAACATATCCATCCTTCAAGAGCACGGCATCAGGCGGCGTCTATCGGCTATAGTCCAGGCTAGAATACTCCAGTTCTTTGGACACGTGTCCCGACGAGGCAACGACTCTTTTGAGTGGCTGTGGAAGGAACGAGAGCGCGCGGCAGGTCGCCCATGCGATATTAAGGCAACCCGATGTCTCACTGCAACATGATGACCACGACCGCTCTGCCAAGAGTGTACCGACGAAGAAGATGATGACTCAACGCCAACTTCTGATTTACTAATCAGGGGAATCTAGCAAGGTTTTTGTATTGTGGACCTATTTATTATTTAGTAATTACAAGCTGACCTGGCGAACTTCGTATCACCTCAAACAAATGTATGGGAAAATTGTTTAACTAACTGGATTTTATTTTGGATTTCAGAATAATCGACAACGCCATCTACTGCCAGAACCAGTATACAACGCCATATTCATTTTTATCCGTGTTTTGTTTACGTCATGTATCAGAGATGGCGCTGTGTTCGCAAAACGTACGGGAAAATGAATTAATTTCATTTTTTTTTCGTTAATATTACCGACATTTAATTACTTATTATCCTAAAAGTTAAGTCCTAAAAGTTAAATCCAAAAACACAAAAATCATAAATATTGGTGCATCCGTTCTCGAGTTATAAGTGGTGTAACTAATACGACTTTCTTTTATATTTATAGATAGATTAATTAAATAAATTTAAATAATTTTTTTAATGTCATTGTCAATTCATCATAAAAAGTTTTTTGCATCCGGGGATGCACAAATACCTCACGTAGGAAACGCAGTTTAGATTTATCCCTGAAATTTTATAGTTTCCCAGACTGCACACATGTGTCCAGTGGCAAAAAAAAACCTGACAGGTTATTTATTATCACTTGGCTAATGATATTCTAGTAAACAGATATGTTATAAGCGCGCGCATTATGAAGATTCGAATACGTCCTAAATGCCATCGTTTTTATTTAGAAAGTGTACCAATTATGATACAAAAATACATAAAACAGAAGGGATGTCATACCATTTAAGTAAGTACGCAATACACCTCAATTTACATTTTTTTCTAATATTTTGACATTTGAAGATTATAAAAAGAAAGAGATGGTAAATACATTGGTGGCCAGAATAATGTTTGTTTACATTCACACCAGAGTGACAAACACTAGCTGTCTCTTTTTTTCTTGTTGGTTTTTAGGGTTCCGTACCCAAGGGGTAAAAACGGGACCCTATTACTATGACTCCGCGGTCCGTCTGTCTATCTGTCACCAGGCTGTATCTCATGAACCTTTATAGCTAGACAGTTGAAATTTTCACAGATGATGTATTTCTGTTGCCGCTATAACAACAAATACTAAAAATAGAAAAAATGAATAAAATAGAATTTAAGTGGGGCTCCCATACAACAAATGTGATTTTTTTGCCGTCTTTTGCGATAATGATACGGAACCCTTCGTGTGTGAGTCCGACTCGCACTTGGCCGGTTTTTTTTATAAAGCCATCCCTTTCGACTTGCAGTGAAATGTCAGATGAATGAAAAGTGTGTACCCAAAGATATTCAAATAAACAGATACGTTATACACTCACAAAACAATTGAAAAAGTGTTCCCCGCAGCAGCTGCAGCACACATACACACTTTTCATTCAGTGTTCTGTATTCTGACCACCAATGTTGTTATCTTTTTCTAACCTCCAAATATCAGAATATTAGGAAAAAATAAATAAATAAATGAGAAAATTGAGGCGTATTGCGTATTTACGTATGGTATGAGATCCCTTCTGTTTTATGTACTTTGGTATCGTAATTGCTACAATTTCTAAATACACACGATTGCATTTTTTTATATTTTGTTTTTGTTTCAACAAAGCCTATCGCTCTTCGCCATGCTTGACATAAACTAAAGACTAAAGGTCACAATTGTGACCTATTCGAATCTTCACAATGCGCGCGCTCATAACATATCTGTTTATTTGAATATCGTTGTGTGTACCTATGTGTGCTGCCACTGCTGCGCGGAACACTTTATTCGGTTGTTTTGTGAGTGTATAACGTATCTGTTTACTAAAATATCATTGCACTTGGCCATTTAAATCTACTGTCTCTAAGATAACATTAAATACATGGCCTGATTTAAATAATTTTAGCATCTAAATACATTTTGGCCATTTAGATACGCGATTATTAAGACTGGGCCGAGCTTAACAAATTCTCAAATTTTGGATTTCTATTAATTAATTATCATTACAGCGATTTTTTTATTGTTTCCCTTGATTTGCATAATTATGACATACTTTCTCGATATCGATATCGAAGATTTTCATCATTCGAGTCCCTCAAATATTTAAAAAGTATTTAAATATCTTAAATTCGAGAATTTGTTAGGCACGGCCTCATTTTTTAAATTTCTTTTATTATTCATTACGGATGATTGCCCCGATTACTTTAAAAAAGTTACTACAGGAAAGTGCAATTCGGCAGTTGTGCTTCTCTGACTTCTCTATTATGTGATAGTGCTGCCTATATATTTCTTACACATCGTTTCATGTCACGTTTTCTGGTAAAACTTAGCAATGGCATTGGCTTGACACTGCTTAAGCTTGCCAGGAACTAGCTCACAACACCCTTATTTACTCAAAAAACTTTTTTATCGGGTTATATCTAGATACCATTTTTTTTATATTGTTTTGTGTATGGCACGGGGCCCCTGAAAGGTCGATATATTCGCTTAGGCTGCTTGACCACTTGGCGCAGAGCGGAGAAAAGAGAAGCTCATGCTCGGAACATTGGAAGTAGCGCTTCTGCTCACAGGACCAACTAGGCAGTGTATCACAGTCATAAATCTAACTAGATAACGCAAGTCCCTCCATCCAGTGGCGGCTTTAGGGGGTGGCGAACAAGGCAATCGCCTGGGGCCTCGCTCTTGCAGGGCCTCGTGCTACAACCCAAAACGCTTACAATTTTATCCTTAGCAAACAGTTATTCGTAACAACAAAACAAAGTTAGTCGTTTAAGTATTCCATAGTGTTAGAAAATAATTTAAAAAATATCAGAGGGCACTGTCTGTTATTAGTTTAGCGGATATACATTTTTAGAACGCTTTATTTTATTTTGTTTCATCTATGATTGTGTCATTGTAAAACTATGTCTTCTTGTTGTCACTAGAAAGTGTTCTAATAAAATAATGGTACGGAACCCTTCGTGCGCGAGTCCGACTCGCACTTGGCCGGTTTTTGTTATATTTATAAATACCCAATCGACGTTACGTCTACTTTTTGCAGCTCTGATTACGCCAATTTTTTTTGGTTGACTTATCATTTGAAGGACCAAATTTTAAGTTCCCTCCTTTCTTCTTAATACCTTCCCTAGTGGCACTGACCTCTATTATACAAGTACGCTGGACTAAACATACTATATGAAATGACAGTTGATTTTTGTGCTGATTCAAAGCGCCCCGCTCGAGCGTATCAGGAACTAAAATTGACACATTTAGAGATAGGATACTACCGATATTTCTAAAAATTAGGTAATACTAATATATTTGACTGGAAATATTATAATATTGTAACTAATATATCAGTATTAGTGATATTTTTAAATTCTCACTCACTCATTTACTGTATTGACTTCTCGTAGTATGTTGGAACTAAATATCTCATATTATTGGTGATGAATGTTAGGTATATGAATGCCTAATAATCAGTAATAATATGTTCAAAAGCGATGTGTAATACTAAATTCTGGAATAATATCATTATAGTTATAATTATATTAACAAATGTTTTGAAGTCAAATAATTTATTATCTGCATCTGAAATAGAGTTAAAGTCTTCACCTTGCTGGAGACAGGATCTCAGCGATGAGAGCGAGAAATACGTCTGTTGTAAATGATTATCCATCTCATTTATTATTATTATTGTATAAATGGTGTTCCCTTCACGAACCCGATGGGCGTCAACCGAGTGAATCCGAACGATTGTAAGTATTAACTAACTAGTGTGCGATGAGATACTTGCTCAAATATACTGGTTTTAAGGATAAGTAGTTAGCCTATCCCCGGTATTTAAATCTCCCTGATCTGACAGTAATGTGCTATAACTTACGCTATCCACTAGTTTATAGCTTGCAATCTGACTGAAAATATTTTTCAGTTAATCTTTACAGCAATTATTATATTATTACTTAAAAATTAATCATAATAAAAATAATTGTTTTTTTTTCTCTTACGTATTAAATTATTCTCACGATCGATAAAACCCATAAAAGTATTTTATCGAAAGCTGTGTCCTATCTCTAATATTAGTTCCATGCGACTCTCACGTTAATTCACGTAGCTATCAGCGCCAAAATGGCGATAATCAAATGTCTTCATTTTGTTATCGATAATATGAAGTCCAGTGTACAATGTATGATAGAGGTCAGTGCCTAGTGGTCATAAGCGCTACTACAGTGTCAGTATGTAGGACTGTAGGCGATTACGATGCTCTGTTTTCATACAGATGCGTTTGAGAAAGGAAGAACGAGCAATAGGCTTAATATTAGCTTTTGATGGTCATGAATTTTGCCATAAAATAAACTTTAAAACCTTCTATCTTCTCTATTTTTTATATATAACGGAACAACTATCAGTAGGAAATACAAATATTTTGTTCCTTGCGGGAATCGAACCTGCAACACGCAGCGCAGCAGCCCAGCAGGCGATTGTTCAACCATTACGCCAACCGTGTCGTCAATCAAAGTTCTCGCCAAACGTCTTGGCCGCCCTGAAGTTGGCTTTCCGATGCGCAAGACACGGATCGGTGCTGTTTTTGTATGACATTTACTACTGCGCAGCCATTCTAGCTAACTTCAAGGCGGCCGAGAATTTTGGCGAGAACTATACGTTCGTGTGATTTGCCAATAACTGTGTAAAGTCAGTCATACTAGTAAAATACTCAGTAGGTAAAGAAATACGATACGAAAACCATAGATACTATGCTAGTATTACATTATCTATGAAGGTTTCGCATCAATCACAAACTTATTAAAACAAAAAACAGTTTTCACAAAAAATTAAACCGACTTCCAAGCGAAACACTAGACGGCAAATTATATTAAAAAAAAACTACAAACACAATATAATTTTAATTTGGGAAAACGCAATGATATTCAAATAAATATAATAATTGAATTTTGAATATAATTGGGAAAATTTTTTCAAATAAAAAACTTTTTGCAAAAAAATACTACCGACTGCCAAATACAAAACTACAAAGTTGAAATAACTTAATTTTTTGAAGTCGGTGTCTTTCGTAGGTACCATTTTTTTGCGTTAAGGACCCCGACTTCAAAAAATTTAGTTATTTTTCACTTTGTAGTTTTGTATTTGGAAGTCGGTAGTATTTTTTTGCAAAAAGTTCTTTTATTTTTCTCTTTTTAGTTGTACGTACCTAATAGGCAAGTTAGTAAGGGAACTATTTCGCCAGAATAGATTTCATGAAACTTAAACATAACCGGTGAAATGAGAGATTTGCTTACCCCTTAAGAGCGAACTGGCGTGATGTTATGTTATGAAATGTTATAAACAACAAACAGACATGCGATTGCAGCAATCCCGAGAGAATTGCCGTTATTTATTGAAGAGTTCTGTTGTATATCTCCGAAGTTCTTCATCAGATCTTCACCAAATTAAAATGGGACCAATTTCAGAACATACTTTTTCAAACAAAAAAAGAATTTTCAAAATCGGTCCACAATTGACGGAGTAATCGGCGAACACACACAAAAACAAACATGAAGTCGAACATAGAACCTCCTCCTTTTTGGGAAGTCGGTTAAAAATGAAGAAACAAGACCGACTGCCGAAATTATAATAATTTTGCACTTAGTTATACAGTCGAAAATAGGACCTCTTTTTTTTTGGAAAGTCTGTTAAAAAGAAAGCCAAACAAATATTGAGGAAGAAGGAAACGACTGTCTAAAAACTTACAATGCATATTGACCCCTATATCCACCATGTAAAGCACACATTTCTAGCGAGATAAAAAGACACGAGATCAAGGTTACGCCTGAGGACACGTTTACACTTGGGGTCCATTGATTGAACACATGAGGTTACGGTTGAGGTCATAGTTACGGCTCAGGTCTAGGTTACTCCTGAGGTCAATGACACGCCTGAGGTCAATGTTACGCCTGAGGTTAGATTTAAGCCAGAGGTCAGATTTAAGCCTGAGGTCAATATAACGCCGAAGTCTAGCTTACGGCTGATATTAACGTTACGGCTGAGGTCAAAGTTACGCCTCATGTCAATGTTACGCCTGACGTAAAGATTACGCCTGGGGTCAAGTTTACCCCAGACGTCAACTTTACGCATGATGTCAAAGTTACGCCTGAGGTAAAGATTACGCCAGAAGACGATGTCAATGTTACACCTGAGATGAATTTTACGCCTGAGGTCAATTTTACGCCTGAGTTAAAGATTACGCCAGATGTCAATGTTACACCTGAGGTTAAGGTTACGCCTGAAGTCAATGTTACGCCTAAGGTAAATTTTACACCTGAGGTTAAGATTACGCCCGAGGTCAAATTTACCCCTGAAGTCAAATTTACGCCTGAGGTCATATTTAAGTCTGAGGTCAAGGTTACGCCAGAGGTCAATTTACCCAAAGATTTTGGACTGGACTGACTGTTAATATTAGTTAATTTTTTTATCTTTGTTAACCTTAATCTTTAAACATCAGGCTCTTTGGAATCTTTAGTGAGAGTTCTGCCTTTCTGTTTTTATAAAGGTCGAGTAGTAGAAACCGATAAGATGCTGCATTTAGGGGGCTGTGTCACCCACGTCTCTAGGAGTGTACCCCAGTTGATTCCCTACACGTGGTCCCCGGGTGGTGCAAATCAGGTGACACTAACTGGGGTAGGCTTTGGCCGAAGGCTTGCGACCAGCCACCGGGCAAAGACGTACCGCCAAGCGGCGTAGCCGTGTTCTGGTACGATGCTCGGTGTAGCCAACTAGAGGAGTTGGGTCGAGATAGCTGTTCCAATGCAGGCAGACCGGCCTGCTGCGCTCTGTTAGGGATGTATCGGGCGACTGGTCTCGGAGGGTAGCGGGATCCGAGTCACGGTGCCGCGCTGACCGACCGCAGGTAGTTGGGGGCCCAAGTAGTGTACCAGCCACACACGAAAGGCTGCCCCGCAAACTGTCGATAAGTGCCCGATAGACATTGCCGGGGGTACTCGGACGTCCCCGTAGTCTCCAGACCAGTCCCCCGATATGGCGTCCTGCCGGCGCGTGTCTGTGGGATGCCAGCGTGGAACCTCATCTTACTTCCTTCTTCTCTCCTATCCACTCAACTATGACAATAAGGAACAAAGGAAAAAACCGGACAGCGGCAGCATTCACTGTCACATAAGGTGCACCTCTGTAACATCAGAGATCTACACTACGCTTTTATTCCTTTCAGAGACGCAGATTGGATGTCAGACGTGGCGTATCTTTCTTAACCAGGGTTTATCCTGGAGCACAGGTTCAAGCCACGCGCGGGTGTAGCATGTACGCCAGTGACGACATCTGTTATCGGCGTCTCCGAAACCTTGAAGACTCTCGATACTCAGCGCTCTGAGCCCTGGTGGACACAGGTCTGGATAAGATTATCTATGCTAGTGTCTACAGGTCACACAGCGGCGATCCGGAGACAACCGGGCTTGCACAATACCTTAGTGAGGCGGATAATGAGGCTCAGCAATGGTACCCGTTCGTCCAACTGGTTATTCTGGGGGAATTTAATGCCCGCCACCAGGAGTGGCTCTTCTCGTACCAGTACACTGACCATGCTGGGGGAGAGAGGCGAAAGCTTGCGCTAGCGTTTAATCTCACTCAGCTGATCCAGTGGGCAATGAGGGTGCCGGATGTTGATTCGCATACGGCTAATTGCTTGGACTTTCAGTTGACCACAGATCTAAACCGTTACCTTGTTGGTATCTCCACTTTTGGGTAGTTCCGACCACTGTGTGGTACAGTCTGTATCCGTCTACTCCCCGCCCTATTCCAGCCCAAGAGGCACCCAGCGGTTATAGCGGTACAAATCAGCGGATTGGGATCGGATGCGATCTTTCTTCACATGATATCCTTGGCAGCTTTGCTTTTCTTCGTCTGATCCTACGTCCAACTACAGACCCATCTCTGTAACGTCCATCCAATGACCAAGATTACGCCTGAGGTCTTCTTTACGGCTGTGGTCATGTTTACGTCGGACGTCAACGTAGCGTCTGAGGTAAATTTTACGCCTTAGGTCAATGTTACACCTGAGGTCATATTTAAGCCAGCGTTCAATGTTACGCCAGAGATCGTAGTTACTCCTTAGGTCAAGTTTATGCCTGAGGTCAATGTTACGCCTGATGTATATTTTACGCCTGAGGTCATATTTAAGCCTGAGGTCAATGTTACGCCTGAGACCTAGTTTACACTAGAGGTCATGGTTACGGCTGAGGTCAATGTTAACCCGGAAGTCTAGGTTACGGCTGATGTTAACGTTACGCGTGAGGTCAATGTTACGCCTGAGGTCAAATTTACGCGTGAGATCACGTTCATGCCGGAGATCAACTTTACGCCTGAGGTATATTTTATGCCTGATGTCATATTTAAAACTTAGTTAAATGTTACGCCTGAGGTCAAGATTACGCCTAAGGTCAAGGTTACACCTGAGGCATAGTTTACACTAGAGGTCATGGTTACGCCTGAGGTCTAGGATACGGCTGGTGTTAAGGTTACACCTGAGGTTAATGACACGCTTGATAAATATTTCCTTGATTTTAGCTAACCTAAATCTTCAACTATGCTCCGCTCATATTTGAGTGAGAGTTCTCGCTTTTTTTGCATACCTTTTTAAAGTCCATTTATAGTTGTATTGGAAACCGAGGAGATCCTAACCAAATCGTTCAAATGTTTTATACGAACCAGAACTCCCAGTTACCTTTACCTCAGCATCTCACTCCTTTATAAATATTTATTTTCTTTCTTTCTTTCCTTTAAAAACGTTGCCAGATACTAGGAATTTCTCCTGTATCGTGGGTGCGTTACAAACATAAAAACTCACATACACAAACACCCAGAGCCGGAACAACTCTCTGTAGGTCATCCAAATATTTGTCCCGTGCGGGGATCGAACTCGCGACACGCAGCGCAGCAGTCAATCGCTCAACCACTACGCCAACCGTGCGCCCATTTGCCATTTTGTTTATAACAATGATTTATAATTATTGTGGATGTTTAAAACACTAAAACTCTTTCGGGGCTTGTGTGGGACCTAGACTTATCGGTCAAATCTATACTAATATTATAAAGCTGAAGAGTTTGTTTGTTTATTACACACACAGTAATACAGTTTGGAATTGAAAAATTGTTTTTGTGTTGGATAGTTCATTTATCAAGGAAGGTTATAAGCTATATAACATCACGCTACGACCAATAGGAGTGGAGCAAAAATGAAAAATGTTGCAAAAACGGTAAAAAATATTCCTTTTAAAGAGTTTCCGTTGCGTGCGCTGCGTAACGCAAATATCATGTACCTAAATATAATTGTTCCACTTTAAAAGTTTAAAAAAAAATGTCCGCGGCAGCATATGTCTATGTTTTAAAATTGACTCACTATAACCTTTTTAAGGTAATCAAATCTGTTTATTTGCGAAGTAGTTTTATCAACATCTATACTAATATTTTAAAGCTGAACAGTTTGTGTGTGTGTAGGGTAGGTAGGTAGATAGATAGCCAGTTGACGGGAGCGATGCCGCGGGGGTCGGCTTATGCTTTTTACGACCTAGAACACCCAGTTAAACATCAGCATCTCACTAATGTACGGACACTACGGATATTTCGTTTTTTTTTTGTGTTATAAATTAGATTCAACCGATAGAACCATCAACAGAATAGGTTTAGGACACAGAACTCTTTTGCTTCCAATTCCAAAAAGATCAATTTTGAGAAATTCGATGAAATGCTATGCTGTATTGCGAATTTAGCATATTTTTTTTTTTCAAAATGCGGATTTGCAAAGTTTTGATAGTAAAATCGGAACTATTGATAAATCGCATCAAGAACTGTAGAACAGTAGAACTATGCGCCATGCCCTTATATGTGGTGTTTATTTGTGAAATTCGATGAGATGCTATGATATGTATTGCGATGTTAGCATCTCATTCTTAGGGTTCCGTACCCAAATGGTAAAAACGGGACCCTATTACTAAGACTCCATGATCCGTCTGTCTGTCACCAAGTTATATCTCATGAACCGTGATAGCAAGACAGTTGAAATTTTCACAGATGATGTATTTATGTTGCCGCTATAACAACAAATACTAAACCCAGAATAAAATAAATATTCAAGTGGGGCTTCCATACAACAAAAGTGATTTTTTTGCCGATTTTGCGATAATGGTACGGAACCCTTCGTGCGCGAGTCCGACTCGCACTTGGCCAGTTTTTTCAAAATGTGATTTTGGTAATAAAATCGACGGCTCTAACTGTAAAACTATGCGGTTGATGCCATTCTATGTGGTGTTTATTTGTGAGATGGTAACATTTGAGATGCTAACTTCACACTCGTGTTTGAGTTTCTTAGCGGTGTATATAATACTAGAGGACGCCTCGCGGTTTCACCCGCATAGTTTCCGTTCTCGAGGGAATACAGGGATAAAAAGTAGCCTATGTCACCCGGGGATAGAGTAGCTTCCCAACGGTGAAAGAATTTTTGAAATCAGTCCAGTAGTTTTGGAGCCTATTTGGTACAAACAAACAAACAAAAAAATCTTTCCTCTTTATAATATTGGTATTTATTTAGATGAAGTATGTATTTAATACAAACTGAAAAAAGTCGTGTGGCACTTGGGAACTGCCGCGGTAAAGCTATTGCATAGCATTTATTCTAGATCCAGTCCTGGAAAATGCGTCAAAAAAATTAAAAACTCGAAAACGTAGCGAGCCAAATCCGCATTTATTTACGATTAATAAAACTCTAAAAAACAAAACAAAAATACCCTTATTTACATTGAAATAAGGTCGCTTTTCTTTGACAAGCAAAAGTGACCCTTATTCTAATTAGCATAAGGTCCACATTGATCACCATTGTCACAGAAACAGCTCAGAGAGACCGATAAAAGGCAAAAAAAATACGACCAACAAAAAATTTACCCTCAATAAACCCTCATATCTCAGAAACGGTTGGAGTTAGCGCATTTCTGACAAAAAATTTGCCCCCCTGCCCCAGCCCTGCTACTTCATCCAGGAGAACAAGATAGGATTTCCCCCCCGAACTTAACCGTTTACCACCACCCGCAAAAAAATTTTTCATTCTAAAAATACCAACACGGAAATCGAAAACACGTGCAACAAACCTCCCCCCCCCGCCCCTCACCACTCAGATTCCACAGAATTCAAAAACCTTATTAAAAGTCAAAGTATCACCGCCGTGCCCGTCGGAGTGGGGAGCGTGAGGGTTTTTCGTTACGGAATTTCTGGATTCGGTCCCCGCGCTCAAGGCCCGCGATAGAAGCTATGCAATAGCTTAAAAATCATTTGTAAGTTTCGTGGCAACCAGTTCATGTTATGTTTAAGAAAAAAAAGAAAAAACAAATCAAATATCTAAGATTTTATTTTACAGGTAGATTAGATTAGATTAAGACAGGCTGGTGTCCGCAACTCCACGTCTAAGCGCGTATTTTGCGTACAAAAGTTTCGTGGCAACCAGTTCATGTTATGTTTAAGAAAAAAAAGAAAAAACAAATCAAATATCTAAGATTTTATTTTACAGGTAAAAGATCGCCCCAATTACAGGACCTTGCGCATCTGTATGTAACCTGATCATACTTTGCTTTAGAAAATATTATTTCTTTCAACTCTCCTTGTGCTGTACATAGCCTACAAATTGTGTGTTTGGACCTGACGATGGGTGCACGTACTATCCTTGGCCATTGTGGGTCATCTGACGGACGTGCCCCTTTCTGCAATATAACATATGAAAATAAATCTGCAAAAACTTCCGCTTTCGAAGCATATGGCAACGATTCATACTTCATAAGGAAATTGCAAGGTGTTTCATGCTCCAAATATCTCGGACAGACACTGTCATTGGGGCATGGTGAAAACGCATACCCCTGTTGATGTTTATTTCCTTCTAAATTGAGAACAAACTCTCTGGCTTCGTTCACAATCCTGAATCCTGCATTAGAGCCATGTTCAACTATTATTAAGTAGTCTTCTGTCTTGTTCCAAAGTTTTTGTATAGTTTCTAATCTTGATTGCATACTTGGGAGCTCAAATAATGAGTATGCCGATAAAACAATACTGTATTTCAGATCTGTAGAAGCTGGCAGGAATTGTCTTTGGAAATAGCCTTTCAGAGGCATTTCAACATTGTCTTTGCCTTGGCATAGTATGAGACGAGCTAAGTCATGCATAGTAGGTGAAGTGTCTACACAGAAGTATTCAAATATATATTTTTTCCAGTAGTGGTTGACTGCCCATGTTCCTGTGCCTACACCAGAGCCAAAGTCAAAAAAACTCCGAGGTTTGTAGTCAGGGTTTAATTTACTTATCTCATCTAGAACTCGCACTAGGACGGCGTATTCTGGGGCTGCTCTACTCATTAGGTACTGCAAACTAGTTGTCTTATCGTACGCAATATTGCCCCAACGGTAAACATTCTTCTTCAATGCACTAAAAACTTTGTTCTTTACTTTTGTTTCGTATAATTGCTGTTCGTCTTCCGTCAATTCTTGATTTAATTTCGAATAAACTTTTTTCGAGATCGTTTCATGGAATTTTTGTGCTTTTTCGTCGATTTCCCCTTCTTCTGGAGGGAGGTGTCGTGACCGGATGTAATTACTCAAATTTAAGCTTTCTTGGTAAAAAGCCTTCGCCCCAGCATCATCTAGTATTAGTTTGATAGCTTTTTGTATATCAGGGGGAATAGCAGCTATTTTGATACGCGTCGTACCGGGATGTTTGCGAGGTTTAAAGACTTTAGTATCAAAATTCTCCTTTAGATTAGGGTCAACTGCTACCCTAGTTGTGTAATTAGCACTGAAGGATGTGAAATACTTTATTCTTAATTTTCTAAACATTTTTATAACCTTAAAATTATCAGTTTTCAATGGATCTAGTTTAATCTCATGTCACTGTCAGTGTCACATGTCATGTGGGTGGACAGTACTGACAGTGACATTTAAGAAGGAAGTGCAGACGTTTCTAAACGAAAGAGGAACACAAATACAATTAAAAGTAAAAAGACAAACTCATTTCAGGAGTCTGAATATGGTCGTAATGCATTTTCTACTATTTTTCCAGATTTTTCCTATGTGAATGCTTTCCCTCCGTCGATTGAAAACTGAAATTCAGTTGGACTGAAGCCATGAGTGGCTATGCCGTCTACCCATTTGTATGATTCCAACAAATGGATTGACCGTGAATGCCCAGCTTTATTAGCTTGTCATGTCAGTCATGAGTCAAGTCAGGTCAAATGTCAATACTGTCAATGTCAAAAAAACAATAATTGAATAAGTGCATTGTTTTGATTGTTTGTTAACAGTCTTTTGCAAGTTTTATTAAGGTTTTGTACGATTTCTTAATAAATTATGCTACAATATGATTATTTTAAGTATATTTGTTGTTAATATAGTTATTACTGCTGCTATTGATACAGAATACTGTGATATTAAGTCGAAAACTTGCGAAAATCCAATCGAAGCTAAGAAACAGATATTTTATGATGTCAATCCTCCCGAAGGTTTTAATTTACGTAGGGATGTTTACATGAGATTCGCAATAATGTTATTTGAAGCTCAAAAACGAGGTAAAGACAACTGGGAGCTAGTTTTACCTCCTTGGAATAACTTGTTCCATTGGAAGACCGACCGCCAAGTTTCAAAACCCTGGAGCCAATTTTTCGATATAAATTCTCTAAAATCGTTCGCTCCGGTTGTGGAAATGCACGAAATATTCAGTAAAACTAAGAAAAAGATGTTAGAACTTGACATTCTGTATGTACTGGAAAATTTCGAAGATGCTTTCGAAAATGGTGTCTTTGAGGAAAAATGGAAGGTAATCGGTGATTGCAGCCACAGTGGACAGTTCTGGGGCTATAACAATGTCACAGCTAAAGAAATCTTATGTGTTAAGTTTCAAGGGAAGAACTCAAAACTTTGGGAATTGATATCAACACATCCTCAGCACAAAAAGATAATGTTTGCGCACGGGGAAATACCCCTTCACGACAGCTACGGCACAAAGACTTACTGGGACTGTCGCAAGAGCATGAAATTTAACAAAAAACTTGTCAAGATTGCCAAGAAGTACATATCCCAACATTTGAATTGTAAAACAGATAGATGCGCCACCTATCTAAGTGTCCACTGGAGAAGACAAGACTTTGCCCGCAGCCGTGGGAACGAGGTCCCATCAATATCAGGTACAGCAAATCAGATCTATAAAGCGTTGAAAAAGCTCCCCGATATCAAAAAAGTTTTCATTGCGACCGATGCATCAATGTCTGAATTAAACAAACTCGAAAAGGAATTAACTGAACATGGGTATGAGATACACTTTTTCTTGCCAAGTGCATCAATAATAGACAAGTACGGTGACGGAGGTATAGCAATAATTGATCAAATTATATGCTCATATGCGGTACATTTTATTGGGACCCATGAGAGCACATTTACGTATAGAATTCAAGAAGAGAGAGAGATCTTGGGTTTTGACAGCAGTACAACATTCAACAGGCTGTGTCCGGACACAGGGAGATGTGAAAATGTGTCAAAATGGACAATAGTCCACTAGAAACAAAACCTTTCATGTTTGTTGGGAATTGTTCCATGTAAAAATCCAGCCCGTTCAGCATTTCAGCCTAATCAGACACACCCAAGTGTCCGATTGGGCTGAATTTAATTGAAAGTGGGCTTAATTTAACTTTAAGGTTTGATTACAGACCCCTAGGACAGGTGAAAGTAAATAAAAGCTTGTAACAGATGTAAGACATTATTTATATTGATAATAATACACATTTCTTAAAAACTATGTTAGTAACAAAAGTAAAATGTAAATTATGATGTCAATTTGAGATTAATAAAATGATAATGAAATAATAATAATAATTTTGGAAGTTAAAAAATTGTATTGTACCTTTTGTATTAAAAATACTGTAAAACAATCATATACATTTTCGAATGTATGGATTAAGATTATGGAGGGTAGAGTAAGTTGAGATATTTGAATTTCTCCTGGTTTCTCAACACTCAATTATCGGGCTGTCGCTGCTGACGAATAATCGACGTTAATCTGCTGTGAGTGGCTGTTGAAAATTCATTCAACCAATCAGAGCAGATAAAGCGTGCTTGACAATTTCTCACATTAATTCTGCGATAATTTAGCGGTGAGAAACCCGGCCTTAGACATTGATTTATAATATTTTAATCTATGCACTTTTAGACAAAAGATGTCTAAATATGATGGCCTAAAGTGTTGCATTGCCGAAATATGTTAAGGAAAAGATCAGTATTCATAGGTAACTACTCATATTTCAAAAACCGCTTCTACTCATGGAATAGGAGAAATAGTATATAAAGAAATAATGGTACAGGAGAAAGTCATTCCTGACTTTCTCCTGTACTATTTTTTGTCAACACACGCATGGGCGCCGGGGTGCAAAGGGGTGCCTTTTACTCCCCTGGCTTACAATAAAATATTGTAAGATATAAAAATAATATTTGCATAATTATGTAAAATAAGTCCAATAAGTTACTTCTATCTCCGTATGAATGTGCAAAAGAAAACTATTCGAGGCGTGGTTCAGACGATGCACCCCTCTGAAAATAGTCCTGCCGACGCCCATGGTGAGCTCATGATAACTTTGCATGGAAAATCTTTTTTTTTAAATGTTTTTTCCATGGGGATAAGCGGTTTTCAAAATATGAGTAGGTACACGTTTCCTTTACTCCCTGTGTATCTACTTACTCGTTAATTAAATACCTAACTAATAATTCTATAACAAACAGTTAAAATTGTTTATATGTTTACAAAAGGAAATCACCGGAAGTAAAGCACTCTAATTGCATAACTGTTTTGACAGCTCGAAGCGCGCGCTTCCTTTCATTTTTACAACTCAACAGTATTCATTGTGTGTTTGACGGGCGTATTTTTGAACATACACACGGAGAAATTATTGCAAGCAAAGCACGCATATATACGCACATATACTTTGATGTTACGCAATTAGAGTGCAGATGCGATTATGAAAATTCTACCACTGATAGACAATCACAATAATTTATTCCGAATAAATACTCGGTTTTTCGGTATGAGCAACTGGAGCGAAGCCGCGGGCAAAGCTAGTTTTTAATTGTACAAAAATCGTTCAGACTACAGTCGTGATGTTATGTTTATAACTATACGCCATTTGAAATAACATTAGAAAATTTTACAACAATTTTTTGCAGTCCTTTCAACCGATTTTGAGTTCTATCCCGTAAATATAAGGATAGCATAAAAAGCATAAACCTGTTACCAAAACTAACAGCTGTTTACTACAGCTGCCATTTTTCATATCACCAACGCTATAGAAGTCAAAATCGTTTGAACGGGCTGTAAAATGGGATTATTTAAATGTCAAATGGAGTATAAAGGTGAACGCGCACCTATCCGCGCCGCAGGAGCCGCACGCGCCGCAGTCATCGCATTTTATAACTCTTTATATGAAATCGTATGCAGCCTCGCGCACCTATCCGCGCCGCACTACCCGCATTTCAGCAAAATGCTGTATGTATACGGATTCCACCAGCGCGTGCGGATGACGTCATCAGATTTGGCAGGCGATGCGGGCGGCGCGGAAACATCATCCGTATCCGTATGAAAATAAAGTTAAAGATTTACAGAAGTGGATATAATCCTCCTGCGGCGCGGATAGGTGCGCGTTCACCTTTTGTGTTTACAATATAGCTACAGGATGTAAGGTATAGGTGTGGTCATATTTTAGTTTGTATGGAAGCTATGTTCAATATTTTATGGAAACTGACTATCACTTTCATGGAGAAAGTTATTGATATACATGGACAAAGGCAGATTTAAAAAAAATGAACACACGTTTTCGTTACACCCTGTAATAAATGAAATTATACTGTGCCATAATAACAATACCAAAGATTTATTTTGATAAATTATTGATTTTATAATTAAAACTGTTTTTTTATTTCTACCATAGCTAAACTTACCATATTATTTATTTTGGTACCTACATATCTAATGAAATTAATTAGTAATCTACTAATATTTAATAAGAGGTAAAATCGTTATGAGCATAAATCTGAGGCTTAGGTTTGTTGTAGAAATGGGTGAAAATATATAAACGTGCCTGTAAGGGCGAATATATATACACGTGCCTGTAAGTTCGAAAATACACGTGCCTGTAAGGGCGATAATACACGTGCCTGTAAGAGCGCTAATACAGGTGAAAATACACGTGTCCTTAAAGACAAAAATACACGTGCCCGTTAGGGCGAAAATACACGTGCCTGTAATTTGCATCAAAGTGTGCAAGTGACTTGAATGTACAAGCTTTGCCCTAAAATAACCAAATTATATGGATCTTCACGTCGCTTTGTGCGTGTCCTTAAAGACAAAAATACACGTGCCTGTAAGGGCGAAAATACACGTGCCTGTAATATGCATCAAAGTGTGCAAGTGACTTGAATGTACAAGCTTTGCCCTAAAATAACCAAATTATATAGATCTTCACGTCGCGTTGTGACGTCTCTATTTGAGCTAAATCATTTGTCTAGAGTTCTAGACACTCAAAATCGAACTCTAAATTATGATATTAGTAGAGGATCCGAGTAAAGGGCGACCTTTACCCATCTATTTAATGGATGAAAAGCATTTTATATCGTATTTGAGTTAAAAAATATATCGCGAGTTGTCTGAAAAAAATCTTGTCATTTTCTTCCTATCACCCCAACTATCGTCCTGTTTCGTTTGATCCACGATTTTTTGGCCACCTGTATAAAATCACGTTCTCGAAAAGGATCGAATTCGTTATAATCGGCTATAAAGACAATATAGGGGTTTTTAGGGGTGATTAAACCAATCTTGCTAGGTCTCATAAATGGGAAAATTCGAAAAATACGAAAGCATATTTCTCTATTTTCACCCGAGTAGAGCTCGGTCGCGCAGGTACTTACATTTATTATATATTTCATTCATTAAAAAGATGGTTGATCTTATACCATAAAGGGGATCGAACCACACGCTAGGAATTTCTCCTGTATCGTGGGTGCATTTAAAAACAATACAAACACAAACAACCAGACCGAACAACTATCTGTAGGCCATACAAATATTTGTTCCTTGCGGATATCAAACCCGCTACGCGACACGTTACAGCAGCTGATCGATCAACCTCTGCGCCAACCGTTTCGTAAACGAGTATGGTCTTCAGGAATATTCTCATCCTCAGAGGTACTGTCTTCCTGATCCAGAGGTTGCAAAGGTACTAGTGTACCAGTCATTATTTCTACTATTATTCGTGTCTCAACGTCTGAGTACAAAATGTCTCGTATTAACCCTCGTATCATTATGAATCGGTTGTCGGATGTGCTGGTTTGGCTGTCTCCGTCATCTTCTGAGACAACGTCCGGACAAAAAAATTGTGAAGTTCTCCCGTTTGACGGTCCCGGCTGGTCATTGGTGACGTCAATACTTGAGGATCCTTCCGACTGAGTGTTGGCTGCAAAAGATGTGCTGGGTTGGCTGTTGCCGCTATCTTCTGAGACGCCATTTTGGAAAAGAATTTGTGAAGACTGTGAAGTTCTGCCGTTTGAAGGTCCCGGCTGATCAGTGGTGACTCCAATACTTGAGGATCCTTCCGACTGAGTGTTGCCTGCAAAAGATGTGCTGGGTTGGCTGTTCCCGCTATCTTCTGAGACGCCATTTCGGAAAAGAATTTGTGATGACTGTGAAGTTCTGCCGTTTGAAGGTCCCGGCGGATCAGTGGTGACTCCTTTTTTTGTGGAACCTTGCGACTGAGTGTTGGCTGTAAAAGTTGTGCTGGATTGGCTGTTCCCGCTATGTTCTGAGAAGACGTTCTGAAAAACATATTGTGAAGACTGTGAAGTTCTCCGGTTTGACGGTCCCGGCTGATCAGTGGTGACTCCATTACTTGAGGATACTTGCGACTGAGTGTTGGCTACAAATGATGTGCCGGGTTGGCAGTTCTCGTCATCTTCTGAGAAGCCGTTCTGAAAAAAAAATTGTGATGACTGTGAAGTTCTCCGGTTTGACGGTTCCGGCTGATCAATGGTGACTCCATTACTTGAGGATACCTGCGACTGAGTGTTGGCAGCAAATGATGTGCCGGGTTGGCAGTTCTCGTCATCTTCTGAGATGCTGTTCTGAAAAAGAAAATGCGGTCAGTCAGTGGCGTAGCGCCTTAGGTGCAAAGAGGTATTTGAAGAGAGCCTCGGAGGTTAGTGAGTGGCACAAAATTGTTATTCAAGTCATCGGACCCAGAGAGCCCAGGTGAAGGGCCCCAGTAGCTAAGCGGGGTTTATGATAATATTATTTTAAGTTGACAAGAAAATGTAATCTTTCCGAAGCAGGGTGCTAACAATTTCGACCTCACTTCGCTTGCTCTGTGCGTATCGCAATTGAGGGTACCTAAGCGCTCTAATTCAGCATCCAAAATACGTTTTAGTATACAGGATTCTACTAACAGCTTTATCGCGTCATAAAAAGTATCGACACAGGCGGATTTTTCCATATTCGTGGACAAAACTCAAATTATGAAGCTAGCAATAACTGCAGCCTAATTGCGTAAGCAAATTCGACAAGGTAAAGGGTTTGACCGCCATCAATCGATCAATCACATGACGGAAATCCATATCGCATCTTTTATTTCGCATGTGATTGGTCGATTGATGGCGTCAAAACACTTTGCCTTGCCAAATTTACTTACACAATTAGGCTGCAGTTCATTTTTCGAATCTTACTCTTATTGGGTTGTACTTATAATAGTTTTAACTAATGTTTTGATCTTTACTTTTTATCTCATGGTATGATCCTCTACATAATATTGCCCATCGGTTAAAATCTGTCATTAAAAAAAAAAACTTTTTGCAAAAAATACTACCGACTTCCAAATACAAAATTAGAAAGTGAAAAAAATTTTTTTTTTTTTTTTTTGATGTTCACCATTACTCCGTCAATTGTGGACCGATTTTGAAAATTTTTCTTTTGTTTGTAAAAGTATGTTCCGAAATTGGTCCCATTTTAATTTGGTGAAGCTCTGATGAAGAACTTCGGAGATATACAACATAACTCTTCAATAAATAACGGCAAATCTCTCGGGATTGCTGCAATCGCATGTCTGTTTGTTGTTTATAACATTTCATAACATAACATCACGCCAGTTCGCTCTTAAGGCGTAAGCAGACCTCTCATTTCACCGGTTATTTTCAAGTTTCATGAAATCTATTCTGGCGAAATAGTTCCCTTACTAACTTGCCTATTAGGTACGTACAACTAAAAAGTGAAAAATAAAAAAACATTTTGCTAAAAAAATACTACCGACTTCCAAATACAAAACTGCAAAGTGAAAAATAACTTTATTTTTTGAAGTCGGTGTCCATAACGCAAAAAAATGGTACCTACGAAAGACACCGACTTCAAAAAATAAAGTTTTAAAATTAATTTTTCACTTTGTAGTTTTATTTGGAAATCGGTAGTATTTTTTTGCAAAAAAGTTTTTTATTAGTTTCTTATTCTGAGATATTTCGAGAAAACATTAGGCAGGAACAAAACAGAAGAATATTTAAAAGAATAGAAGTATTTGCCAACTAGATATTGATAATTATTGTGTAAAACTTAATAATATGTGGGTAGTTAAAAATATTACAAAGAGCTTTATTCGAAAATGAAGTTAAATACAGCTAAAATAAATGCTACTGGTGTTTTTTCTTCAACTCCTTCAATTTTTTCAGTAAGAATTATTCGATCGTGGTAGTTGGAGTATCATTAGCCAAAAAGAGTACCTTGAATGGGTTAATTAGATGTAGGGTTATTAATTTTATCGTTATCACCGTATTTTTTACAAGCTTTTATTTAACTTGTAATGTTTGGATGTGTGTGTGTTCGGGTCAAATCTTGCAACTGAATTTCAAAGCAGTTATCCTCCACCGATTAAAATGAAATTTTGCATACACGTTTAGTTTGGATGACAATGCATGGTTAGCTAAGTGACGTCATTCTAAATCCAATATAACGGACGGCCCAATATGGCGGACTAGTTATTTTTTGTGCACTGTCTTTCATATGATACCGGTATCAACCGGTATCATATGAAAGGATTTGCTGAGAAGAATACGAAAAAAGCTTGTATTAAAAGAATATTTTTTATATTAATAATATTATCTCACCATGAAGGTACTAGTATCTAGATGTGTATGTATGGAAAGTGGTGTCTTATCCCATACAAAGAAACTGTCCCGACATACTGTACTGATTATACTGATTATTTTTTGTACATCGATCGCGTTCGGTTCCGTTCCACGGTTATAGATTTTCATCTATCTATCGCCGTGGAACGGAACCGAACGCGATCGATTTACAAAAAAAGAATCGGAATAATCAGATGAAAAACGCTAGTTACGTCGGCACGGTTTCTTTGTATGGGATGAGGCATCTGTATGCTAGTATTATATTATCTGTGGTATGGAGACGAAGAGGGAGGGCAAATAAAATATGGTTTTGCGAGGATTGTTATAAAAGAAAGGAGAATCAGTCTTCTTCGATAAAAAATATAGTCTCTGAATATTAAATTCTGCCATGGCAACACCATTCGTGGACGCACCTAACACGAAACCTTGTACCTAAGCGGTAAAACACGAAAGCTGGGGCATGGTCTGCGAAGAGACACCACAAAAACACTGAAGATTGGAGCCCTCCGAGAACCCGTGAAGGGATTAGGTAATAGCGGGACAGTTGACATGTCGGAATGGAAGAAAACCGGCCAAGTGCGAGTCGGACTCACGCACGAAGGGTTCCGTACCTACCATTATCGCAAAAACAGCAAAAAAATCACGTTTGTTGTATGGGTGCCCCACTTAAATATTTATTTTATTCCTTTTTTGGTATTTGTTGTCATAGCGGCAATAGAAATACATCTGTGATTTCAACTGTCTATCACGGTTCATGAAATACAGCCTGGTGACAGACGGACAGACAGACAGGCGGATCATAGAGTGTTAGTAATAGCTTAGGGTGCCTTTTTACCCTTGGGCTCGGAACCCTAAAAATGAGGGAATTAAAAGAAAAATCTGATTTATGAATATATTGGTATTTGTTAGTAAAATATAGGTATGTACAATGATATTCAAATAAACAGATATGTTATGAGCGCGCGCATTTAGAAGACTCGAATAGGTCACAATTGTGACCTTTAGTCTTTAGTTTATGTCACGCATGGCGATGAGCGATACGCTTTGTTGAAAGAAAAACAAAATAAAATAAATGCCATCGTGTGTATTTGTAATTTATTTATTTATTGATTAAAATATTATTTTTTTAATGTTAGATGAATGAAAAGTGTGTATGTGTGCTGCCGCTGCTGCGCGGAACACTTTTTTCAATTGTTTTGTGAGTGTATAACGCATCTGTTTATTTGAATATCATTGGGTACGTAATAATAAAAATTATCATCAAATTTAAAGTTCATAAGTCAATGGGTACTTAGCAAATTCCACGAAACAAAATTTTGTAAGAAACACATTATTTAACTACCCATTAAGTTCTAAATAACAAATATCCCACTCGATGGGGTTGGGACAACATTTTTTTAAGCAGAGTATTTAAGGGAAAATACATTTAAAATATTTTTTGATAATTTGTATGGCTTTGGGTCAACAAGCTTATACCTACTGTGAATATGTAAAACCTGTGTGACAGACGACGGACAGAGGGGCAGGCAGACGGACACGTAAGTGACAGCAATAGGGCTCCGTTTCCTTCGGATACGGAACCCTAAAGCCGAACGCGTTGCGTCGGCCCCAAGTAGCATGAGTTATGGGTAGGCAGATGAGTTGATGTATGCATTAGCTATAACTTGATGTCTGCGACATATGTCAAACTGACGTATACGTTATTGTTACGTTAATTTTAGCCTGACAAGCGCTATTGTTTTTTTTAAATATATATTTGTTCCTAACGGAACAGGCTAAGGTCTGAGACCATGCTGCCTAGTCATCAGTATTTGTATTCTTTAGTATGCACAAAGATTACTATTATGCATTAGAATGCGGATGCAACACATTCTAATGTTTCTTGGAGCATTTGACAGCAAATTGCATCGAGTCAGCCTTCCCAGTAAGCCTTGCAGAGGTAGTCAATACTACAATATAATACTCCGCTCCACTATCCCGAGATCGCTTCTGTCAACGTTTTTACATATTGTCCAGTTGCGTAGACAGTTGTGACACAAAACTACACCAATTTTATATCACAATATCCACTATAAATCAATTTGCAAATAATATTAACAGCCGCTGAACTGAACTCGAAAAAATCCCGCCAAAAAACGAAAAAACCTCAAGCACTATTGTTACTGTATTGATACTGACAGCTGTCGCAGAGATCAAGGTATCTTTAAGAAGTATAGATATGAAACAATACTTACTGTGTCCACCAATCGCTCAATAGTCATAAACGAAGCCATTTCGTTATACCACCTCAGGTTAGGTACATAGACACGTCCCGAATTTTGTTCTTCAATAATTTTATTTCTTTCACGGGCAAAAGTTTTTCGCAACTTCCTAAGTTTGTTTTTAATCCATTTCACTTTCGTATTTGGTATACCCATGGCGTTGCGTATAGATTTCAGCGCCGTTTTTCGCGCTTTCTTATTTTTGTACATTATATGCTTTCGATTATATAAAAGATCATGGTTTTTATACAGTTTTACAAGACGCACCTTATCGTCTGACGATAATTTTAAAGCTGAATTTCTAGAAGGCATTTTATGATTTACTTATGCAAATTTTATGAAAGATGTTTCAACAATGTATAACTTTTACAAAATAATTTATCACTACACTTAAGTTATAGAGCACTGTCTATCACAAACTAGGTAGTACCTATGTGGGTACTTATTACAGCAATATTGACATCTTAGGAATGTAGGATACAAGTAAACTCGCTGTATACAGCTCGCTCGCTTGCGCGTATCGGCTGTTCGAAATAAAATTTAGTACCTACCTACATAACTAAAAATTTTGCTAAAAACGTTGTTTACAGTTTTTGGACGTTAGAGCAGTGTTGCCAATGTCCATGGTCTGGATTACCCAAACACCTGACCGAAAATGCCCAATTTTGGGGCAAATAAAATCAATATTCCCCACATCTACCCCAGAAATTTTGATCAAATAATGTATAAAAGTAATGTAAATATAAATCAAACAAGATTGTGATTAAAAAAAAATATACAATTACTCCAATTTCCAAAGACATTGCTTATGTTAATCTACAATTTGCAACTCTCATTAGGTACGCCAATTTTTTTTGGTTGACTTATCATTTGAAGGATCAAATTTTAAGCGACCCCCTTTCTTTTTAATACCTTCTCTAGTGGCCATAAGCGCCTATACAGTGTCAGTGTGTAGGCGATTACGATGCTCTGCTTTCACATTCTTTAGGACGCTAAATTTTCTTTCGGAAGATGCTTTTGAGATAGGTAGAACGAGCAATAGCTTTAGATGGTCATGAATTTTGTCATAAAATAAACTCTAAAACCTTCCTGCCGGATAAGTTGAGTTAAGCTTGAATTAAATATACATATAAATACTTCTAGTAGGTAGTACTTTTATTACTTCTTAGTTCAGTTCTAGTCTTGGGCCCAGTTTTCACCTCGAAATTATCGCTGAATTAATGTGACAAATTGTCAAGCACGCTATAACTGCTGTGGTTGGCTGTTGAAAATTCATTCAACCAATCACAGCAGATAACGCGTGCTATAATTTAGAGGTGAGAAACTCGGCCTAAATGTCTAAATTCTCCGCGTTGTCCCCACATAATCGCTCTCCCCACAAATTACCCAAAATGTTTGAAAATCCCCGCAATATGGGAAATTCCCCACAGATTGACAACGCTGCGTAAGAGGCATACAGGTGGTTGAACTGTTAAAACAACCATTTTTCTAAGAATTTTGAAATTATAAATCTGTGGGTCGAGGTAATTTGAAATACCTATACGCAAAGGTTCCTCAAAAGTACAAATTCAAAACATAGTATATAAAAATACTTTTAAAAAACCTAGTAAGAGATGCACCTTGTTAGTATTTAAAATTGACAATGTCTGGTACTTTTATTTTATTTATTCTTAAAGGGAAAACGAACAGTAGTAGGTATACTAAAAATTTACAAAGTGTCTAATGATAAATGATTTTATTTCTGTAAGTTGGTTCGAGTACGTGCGTTCCTGGCTCGAAGAGGCGCCAGAGCCCACACCGTTGAGGGAGGACGACGTCGCCAATGGGAAGCAAGATAGGCCTCCACCTGCGGACGGCGTCGCTGTAGCGGACTCCCAGACCCATATAGACCAACCACAGACGAAGGCTAACATCGAACCGTCTAGAACAGAGCCGTCCAAGACGGAGCCGCCAAGGCAAATAGAAGCGAAAGAGTCACTCCGTCCTTTTCTAACGGAGCTGACATCCGCTATAGCGTTGCTAGCCGACAGAAAATTCGAACCATGGACGCCTAACCGAACGGCGTCGCAGGTTATCATGACTCTGCCGAACTTCGGTGGAGCTCATACAGAATGGCTATCTTTTCGAGCCATTTACGAGGCAACTCATGCCTACTTCAGCGACATAGAAAACACAGCAAGACTCAGAAGGAGCTTGCGTGGTCGCGCACTGCAGACAGTGAGCTCAGAACTCATCGGGAATGCTAAACCGGATGAAATCAAGAGAGAATTGGATCTACAATATGGACGTCCTGACTCAATAGCCCAGTCTGAAACGGACCGACTCAGAGGGCTGCCACGCTGCAGCGAATCGCCCAAGGACATTTGCACCTTTGCGAGTCGGATCAGAAGCGGAGTCGTCACTTTACGCGCCCTCAAGAAGGGGCACTACTTACTCAATGCTGAGCTGATGCGCCAGTTAACTGAGAAGCTGTCCAATTCTCTACGTGTACAATGGTACAGAACGTACATACCCCTATTCGTCTACTGAGATTTCCTATAGTGGCCTCCTTCACCAACATTACGTTATAAAAGGCGGCACACTATACCAGGCAACCCCTTACGAGGTGTCTGGGACCATCTTCGGTAGGTCACGCCTCCGAGAGCACTCGCCCCTGGTACTCAAGATAAAAAGTGAGTCGCATCGTGATTACTCACTACCATTTGTCCAGAATGGTACCGGAGCAATAAAGCCGCTCACCACACGCACCCCAGCACGCCAGCACTAGTGCAAGCACCGGCACCAGCGCAGTTGGTGCTAGCGGATTCAATCCCCGTTAAGGACGCCAGAGAAGCTGGCTCCCATTTCTCCAGAATGGTCCCGGAGCTGTAAGCACGCTCACCTCTCGAATACAAATCATCGCATCTACCCAATGCCTACAGCTGGGTTGCCGGAAAACTAATCCAACGGGTAGTCCTCTTCTTTCTATCCAGGAAAGTGCCGGAGATGCAGCTCGCTCACAGGAGCTCACTTGCTTGAGGGTTACTCACGAACCCCGCGTCTGACCACCAGGTGGCCCTTTGCCTTGGGCCGGTAACTTCAGACACTTGTTGCGCGCGAGGAATGACGCTCGGCCCACACATAGCCGAGCAGACAACATGCCACTCCTCTGCAACCACCACATAGACCACCGCGAGTCCAACCTCAATGTCAGGTTCCACCATTGGTGGAGGGCCTACCTGACCCCGCGTACCCTGATCCAAACAGCCGGACCCGTAGTTCCAGCTGCGAAAGCCCCATCTGTTCGGGTCGTACAGATAGGGTACAGAACGTACACGGAAAAGTACCAGTCGCTGCCAGACCTGTCACTCTTCAGCGACTTTATCACAGAGCAAGCTCACTTCTGCAGTGCATTCGCCCCGCCGGAGAACATCAAAGAGACGGACTCCCTGGCGGGAAAACGCGTCATACAGAGTACGCAGCTACCGACAAGCCGGTAAACAACTGTCGACTTTGCGACAAAGAGGGTCACTACGCGTCTGACTGCACAAAATTCAGAGACGCTGCAAGTGACAAGAAATGGGAGCTAGCCAAGAATACAACTTGTGCTATCGCTGCCTAGGATACCGCCGTAAGGACCACACCTACAGCAAGAGGCAGTGTGGCTTCAACGGGTGCACAGCTACGCACCATCGACTTCTTCATAGACCAAGGAAGCCTCAGACAGACAGGACAAGGAAGCCTGCTGTTCCAGAAGCGAAGAAGGAGTCTCAGGAGACGGTAGCCAGTTCGCGAACTGCTTCGAGTCACGCTTTCCTGAAAATGATACCAGTCCGGGTCATAGGACCGGCGGGAGAGGCAGACACATACGCACTCCTTGACGACGGATCTACCGTCTCGCTGATCGACGAAGCCATCGCTCAGCGAGTGAGAGCAGTGGGCCCAATTGACCCACTGAAGATCGATGCCATTGGAAACACAAGGATCGACACTCCATCATCGAGACGAATCACAGTCGTTCTCACAAGCCAGTTGAAGAATCGGGTGCCCTTTAAGGCGCGCACCATTTCGAAGCTCAACCTGTCACCACAGGCAGTCAGTCAAGAAGACATAGCACGATGTAGGCACCTTCAAGACTTGACGTCGCAGCTTACATATCCGGCGGGAGTACCGAAGCTACTCGTCGGACAAGACAACTGGCATCTACTGCTGGCCACCGAGGTCCGTAGAGGACCAAGAGACCAACCCATCGCGTCAAGGACCATGATGGGCTGGACATTGCATGGTGCACACACCAGAATACTGGGCCAGCGGGTGCATTATGTCAACGGGTGTCGGTCCGTTGACGCAGGGCCAGACGCGGAACTGAACGAGCAGCTCCGTGAATTCTTTGCCATTGAATCGTTGGCTATCAATCCGAAACAGCCAGCTTCTGACCCTCAGAAGAGCCCGCCTTGTGTCCTGAACCGTGACACAAGGCGGTTAGGAAGCGGGCACATAGAGACCTCTATGCTATGGCGGGAGGAAGCCATAGAAATGCCCGACAGTTACGAGACAGCACTCAAGAGGCTAGTCTCCATCGAGAAGAAGCCGGGTAGGAAACCGGATCTTCAAAGAAACATAGAGGTCGTGAATGACGCCATCACACGGCGCTTTCACCGACCAAAAAATAGACAGGAAATAGAGATCGTGAATAACGCCATCACACGGCACTTTCACCGACCAAGAAATAGACCAATAGAGGTCGTGAATATCGCCATCACACGGCGTTTTCACCGACCAAGAAACAGACAGAGCTCCAACACCGGCGGGAGCCCTATAGCTGCGGGCCTGGCCTGCAGGAGGGCGACCCCGCCCTCATCGCCGACGGCCAGCTGCCACGCAACCCGTGGCCGCGAGGCCGCATCCAGGCCATATACCCTGGCCCTGAGGGAGAAGTCCGGACCGCTGAGGTGCGCACCACTGGCGGCACTCTAAAGCGTCCGGTGAAGAAGCTCATTCCACTACCGAAATGAGCGTAGCAGAGTTCCCGCGGCGAGAGCTGAGCGACGTGTCGCTGAGCGTCGTGGCACGCGCGCTGCCGACGTGCGTCGCTCACTATGCTGATGCAGCGCCGCGCCAACACACATCGGGTCGACACGACACTGCACGGCGGGAGTCTGCTTACCCCAGCGCGCTATCTCGTACTCAACAATTTTAGACGAGAAAAAATCTTTTATAGTTTTTTCGAACATAGAATTTCGTTCGCATTTTTGAGGCACTAAACATTATGTTTTAGTGTATATCAGTATGTATTAGGTTAATATGGGGTTTAACAAGTAAATTAGAATCATTACATACATACTGAGTGCGGTAGTTACGCAAAGAAAAATAAATTCAAACTCCGTAATAACGACCGGTCGCCATGACGGTTTAGTACGCAATGAGCAGCCAGTTTTTTTTTTCTAAGTGGCGTCTCGCAGTTCAATCAAAGTGATTGGTTACTGCTTAACCGGGCTAACCTGTGGAGACTAAGCTATATTTATTATAGCCTCAAGGCACAAACAAGTTTTCTAAAACCTAAAGCGATTGCGCTAAGGGCTACCCCAGTTGGGGTCGGACCTCGGCTCAGGGCATCGCTGTTGGGACAACTAAGGCTGGATCTAGATTAATGAATTTACTGTCCGTTCGTAAACTACCTACTTGGAGAAGAACGGATAAGAAACTCCTTTTAAATCTAACATTTAACTACTGCACAGCTGACGCGGGCTGGCGTGATTTTACTGAAAGAACACGCGACGGACCTCGGCGGCGAGGTAGGTACGGATCGGTTTGTTTATTTACATTATGTCTGAGCAGCCAGGTGGCCGGTCGCTTGTTTATATAGTTTTGCGCGTAAGCAGCCAAATTTGGCAATTTAGAATAGTGTTTTGAGGGCCCTTTAATAGCTTATAGTACGCATATAGCGGTTATCTATTAGTATTATAGTTGAAATACCTTAGATATAATGTGTAAGTAGTGATTTAAGCAAATAAAAAATGTTTGTTTACTTATTTTGGACCCCCCTAAAATGGCTGGGTCGCAAGTATTGGTAAGTGCGCTCTCATACCAATCGTATTATTTTCCTTACACATTTGTTTTGTTAGGAAACACCATCTAGGTGTTCTAGATAGTATACCTTGGTGCTATGACTGAAAAACTGTACATAACAACAGTTTCATTCTGAGATGGTAAATACATGCATTTTTGCTCAAGTAAGTAAATAGAAAATTCGTTATAAGCGATCTAGCACTTCTAGGTAACCTGGAATTATGTCCGGGCCCTATATATAAATGGCATCTATGTAATTCTAGTACATAGACCTTACTTACTTGAAATAATGTCTGTATGTGCCAGCATGGACGTTTCTATGCGTCTGTCAGTAAACCGAATTCCAAAAAAAACACTGCAAAGCGAAAAATATCTTGTTTTTTTGCGAGTCAGTTTGTTTTTTTGTTAAATAGTTTTTTATTCAATATATAAGATTAAAAAAATCTTTTTAGGGATCCGTACCCAAAGGATAAAAACGGACCCTTTACTAAGACTTCACGATACGTCTGTTTGTCTGTCTGTCCGTCTGCCACCAGGCTGTATCTTATGAACCGTGATAGCTAGACAGTTGAAATTTTCACAGATGAATGATGATGTATTTCTGTTGCCGCTACAACAACAAATGCTAAAAACAGAATAAAATAAGTATTGCGATAGTGGCACGGAACCCTTCGTGCGCGAGTCCGATTCGCACTTGGCCAGTTTTTTAATATGAAAACTATATGATACATAATGAACGTAAAGGAAAGATAAGGGTTTCTTTGAGGTTGATTAAATGGAGTTCTAGGCTCAGCTATTGTTAGGTAAAAATAAAACAGTGTAATTTTGGAATGTTTTTTTTTAATTACGAATTTCTTTGAAATATTACATTAAACATTAATGTCACGTACATTGATAAATTATTATGATATTTTCGACATCACTGAATCTATATTATTTTCTAGTTTCAAATATGTACAGTTAAGGGTCAAAACAGCAGTCACACTATCAAAACAGCGGCGGAAATATTTTTTTAGGCAGAATAATTTCAACTTTTCACAGTTTGTAGGTATAATCTATACTTTAATTTCTATACAACTTATTAAACCAGTTGTGGATAATTTAACTTCTTGTACAAAAACTAGACATTTGAATTTTGGGAGCGTAAGGCTGGCCATAGACGGACCGCATGTTGCAGTCGAGACTGACTGCTCTAGATAGGTCGCGTTGAAGTCGTACACGACTGCAACATGACCGCATAATGCTGTCGACTACGAGTCTACGACTGCTTGGAGCAGTTGTGTTCGACCGCAAAATAATACTGATGCGAGTTCATTGACATGATGGATTTACGCAGGCGTAGGCGTAGAAGACACCGTAGTATGTGGGTGCGTCCAATACTACAATCAAGAGAACAGCATGGAATATTTCATACTTTGTATCCCCAGCTGAGAGAAGACACTAAAAAGTGTTTCAACTACTTTAGAATGTCCGTGGTTTCATTTGATGAATTAGTTAGTATTTTAAGCCATAAAATACAACGGACAGATTCCAAAATGCGCGGTCGGCAGCAACCGCTTGTAGCGGTCCGTGTATGGTGGGTCCGGCAGCTCTAAGCAGTCGACCGCACGGCGAAACTCGACCGCAGAGCGTATGCTTCGACCGCTCAGGAACTGCTCGAGCGGTCCGTGTAGTGCGGATATGAATTTAGTATGGAAACTGCAGATCGCACGGTCCGTCTATGGCCAGCCTTATAGACTGCACTTTTGACCCTTGACTGTACTTGCCCTTTCAGTAACAATAGGTGACACAATCACACAATCATGAACAGATAGTTCAACTCATCTGTGCGCGCGGCGCCATGTGTGCGTGTTCTTTTAATTATACAGCTTTAACACACTCAAAACTGTGCACATCGACTGTCATCGACCCTTCCCCCGCCTACCCGCGCGGTGCCCCGCGTTCGCTTCGTGAGCCAATAACCAGAGTCGAACGTCCACAGATATAAATCTAACTAGATGACGCGAATGTATGTACTTCGCGTGCCAAACAACGGAGTAAAATCACGATAAATGATCGTACTTTGAACTTTTCATTTAGCTTTATCGGCGCCGGAAATCCACCGAAATCTAGAAAATTGCTTTTTATGCCATATTGAGCTGTAAAGACTGTATGGAAAAAGTTGGCCGAAGCATTGGAAATGTTTTCTTTCATTGGTAAGTAAATTTGTTTTTAAATTGTGTGTGAAAAAGTGGCACGCTTTGTTTTCATACAGATGGAGGGACTTGCGTTATCTAGTTAGATGTATGTCTGTGCGCACGTCACAGCGCTGGGTACACAGTTATTTTGAGCGAATAGTAAATTGTCTCCTATCGACAACGTAACATATCCATCGAGTATAAAAAATCTCGCGAATCCGCGCATACCTTACAGAATTTGACGTGTCGCTTCGGCTCGACTTTACGTAGTGGAGATAGGGCTCAATATGCTTTGATGATACGTCACTTCGGTTCCACTCTGCCTCTTTGTTTGCCCTCTTGCACGAGAAACTTTATCTTAGAGTTAGCCGCCAAAACAAGGTTAAATTGACAGTTTTTCATACAATATTGTTAATTTAACCTCGTGTTAGAAAATAACTCTTGAGTTAAGTTTTGTGTTCAAGTGGGCCTTGGCGACCTTTCTAATAGCTCGAAATGATGTGATTTATAACACACCGACAGGCGATTTAAATTGCACATGGACGCAATGCGATATTTTTCGACCGATTTGCACTTGAAATCTTCTTAGAAAATAGGTTTAGGTATCCGCCCGACATTGCCATCAGATAAGTCCCTTAGTGTTACAAAATCTAAGTCTGAACAGTAACTAGTTAGTAGAGTTGCCGCGAATAGTGTATATAGCGAATAGTCGAATACCGATTAATCGCCATTCACTTTGGCGAATAGTCGAATAACTCGACATTACTATTCGACATAAAAAAAAACATTAAACACATTAAAAATATTTCTAATTTCTTCTAAGGTTGTGAGAAAAGAAAACAATACAGTTAAAGAAATCTGTTTCATGTTATACATACCTACATATATGTAGTAAATTTAATTTTCCATTTTTAAATGCTTGCAACCCTTTTCTTGTACAAGTCTTTCTCTTTAGTAAATCGCCAACTACATCGCATTAGCAAAGGCTGACAGAAAAATAAACCCATATGAATGGTGGGCTTTGAGTACCAATAAGAATAGATTTCCTATTTTAAGTAAGCTTGCTAAACGATACTTAATCACACCAGCAAGCTCTGTTTATTCAGAAAGACTATTTTCCGAGGCAGGTTTAATTTACTAGGAAAAACGAAACCGACTTGCTCCAGAACGTGCAGAAAAAATTGTTTTTTTGCACCACAATCTGCCTCTGTTGGATTTTAAATATTAATTAAAAAGCCTTACTAATTTAATTTCATGAATATGATAGGCACAGGCACATATTACAGATAATAATTGATATTGTGTATTGTTTTATTAAGGAAAATAATAAAAAAAAAAAAAAAAATTAACTCATTAGTTCTTTTGTTCGTTAAAAGTTTATTTTAGACGACTATTCGCCGAATGCCGAATAATACTAGCTATTATTCGGCATTCGGCGAATATAAAAAAAATTACGAGTAATACCGAATAATAGCGAGTATTCGCGGCAACTCTACTAGTTAGTAATCTGTGGTCTGAATTCAAGTTTAGGATGTCTACGGTGTGTCTGATACAGACGCGAAAAAAATACCATTGTTTCAATACATGATTCTGGATACTCTAAACTCCATTTGCGATAACATTAGACGTTTAAATTGGCCCCTTTTACAGCCCGTTCAACCGATTTTGACTTCTATTGCGTTGGTGATACGACAAATGGTAGCTGTAGTAAACAGTTGGTTTTGGTAACAGGTTTATGCTTTTTATGTCATCGTTATGTTTACGGGATAGAACTCAAAATCGGTTGAACGGACGGTAAAAAGATTTGGAATCATGTCTAATGTTATTTCAAATGGAGTTTATTGTTGGAATTTTTCGTAGGTATTTTTCTATTTTTTTCACAAAAAACATCAATAAAAATAAAGTTCGAAAGCGCAGCTGCAAAGCAGTTTCAGCTGATTTCCTAAAGTTCATGAACGATAGATATCAACACTGCCGGTTAGTACCTACCTGCACGCGCAGCACCGCCAGCACTTTTTCCCTTTGTCGGCGTGCAAACAAAGGAGAATAATTTAAAATCTAATTGAGCTTGATAGGAATAAAGATTTTGAACTGATTAGGTACCTACAGTAAAAAAGACAGATAAAAAAATATATTTATGTCATAACCGACGAACAATTTTAATACTAGGGGGTCCAGAATCATGTACAGAGTCCATGGTATTTTTTTTTGCGTCGGTGTCAGATACACCCGGTATCAATTTGTCGATTAGCCTCTTTTGTATTAGGCCTTAGCCCAGCAGTGGGATAGCTACAGACTGGTATTATTATTATTTCAAATGATTTTCCAGAAACTATTAACAGTCAAAGTATTATAGAATATACTTTGTTACAACAAAATGCAATTAAAAATGTTACATTTTGTTCATCATGAATTCATTACATTATTTTGATGAAAATTGTACAAAAAACTAAATCTAGGTGTTAGCTGAAATGTATAAATTGTGCTTTTAAAAGTACATAGTTCTATTAGGTAATATTGACCTACTTATACATAATATTATCTATGGTCTACTTTCAGTAAAAAAAAATACATTTGTACAAAAAAATTATAAAAAGTTATTTGTTATTAAAATTAATATAATTAAATAATACACAAAAATTGAACTATTTTCGCTGACTTTCACATACTAAAAGGTTTTTTTTTATAAACATATTTTTTTATCATTTAATGATATCTTGTCTTACACCTAAATAATTATCACAATTTAAATAAAACAAATACATAGATATCACCATAATCATGAATGGGACAAAAATGTAAATAGAATGAAAAATTGTTATACAACATTAAATTTTAGTTAAAAAGTATTTATTACAGAGTATTATAAAAAAATGTTCTTGACTAAAAACACTTTTTTTACTAAAAGCACATTCTTAAGTTAAAAAGTGCCAAGAACTAATACTTGTCCTACAAAACCCACCCTTAATTTCTACGAATTAAAGGCGATGTCATATCAATGCTTCATATTTACCATTGACTTACGGTTGAATAAAAGTAAAAACATACATTTTAACTAAACAAACAAAATTCGATAAAAAAATTATTTAAAAATATAATTGACCTATTAAATTAATAATAATATATTTTAAAGTAAAAAAAACTAACTAACTAGAATAAAAGGAACTATGATCGTCTTCCTTCGCGCCGATGTTTTTAGGGTTCCGTAACTCGAAAGGAAAAACCGAACCCTTATAGGATCACTTTGTTGTCCGTCCGTCTGTCTGTCTGTTGATATCAAATACTCAAGCCTACTGTCCCTTAAAAAATCAAACTTCTATGCCAACGCAATCAAACGATACAGCCGTTTATGCCGCAAATTTTCGACACTCGCAAGGGAATCAAAACCTACAGGGTAATTCCCGTGAACTCAGAAACTTGAAATTTGGTACGAAGCAACGTCTTGTAGCACAGATAAAGGAATGATTGGGAAAACCGTAAAATTTTAGTTACATCATATATAATAAAAATATTTTCATTAATTTTAAACTTACTACCCCTTTCCTCATGAACGCGTATTAAATTGAAATTGATTTCAAATACTCAGGTCTGTATCTATATCATACCTTTAAGCTGGGGTTTGTACGGAACCCTCGGTGTGCGAGTCCGACTCGCACTTGGCCGGTTTTTTTAGATTATTATTTAAATTAAAACTAATAAAAAAAATTGAACTATTAATAATATTTAACATAGGGTAACTAAAAGACAATTTTAGTTAAATCAATATCACAAAAGATATAATAATAATAACATAGCATCACGCTTGTAATCCTCATAGGGCTGGGCAGGGCAGCACCTTAAGCACAGTATAAATATGGACGAACAGTACGGAAACTACCTACCAACGCTCGAAACGGCACACTCACACAAACATGCGAATCGACGCACGCACTACTGACAGCATCGCGACAACCGCTTATGACGACGACTAACGCCAACAACCTTGAGGGAACAAAACGCGCACTCGTTTCACATCCGCGCGACCCAAAATTTTGTAGTTTTTTGTACTTTCTATATTATTCTATGACTTTAAAAAAATAAGCATCTGATCAAAATGTAGATAATTAAATTGTCTTTGAGATGGTGATAATTTCATTAAAATACGCCCGGAGGTTTTGGTGCGATTTGTCATTTTTTTGTCCATGTTAGACATAACTTTTCAAATTAATTACGCTATGTTATACGAATAAAAGTCAAAATTTTCTTAGACCAAATTATTAAGAAAATGGTCTTGGCAACATATATTTTTCCAAAAAATTACAAGTAACCTTTTAGACGTGATTCATTTTAAAATCAGCTACTTAGTGGTATCTGCGCCTTAGGGGATCTCGTCGATTCACATGTTTGTGTGTGTGTAACGTTTCGAGCGTTTGTAGGTAGTTTCCGTACTGTTCGTCCTTATGTATACTGTGCCTTTAGTACACGCACTTTTCATCAGTTATGTTCAAGTCGAGCCTATATAGTCATCAAGTGGACACAAATACATACTCTCCAGGCTGCTACTGAGGATTGCCAGATGGATAAACCCAATAACATTTAGCTCGATCCGTGAGTCGAACTCAGAACCTCATTGTAAGCAATAGCGGTTGTGACCACTATACCCACGAAGTGGTATGAACAATACTTATACTTATTAGTTTGAGATCCCACTGCAAAAATCTGCAGGTAATTTGTTTTATCACGGGCCACCAAATTTTCTTTTTTGTGTTCCAATAAATAACACTAGATGGCCCGATATGCATCGATTTGTTATTTAATTGTGAGTCAAATTAACATTTTCTAGAATTGATCATAAAAATTGTATTTTCTTGTTTAATTAACTCTCCTAAGCGCAAAATGATGGCATGTTGGGCTTTAAAGTTCACATTTCAAAAGATTATTTGAACGTAATTACAGCAGATTGTTATAGTCCACGTATTTTATTTATTCGCTCCTGTAACCGAGCAGTCGACGTAGCATCGTCAACATATGGTCCTTCGAGCCGGATTAATTGCGGTAATTGAGGCCAAATATTTCTAGACAACCCTGCAGCAATCTTTTCTATTATCAAGTATATTTCATGAAAATTTAGTTTAATAAAAAACTAAAGTACCTGCAGATTTTTGCAGTGGGATCTATAACATTGGGTAACTAAAAGACTAATAAGTTAAAAATATATCACAAAAGTCAAAAAATAAATTGTCTTTATGGACATTCAGCCGGCTTCCACTGACTGACCATTTTTTATTACACTCGTAATCTGACTCTTATTGCACTAGCTGTAGGTTCAAAATGCAGTATATTTCACACACGTCTGTTTTACTTTCGTAGTCGCTTGGACATCACTGACAACGGTGAAGAAAAACATGGAGAAGAAACCTGGACTTAAAGTTAATATAAGTTTGAAATCGCCAACCCTCATCTCTTCTCTGTATGAGAAGAGGCCTTTATGGGTGAATAAACTTAGATGATGTAAGATTTGAAAAAGTCACAATAGTACTTGCCCGGATTTGAACTCACGAATTCTATCTAGCACGAGAGGCGAGTTCTTAGCCTCTGGGCCATCACGACCCTATCAATTATCAAAGTTATTAACAAGCAAAATAAATTAATAAAAACATTGAACAACATACCTAAATTGTAACTAATATAAAATGGTACACATGGTACTTTCTCACTAAAAACCAGACACTAAACAAAGTGTAAGGCGGAACCACACTTACGTGGCGTGGCGCGGGTTCCACCAATCAAACGACTCTGTTCCAGCCGACGTCATAACACAACGAGTTTGGTAGCCAATCCACTGCTTCAAAAGGTGTCACGCCACGCCACGACACGTAAGTGTGGTTCCGCCCTAATTCATTCTATCAGCGATGTCGACAATCGCAATGTCAAAAAGTAAGGGTGAGTATAGACTAGAGCATTAACTGGTAACAGAACATCGAGCATTCGCTGTTTTTAAATTTACTCGAACCACACTTCGAACATGACCCTCGATGTATTGTCACAACCTGATTTTATAAACCAACGACCGTTTAAGTGTAACAATTACAGAGCAAAGACACGAGCGCAGATGACATGGAATGAGGTCAATAATTAACGCAAGGTACAAATAAATGTTACAGGTAAATGCTCACTCGCCGTGAGCATTACGTAGAACACAGCGTGGAACATTCGCAAGAACGTTACATTACATGGCAATGCTTTAGGAAACTGAGTATTTGTCTGTACTTCAAGACTATTCAGCAAAAACGGCACTCATGCGCAGAAGTATCGTCTAAATGGTGCCTACTATATTTAAGATATTGCTTTAACTTTGGAAGGAGCTTGGTAGGGCATTCAAGCGTCGTTTTTCTTTTGCAAAAAGCATATTATAGTGCCGCCGAATATTATAATATAATAAATTTATATGAATAATAATTTCTAACCTAAAAAGTTTCTAAATTATAAACTCTGTAAGTGTAAAGTTCAAGGTAATTTTTCAATTTTGTTCTTATTGTTCAATGTTATGGAAATATATATACGCCGATAATTACGGCTAAACGTGATTGTATTGTACCATTTGTAAGAACGTTACATTACATTGCAATGCTCGCGAAAATGCTCTATTGTATACTCACCTTTAGGGATTGATCTCGTGACAGTTCGAGCGCTTGGCATGTTCATAAATGTTTAAATTGTGTTCAGCCTCAGAACGCGAATAGGAATGATTATTTGGAAGAAAAATGATAATACTAATTAGCCCGTCAGTGAGATTAACAGATAATATTGGACACGTTATTTTTTTGCTTCATTGGTGAAAATAAATAAATAAATATTGACAAAAATAAAGTGCATCAATGTTTAGGAAATGGGTCTTGTGACGTTACTTGTAATTAAAAACTGTTCCAACGCGTGACGTCACACGAATTTCAACGCACTGCGTTGTCGTTATTTTTTGTTTAGGTAACAAAAGGAAAAGTATGTGTCCAATAATTTTTATTAATCTATCTGACCAACAAAAGCAAATATTTTTAATTTATCATTCAAATTCTCGTTTTTAAAAACGTTCAATTAAAGATGTTTTGACAGAATTTTACTAGGATAAGAACTCGTACGTTCCTTAAAAATACAGGCATGTCCCTTTCTAGTATAAACCTGGTATTTTTGTCAGTAAAAACCAGATATCTTTATTTTCACTGATGAATTCGGCAAGGCAAAAGGCAAAGAGTATGAAAAATTGATCCATCGCATGCGAGATGAAAGACGCTATGTGGATTTACATCTTTGTGATTCATTGATTTTTCATACTCTTTGCCCTTTGCCTTGCCGAACTCAATACGCAATAAGGCTGCAGGTATCCACGTTAACCACGTTATTCCAAATAAAAACTGGGTATATTTTTTAAACCAGGTATTTTACAATAAAGGTCTGTTTTTACCGAAATACCTAGTATTTCTTTAAACAACCTAAAAGCTCAATTTAAAACCGGGTTTTTGGAGTAAATATAGAAAATTAAATCCATTTGTCATCTTTTTTCCCGTTTAGGAGTGGTGTCGACTCCTCTTTGACGTCCTTTACGGGACTGTCTGGTTTCCCGTTGAAGAACTTAGCTGAATTGACGCAGGACACAATGTAGGGTATACCAGCCAGGTCTGATGAGAGAGGATTGTAGTACTGGCGATAGCAGAACACGGCCACGGAGTATCCCAAGATGGAACCAACGAGGATATCTGAAAAGAGTTGAGCCGTTTTTAAACTTTCACTTTTACTTTCACCTGTCCAGCCTCTGTCTGCCTTTTGCCTTGCTGAATTAATTACGCAATAAGGCTGCCGGTATCTGTAAACAAATCTTGCAAGTTAAATTTGACCCAGTTCCCATTGTTGGATTGTGCTGAAATTTTGCACTCATATTTAAAATACTAATGCGATATTGCCGTTTTACTTTCACGAAATTGAATAATATTATTACCTGTTAAACACATTATTAAAAGTTACCCAGACATAACATACAAAAGATGACCTCATGACTGAATATCTATTTTCAAAACCAATAAAGGTTTCGTCTTTATTTTGTTGGTTATTTTGATGCAACCAAAGACCTTATACGTATTTCTTACTACTAGACTGTGTACCAAAATTTTTTGTTTAGCTAAAATGAAATCTATCATCATACGCCTAGGTTAGCTATTTCCTTATAAGCGGTAGCTAACCAAAAGCGGTCCTGGCGAGAGGGTTTCCGCTGGTAGTGTGTCCTTGTCTGACCTCTTGCTAGCTCAACTAATGGGTTTGGTAGAAATGGTAGAAAATTTTATATTTTTCTTTTTATGTTATACCAAAACGAACAATTCATAGACTTTAACACGTATTTAAATATTTCTAGAAAAGTATATAAATATTTCTACAGTTCCTATATTTAATCAATTCGTTGTATTTAAAAAAAATATTCATTAATACTGAGTAAGAGTAGTACTTTTAAATGTTTGGGCCTGGTAATACTAAATGTAGGATGGTGGCTTGCGGATTTTTGGCGGACTTTGTTCGAGTGAAATTCAGCGGCTGTTAATATTATTTGCAAATTGATTCCTAGTGGAATAGAATTGGTGTAGTTTTATTTCTCAACTGTCTACGCAACTGGACAATATGTGAAATCATAGAGATCCTTTGAGGCATATTTAGCTGCCGGTATTTCAAAGCACCGTCAGAAGACTGCAGGGTCATATAACGCCCATGAGCTTGAGAGTAGGATCAGAGACCTTTTTTTCCAATCTATATGATGGTCTTGAAGAATGAAACTTGAAGAGACTTGGGATTTGAGGATTATTGAGTCCTCCCCCTCTCTTCGAACTTCAGATAACCCTTTAATACTCCATCGTAAACTGCTCAATTCCTCTTCGAGTTCGGTGATTTTTTCGTCGGTCCGGAGTGTGCGCGTGTTGTACGTTGCCAGGTCCAGTTGTCGGTATTTGTTGGGGTAGCCGGATCTCTCTCTCCGGGATTCTTAGCACCCCTTGCCATACCGTAACGCACCGTAGTCGAGGGTACAGGCTGTCGGGCAATAGGGGCTATGTTTTATTTGTGCTATTCATGGTGAGTGCTTTGCAGGCGGGTTGGCGATCGCAGTATGGTTGTTACAAATACACAGAGAACGCTGCTGCCCATTCCCTGGTTTTTCCCTTAGTCGCCTCTTACGACACCCACGGGCAAACATGGGATGGTGAAATTCTTTACGCCCGACACCATACGGTTAGTGATGTAGATACCAAAAAATATAAAAGCTTTTTTTTTATTTACTATAAATCAGGTAGGTTTAGGTAGCGCAGTTAGGTAGCATCAACATATCGGAATACTTAAACTATCGTTTTTACAATCAATTTGTCCCGTGTTCTGTTTGGTCATGGTCACCTCATTAGAAAGAGACACACTACCAAAGGGAGCCCTCTCGCTCGGACCGGTTTTTGCGCCATAGTGCACAGTCTAGTAGTAAGAAGTATAAGGTCTTTGGACGCAACACTGTGTCAACTCGCTGTCATCGATATTGACAGTTGTTGGTTGGGTTGACGTTGACAGCACTGGTAAAATTGTCATTGATAACGCGAGACGTAAAAGCGTTGGTCTTGATTTAATTTTGTTGAAATTGGTATGTAGCCAACCGATCGTTATCCGAAATTACGTTCGCGATCCGCAAGTGGTACTGTGATTCGCCCGTGCATTTGTTTGTGTATATATTTCACGCAAAGCGAAGTAGTTTTTTGTCGGGAACGTGTCTAGCTGGACCACGTCGGTTATCCCAAACTATTATAAATATTTTCCCCCTACCCTCACCCTATAACCCTCGACCGGTCACGGGACTGAGCGAGACTAGGAGACCACCGCGGGGACAAATGTGATTTGTAGCTGTAAGTTGTGTATGCTTGTATCACTTTCCACCTATACGGGAATCGGTATCTCAAAAAACAAACCCCTAGTTACCGCTGCCGCGTATCGCGGTTTCGCGGGTATAGACCTTGTGTGATCCAAGAGTCGCAGCATTGCTCATGGGCGCCAGTGTTGCCTCTTGGCTTGTGATCCGCAGGCTTGTATTCAACATCTATTATTTTCGGAATTCTCGTACAAAAATTCCTGCACATACTAATTCAGAAAATGACCCTGCCTTAAACCATTTTTTTTAATTTATGTACGTAGGAATTGAATCTCAGCTAAAACAATTTAAGGGCTTCTGACATTGCCCTTTGTAGTGTAGCATATTTTCGTACAATGAAAATGTAAAAACGTGCAAAATAATACTAAAACAAATCGTAACTATATTTAAAAAAATATATATTCACGTACCGAGTAAACCCTTTTACTTGCAAGTCACTGCTAACACCATCTATCACCGTGAGACGGAACCGACCGCATTCGCCGTCGAAAATCGCTAGTTATGGTGGCACCATTTCTGTCTATGGGATGAGACATCTATGCTAGTATTATATTATCTGTGTCTATACAAACCTTGCCAATGATGATGATAGTCGCAGCTCCTTGACAAGGCGATGCTGCCGGCTAACATCAGGGGCATGAGACACCCTACAACTCGCAGCCCACTGCCTCTACGGCGAGACAACACACCCAGACGACCGCAGAGCCAAGCGGACGCCATGCCCAACGAACAGAACGATACTGGAAAAACATGACGAAAATTATCATAACATGAATGTACAGTACAACTATTTTTTGAATGTCCCTCGACAATAATCGCATTTCCGAATACAAACGAATGCTAATTTCAATACAAACATTCATAAACTGACTCCTTTTTACCATGGGGTTACGATCTATATGCTACGATCCTTACATACTTCTTTTGTCAATTTCCGTCAATTATTAGATTTATCGAGTATAATAATTTGAATTTAGAACTAATTACTTAATTGTTGATTTGTTTTGATTTCCGTGTGAACTATATAGAGTTGCAAAACTATTTTTCTATTTTCCTTTAGCAGCTTTCCTCCCATTTTCAAAATAAATTACATTAAGTTAAAAGTGTATTAACAACTATATATACTTCCAAGTTGATTGAGAGTGTCCGGTCTGCACCAAGTGCAAAGGTCAACTGATAGAAATCCGACGACTGACGAAACACGAAGTTTGCCAAGGGACATAAAGAGAATAGTTGTACTGTAGTTTAAAAGCGTATGCTAAGATGGTTTGGTCATGTTGAGAGGATGAATGAAAGGCGACTAACAAAAGATATTTACAAGGCAGACGTGAGTTGAAACGCTGGGAGCGGACGCCCTAGAAGGACATACACTGATCTTATTGGTGATGTTCTTCCGGCGTGCGTGTATGACTAGATGTATGAACGTGAGTGAAGCAAAAGTATGTAAGGATCTTTGCAGGAGGCGTTCTGTAGTTTCTGCCTACACCCGAGGGAAAAAGGCGTGAGTTTATTTTTGTATAAATGCAAGAAAAATGATTTATGCGACTCACACATGACGAACAACAAAATAAAAATTTGTCGGGCAATGCATTCCACAGACGAGCAGCCTGGACTGTAAAAGATTTATCCATGAAAGTTATGTACTTACAACTGCTGTGTCCGCTTGGAAACGACTTCCGTCCTTCCATGATATCGGTGGGATCTCCCGTGCACTGAAGATATTTAGTTTCCACCCCATCAGGGAAACACCGGTAAAAGAAATCCGGTCTCGGTCGCCCTAAAAAGAAAAAAAAAACAATTTTTGACCCGTTTTATGAGTTCTTATCTGTGTCTGCCTGTGGGTGGCGTCAGACATTTTTATTTAATCATAGATATACTCGCACTTGACCACTATCTCGCCTGATGGTAAGCGATGATGAGGTCGACGGTGAAGCACAATTGCCTAGCAGAAGTAACCTATTCACTATTGACTTGAAATCCCCTTGATTGTAGCTATCGGGAAACACAAGACTCCGGCAGGGAATTCCATTCCTTAACTGTACGCACAATGAAAGTATTTCTAAAACGTTTAGTGCGTGTGGGTGGAATGTCCACCATGTACCGAAGGCGCATCGCTGCCACGGTACGTCTTGTAGTCCGATAATAAAACGGGCTAGGCGGAATTAGATCATGCAATGAGGGCTACCGCGTTTGAATTTGCGCGAGACTGTAGGATACTCGATTTTATATTTACTCGCACTTCTACGGCATAAGAGATAATTTTAATTCAAACTTTGCTTCCTTGCACTAATACCAACTTATTAGCAGTTATACTTAATTACCTTACTCGATAGTGGCGCCAACTGGTGAGCACAAAAACGGCAGACCTCATTCCATCGCACACTCGCCGAATTTAAACAGAAATCCTCTGTATAAAGAAAATCCTCGTAATTCTTAAATGGATGAACCGATTCACAACCGACAATACATGATATTTTCACAAGATAAGGCAATGCCATCTACTAACGAAAGGAATAATTAGTAGTAGCTAGTAGCGCCATCCAGTGTCGAATAGTGGAACTAATCATCTCGAAAGCTCGTGTCGAATTGAACTTTCCAGAGTGTTCGAGCCGAAAATTCTGCAAGTTTCTCGTCCCTTCGGAAGCAATGGGTTCGAAAGTCAAATAACCTGGAGAGCTCTCGAAGTATCTAGAACAGTATGGAAAGTTCTAGAAACATCTTCCATGCTATATAAAGAGCGGTTGCATTGGGTTCGTCAAGAGACAGTTTCGATTGGGCAGCGATACGAAGCGATCAAAAAGAAAACAGTGCGAAGTGATAGAATTGTTGAGAATTAAACTCTGCTGTATGAATAACTTATCCCTGAACTCCAGCTCGTAACAATATATTTTTTGTTACTTTTTGGAGGTTGTATCGGGGGTCTATTATATTTTTAATAAACTCATCAACAACATCAATTTTGTTGGGATCTTTCAGTCTAATCAGATGGAGCTGAGTACCAGTATTTCTTGTGGAGCGCCTGCCTATCTGACAACCACAGCCCAGTAACTGGGCAACAAGATATCCCTTGGCAAGACTGGCGACAGATTTTCTGGTTTCTGGCTACCTTGCCCGGATCAACAGCCGATCACGTCATAGATCAAATTATTAAGAAAATAGTCTAATGTAACATATATTTTCCGAAAACATTATGACTAGCTGTTTAGAGATGATTCATTTAAAAACGGTAACTTTCTAAAGAATACTCCTTAGTAACTAACGGCTAGGATAAAAATTATGAAAAAAAAATACTTATTATTGATTCATTCACATTATTTGTGAAACATGTTTTTTTCGTGTAATTAATAATTTTGCTTTAAAACAATCATTAACAACTCGATATTTTTTCGATACTTTTGGGTACTCCTCTCCGACTTGGATGTTTGAAAATATTTTTTCACAGAAAAAATTAAGGTAAGAATTTCTTCATAACTGAAATAGCATAAGTAAATCAAACAAAACTGCCCAAAAGGCCGTTCAATATTGATATTCTGGCTCCGAGCGGGCATACGGCCAGTACTGCGTTAACTTTGAAGAATACATACGCCTTACGGTGACTGACGCCTTTCCAAAGCACAGAGCAGAGGTTTCTCATTATGTAATTAACGGGCCACCCATCCAGGAACATGCTTTGCTTAACCTTGAAGATCGACCCGTGCGGCTGTATTATTTAACCACGAGGTACTATCATCAGACACAGGCCTACTCTCAGTGAGTGGGAATGGGCCTTAATCCACCACGCGGACCCAGTGCGGACTGGTGGACGTCACATGTCTTCGAATTTTTGGTTCTAGGACATGCCGGTTTCCTCACGATGTTTTTCTTCACCTTTTTGAAAGCAGCGGTGATGAAATAATTTACACAAAGCGCGTGCTTGGGTTCGAACCCACGACCTACAACACGTAAGAGAGGCTGTCCACCACTGCTCCACGTATTCCTGTAATTAATTAATTGAATAACATAATAAATACATACCAGCCATTAATTTCACCATATCTGTTAAAACCCCGTTTATCCCAAGCGCCAGCGACCAGGATAGAAGTAACTGAAAAGATTAAAATATTGTATAAATTCGAGTTGCCAACATCATCTTCTTTCTTCATTTTTACCCGACTGCGGGAGTGTAATGTTTCTCGACCGTATTGTAACGGATGTGACGTCAGTCTACGTGGTCTACGTGCAACCGACCAATGCCCGCCGAAGTTAAGCCGCCATATTGAAGCCTCCCCTCCAGTCAAGCCACGTCAAGCAGCGGGGATGTGTGTGATAAGCGATGGCCAGTCATTTATTTGTCTCTTTCGATTGTGAATATAAGATCTGAACAAAGTTCTGCCCGGTTTTTAACCGACTTCCTAAAAAGGAGGAGGTTCTATGTTCGACTTTACAATTGTTTTTTTTTCCTGTATGTTCACTGATGTCAATTGTGGACCGATTTTTAAAATTATTTTTTGTTTGAAAAAGTATGTTTCGAAATTGGTCTCATTTTAATTTGGTGAAGAACTTCGGAGATATACAACAGAACTCTTCAATAAATAACGGCAAATCTCTCGGGATTGCTGCAATCGCATGTCTGTTTGTTGTTTATAACATTTCATAACATAACATCACGCCAGTTCGCTCTTAAGGGGTAAGCAGATCTCTCATTTCACAGGTTATGTTCAAGTTTCATGAAATCTATTCTGGCGAAATAGTTCCCTTACTAACTTGCCTATTAGGTACGTACAAATAAAAAGTGAAAAATAAAAAAACTTTTGGCAAAAAAATACTACCGACTTCCAAATACAAAACTACAAAGTGAAAAATAACTTAATTTTTTTGAAGTCGGTGTCCATAACGAAAAAAAATGGTACCTACGAAAGACACCGACTTCAAAAAATTAAGTTATTTTTCACTTTGTAGTTTTGTGTTTGGAGGTCGGTAGTATCTTTTTGCAAAAAGTTTTTTTTATTATTTATCCGTTTCAGTATATATGTAAGTCCATTTCTATGGCACGCTCCATAGCCCAAACGGCTTGACGAATTATGACATATGAGGTGTCTTTGGATTTGTCTCAATTGTGGGAGTGACATAGGCTATATATTTTTTAAATATGGCGCGCCTTCATCTTAAAAAAATGGGTGTGATCCAATACTTTTTTTGTTTTCGTAACAAATTGGGTATCAAATGAAAGCTCTTAAATAGACCATTCCAAAAATATATATATCGTAACACTTTTATGGTTCTATTTAGGCACATATTCATGATAAGCGTAACTTTGACAGCAAAATAAATAATCTTTTATCACACAACTTATTTGGAGAACTCGTTCATTAATAAAACTAAAAAGTCTGATATAAAACAAATTATTATAAAAAACTATTAAAACTTCGTTTGTCACCGCTGGCAGCAACTTATATAATTATGTATAAATAGTACTTGTTTTTCTCTTCTCAATTAATTATTTTTTAGCAGTTGGGTTTTTGTATTTATAATAATTTATTTTATTAATGTTTAAAGAGGGTTTGGGCTTATTATTTAGATAATCCACCACGCGGGCCCAGTGCGGATCGGTAGAAGTCACATGTCTTCGAATTTTTGGTTCTAGAACCTGCCGGTCAACATACAGACAGAGTGTCGCTGGGGAGTTAATTGCGCCACTTTTTCTTCCAAGCTAAAACACTATTATGTGGTGATGGGGAGGGGCGTTTTGGGGTATTGTCTTTATGTCAATTTTGACTTTCGAATATTGCAGATTCTCAGCCTGATTCGAAAAACTGTCATTTGTTTTTTTAACCCCCGACGGAAAAAGAGGGGTGTTATAAGTTTGAGGTGTGTTGCTGTGTATCTGTGTGTCTGTCTGTGGCATCATAGCGCCTCAACGGATGAACCGATTTTGATTTAGTTTTTTTTTTGTTTGAAAGGTGATTGTATCGAGAGTGTTCTTAGCTATGTTTGAATAAAATCGGTTCAGCCGTTCTAAAGTTATGCGCGTTTTACTGTTTAGATCGTGATGTTTTCGCAAGATAAATGAGTCGGGGGTTTTTTTAATTTTGAAATTTTACTTGTTTTCCTTTTTAATGATCCGTAACCAAAGGGTAAAAACGGGACTGTCCGTCGGTCTGCCTGTCACCAGACTGTATTGCATGAACGTTGTAGCTAGACAGTTGAAATGTCCACAGATTATAGATATTACCATTTTTTGCGATAATGGTACGGAACCCTTCGTGTGCGATTTTTTACATTTTTGCTTAGCATTTGCAGTGGCTTCGCTTCAGTGACCTATCACACAGGGATCGTATATTTTTACACGGTAAAAGACCAATGTACGGTTTAGTGCTCGTTCACACAGAGGTCCGTTTTACAGATCCGCTTTAACGTTTACGTTTTTATTCGGCGCTGACGTATGTAGTTGTATGAGCGAGTTCACACACATGATACTATTCCGAATCCAATAAAAAATACCGATCCGTCAAATTATACAGCAGGCCGTTTAACAGGTCCGCTTAATCGTACAATTTTTTATTCGGCAATGGAGTAGGTTTATTTGTATGAGTGAGTCCCCCACACCACATTATTTTAATACTGATCCGTTTTATCGCCCCATCCTTGTAGAAAGTTGGTTGGTGTGAACATTACCCCCAGTAGCGACGGATCTGTTAAATCGGAACTGTAAATGCGGTGTGAACATCACCTCCAGTAGCGACGGATCCGTTAAAAACGATCCTGGAAATACGGATGATTTGTTTGAACGTACCCTAAAATACATTCAAAATTATAAACTGTTATTAAATTCAATTTATGTAACTATTTAGTTATAGTCATCGGCACGTAACTTGGCAAGGTTTTGGCGTAGTGGGGGTAAGTTCGCGCATCGTACACTTATTGCCACAAAAAAGTGGTCACTTTTATTTCTTGTCATTTTCAATGGTTATGGCCATTATTTATTTTTAATTTTAAACATGTATGTTTAGAAGAAAGTTAAATAAAGGAGAGGAATTCGTGAAGTTTATTAGGTTTTATAAATAAAGTATATACAGTTACAAGTTAAAAAAAAAAAAAAAATTAAAGTTATGGCATTGTTATCAAAATAAAACAGTAATACTCGTAATATAAACTAAATTCAAAACAATAACAACTACTCCTAACAAAAACTAACTTAACAAAAACTCAACAAAAACAGAGGGCACAACTTTTGTGCACGCAAGTGTAATCGGGAGCCAACGGAAAGAGGACGGGGTGCGGGAGGCAAGGGTCGACTGAGCCACCAATCGCGCGCTCGGATCAGCGCGACATTGTACCCCGCGCCCCGCTTCACTAACAAGGAGACATAAAAAACGACTTCTGCGCATCTAACGACTCTTGCCAAGTTACGTGCCGATGACTATTAACACTCGAATCTGATAGATGATTGACCCGCGGCGAATCAGTTAACTCAACAACGATGCTATGCTACTACTAAACACATACTCAAAAGTGTGATTTCATTCTTTCGACGCGTAGATATCAACATCAAAATGAAACAATTGATATGTACGGGCACAGATAATATTATACTAGCATACAGATGCCTCATCCCATACAAAGAATCCGTGCCGACGTAACTAGCGTTTTTTGTCTGATCAAGATGATTATTTTTATAAGCACTTCGGTCGCGTTCAGTTTAGTTCTACGGCAATAGATTTATTTTTATTGGAAGCAGCAACTAGCAAATAAAATGGTTATCTCGGTTCGTGACTATTTCTTTTTAAATACAGTGACGATGTTTTATAGTATTTTTTTACACGATTTTACAGTTTCATTATACCAAAATGTGTTACAATACAAATTATAAAAAAAACGAGTGGCATGCCTCGCAAATTTAAAACGGCACCATCTATTGGAATCAATTTGAAATGATCCGTTCAAATAATCTTTGAAATGTGAATTAAGAGCCCAATATACCATAATTTTGTGCTTAGCAGAGTTGATTAAACAAGAACATACAATGTTTATGTTCAATGCGAGAAAATGTTAATTTTATACACAATTCAATAACAAATCGGTGCATATTGCGCCATCTAGTGATATTTATTTGAACCAAATATTCTTTCTTAGCGCTGGGACCTCGTCGTACGGGTAAGGTTAAAATACACTGTTATTAATTTCAATTCACACTGTTATTAAGTTCAATATGTGTATTGAGTTAAATACCCGAATCTGATAGCCGATCGACCCGCGGCGAATCAGCCAACTCAACAACGATGCAGCGAAAGAATAAAAAACACACATTTGAGTAAGCGTTTAGTAGTTGCATTTACTAAACGCTTAATCAAATGTGTGATTTTGATTCATTCGCTGTGCGTCGATGTCAGTATCAAAATGAAACAATTGATATTGTACGGGTTTGCTCGTACCATGCCTATTAAACAAAGTAGCTTCGTCTGCAGTTTTAAATTTGCGCTTACACGGCAATATTATTGGCAATTGTACTTAATATGATGTCCGACGACATTAGACTAAATTATCTTAACTTGCGACTTAAAATGCCAATACATTCCACAACTTTCATGGATAAATATTTCAGAGGCTATAATTATGATTCGAAAATTAAATCTTATGCATAGGCATCTTTCTGTTACGCGGTCGTGACTTTTGTTTACGAGCTCGATCATTACTTTTGCAGTTGAGTTTTAAATTTATAAGTCAATTCAAAAAAGTTCAGTAGCAAGGAGTTTTCATACATAAAATAAAATGGGATGGATTTTATACGAGGAAAAAATAATGATTCCGTACGTTTTAGCATAGAATTCTGAAAAGTCTTTAAAATGGTTGTTTAATATACTTAATTACCAGTTTTAATATTATTATTTTCACATCAACATTTGTCAAAAATCGAATAGGCTGTACCTATATGCTGTTGTCGTTGTAAAAAAAAATGTCCAGTTGCAAAACGCGCCATTTTCTGAAAACTTTTATTTATTTGTGATAAAACAAATCTAATTCTTTGATTTGTTTTTACTATTTCCCACAACTGTATTGAAAAACGTCGTGTGATACACGGGTGTGTAGGTTATTAACCTACTTTCGACCCTTGTATCACAATGTACTATTACAGTGCAGGCTGCTCGTCTGTGGAATGCATTGCCTGACCCAATTAAACGTGCTCAGTCTTTGCCTGTGTTTAAAAGACTCGTCAAGGAACCTTACTTATCGCTGTAATCGTACTCTTAGTTTTTTGAAAGAGTTTGTCTATGATTGTCATACGTCATTTATTTTCACGTCTTATATATTAAATATGTATGTATTTATGTATCTATTATATGGCATATATATCTATTTGTGTTTTTATTAGGTATTATTGTATCATTATATTCATTGTTGGTATTGTTACACCCCTGAAAACCCCATGTCATGTCTAGGCAATCACTGTCCATTCCAGGTTGCCTGGAAGAGATCGCGGAATGCGATAAGGCCACCCGTTGTATATTTTTAGTTTTAAGTTTCTTTTGTTACTGTATTTTCTGGTGTACAATAAAGAAAACACAAATAAATAAATAATTAGAAGATTAGCGGGTATTACATGGAGAAAAAAAAACACAGAACCGCTCAGTGTTGCAAGCTCTTGGGGAGGCCTATCCTGCCTAAAGCAAGACGATCTTCATGTACCGGTGTCAGATAATTAAACTTTGAAAGTAACTGTAATTTGAATGTAAGATTGTTAAATAAAGGCTATTTTTTATTTTATTTATTTTTATGTTGTCCCGGCAACACCTAGAGAAGTATGGCAACACAAAGATTTTCTATTCAGGTCAGGGCTTCCCAATCTTTTTTATACTGTGCATCCCCCTCCTCCCTTTACATAGTGTATTTTTTACGATGCTTTTTTCTAGATCTGTGAAAAAATATTGTTTATTAGGAAAAACTCGCTTTTCTAACTGTTTAAATCAGAGCTAAAGTTTTGAAAGAGTTACTCTCCTTTCGTTTTCTCAATTGATATGTAATCTGTCATTATGATCAGCCTATAACAGTCAATTGCTGGCTTGTAACCTGTACTACGACTTAATTACTGCAACTGCAGAATAGCCATTTTCGCGACATATAGCCTAGCGGTACTAGGAATCTTCAGTACCCAGTTGGATAATCTTGGGATACATTACATTAAATTGAATTATTAAAATACTAGCTGACCCTCGGGGCTTCGCTCCCGTCAACTGCCTACCTACCCTGGCTACCCTGCCTACCTTGCCTATCCTGCCTACTCTGCTTACCATGCCTACCCTGCCTACCCTGCCTACTCTGCTTACCCTGCCTACCCTGCCTACTTTGCCTACCCTGCCTATCCTACCTACCCTACCTACTAATTTGTATCTATCATCAATAGTTTTCTCAGCGCACGCCAAATAATGTATTTTACAGACAACATTTTGCTACCTTGGGTTACATTATTGCAATTTTCATAAGGATCTCTATTTATTTTGAAAATATTTTATAGCCTATGACACTCAGGAATAATGTAGCTTTCTACCGGTGCAAGAATTTTCAAAATCGGTTCAGTAGATCCAGAGATTACCCCTTACAACGTCACAAACTCACAAACTTTACCTCTTTATAATATTATATTAGTATAGACACATAGTATCTACCTATTAATATTTATCGAGTAGTATTTTGTAGTTTCAGGCTCGTTTTACTTATATCTCATAGTTCCAACAGCTGTTCTTTCTCGTTTACGACGCCCGTGAGAGAGCAACACGACGCAGACGCCGCGGGGCGTCGAGACGCACAGTTTGGGAACCCCTGGTATAGAAATTGCCAAGAATTGCCCAATTTCAGTAGCCCGTATAAGCACAATTTATGATATTTGTACAGAGACCATGAATTCATCAGGACATGGATTTAGGGCGGACTCTGTATTCATAGTCTATTCAAAGGTTCTCTGATAGACGACACTGAAGATAAGACTGTCCATTGTACATCTGTTATCTATACCAATATTATAAAGAGGAAAGATTATTTTGTTTGTTTGTTTGTACCGAATAGACTCCAAAACTACTGGACCGATTTAAAAAATCCTTTCACCGTTGGGAAGCTACTCTATCCCCGGGTGACATAGGCTACTTTTTATCCCTGTATTCCCACGGGAACGGGAACTACGCGGGTGAAACCGCGTGGCGTCCTCTAGTTATTTATAAATGTTTATCCAGCACGCTAATTGCGTAGACTCAAAGAAAGCGCACGCGTTGCTGGCATTCATTGCTTTGATTTTCCAATAACGTAAGTATGTGACTTTAAACAACATAGGCCAAATAAAAAAAATGGGTGCTGTTCTATTGTGAGATGGGCAAAAATAAAGAAAAATAGAGTGGTCTCACCTCAAACGCGTCATTACAATCGTTACAGACGGCCCAGGCCAACAGGGATAGCACACAGGGCACAGACAACACTATGGTCCACAACATGCCCCCCGTGACGTATGAATCCATGTGAGGGTACATGAAATCGGACTCCAGCTCCGCTTTCTGAATCACACGGATAAACGGCTGCATTGTTTCCATGTAGCTGAAAGAAACAATAATACATACGTGTCAGACCCAGGTTTAAAGAAGAAAAATTAAAAAAATTACTGCGCTATCTCCCCGTGGTAGCACAGTAGGTACCTATGCATGAGCATTTCTGCAAGACAGCAAAATTTAGCACACAGTTCTAACTAATATTATAAATGTGAAGTAACTCTGTCTGTCTATTACCTTTTCATGCTTAAACCGCTGTAAATTAATTTGAAAGATATGGAGATAGTTTGAAACCCTGGGAACTACATAGGATAGTTTTTATCCTGGAAATCATCCTGAATGGGGTGAAAGTTTGTATGGTGAACCCACAGATTACCTCCCAATAGATACCGCATGCCTACTGTTTTGTTTGATTCCGAATTCACCAAATTTGGCGGAAAGCATGGCTTGCGCGGGAAGTGACAAGTGCGCCGTGATTGGCTATTCAAGGTCACGGTACCTATCGTAGTGATGGGACATGCGCATTAAATGTCGATAAAAATATCGATATTTTTCAAACAGAATGGTATTTTATGTAAAATTACTTAGCCAGCGATTTTAAAATTACTTTAATAATGATAAAGAAAAAACATTGATCGAGGAAAGATTTTGATTTTGGACAAAAGTGATTTAATTTAATTGTTATCCTATGTAAACAGGGCCACTCTGAGCTCTTGTTATGAGTAGAGCACAATTAGTTCGGAGTAAAAATAAACTAATTTGTTAATTTTAAATATTCATTTTTAACAAAATTATTTTATTCTGCTATATACCTAATTAAACATCGATCATCGATACTTTTCGATAAGCATAAAACGTATTTTTCTCAACATTTTTATTTCTGTGGGAAATAGATAGCAATATAATAATTCCTTATGAGTGAAAGGGACTTTCACAAAAGACATCAACGAGCGCTACTGTAAAGTGTGCAATATTGATTTGCTAACCTAATGGTTAGCAAATCAAAATTTCATTCATTTCTTGTGTATTATTATCAAATAAAATAAAAGTTATAATTAACTTGACCTTTTTTAGATTGGTCAATATTTATTACTTTGCCTACTGGTGGAATGTTAACCCATCTTTTTTTGATCTTGAAGGGCTGGTTGATTTTCCACAACAATTTACTGCACAATTCGTCATTTTTTTTAAGGCAATCCGTTGATAACTATTATTTAAACAGAATTAATACTAGAAATCGCTTGCGTCCCTGCAGCTCTAATGTCTGGTCGACACTAAAGAGATCATACCGTGCACTGAGTTATATCAGCCTAAATAGGCTGATGTGTGCACGTAAGTTGTCTTCTATGCGGAATCTATTGGGAGGTAATCTGTGGGTGAACCAGTATTCTCAAGTATGTGTGGTGCGCGTAAGTTGTCTTCTATGCGGAATCTATTGGGAGGTAATCTGTGGGTGAACCAGTGTTCTCAAGTAAGACAACCTACACACCTACAATACTATTGAGCGATATAAAAAATAGGCTATCCGAAGTACTAATGGTATGCAGACAAAGTCGTGGCCAAAAGCTAGTAGTTTATAATCTGGATTTAACAAAGAATATATTCTATATTCATTTAGGGTCCTTTGCAGTATGTTTCGGATTTCGCTTGGAAGGATGTAGCCTCTAGCAAAAATTAGTTGGTAAGTAACAGCAAGCTTCCATGTTACTTAGGACTGAATATAGAAGTAGAACAAATACATAATTTTGTTGACAAATATATATTTTTTTTTTTCATGAGGTATGATGTTTTGCCTCTGTTTAAATATAGAAAACAAATTTCTCTGAACCAAATGGTTCAAGTACATTATCAAAAGAATAAATTATACAATTAGTAAGCAAAACCATGTTTAATTAGCGCTTCTAATAACAGCTGCGGTAATAAACCGATACGGTTTTGATGATGTCACTTATCTATAGTGAGCTCGCAACGGTTAATCCGAGGAGCGACGAATAATAAAAAATCGAATAAAATATTTCGCATTTTCTTATCAGAAAAATTACGTATTTCGGTAAAATACTTTGTAAAACTATAGTTAAGAGATAGAAAAACTACTATAAGTAAGATTTACGGAAAATGAGGACATATTTCATTGATAAATCACCAAAATATGTTTGTAAATATTCAGAGAGCATATGGACACCACTTACCAAAAAGCACCCACTAAAATTATACGCACGACTATTTCAACAAATAAATTAAAGTTTGCAGATCGTATTAACGGCATCTTCAACATGTATTTTACTCAAATAAATTAATAAGTTTGCTAAAATCCCCTTCGCAAATTCGCACTACTGAAAATTTTGTGATATGATAAAGGATTTGACGTTCAACTTTTCGTTCGGAATCCGTGCTTCTTGCAATCTTTATCAGTAAACGTCGTTTAGTTTTTGCTATATAGATGCGTTTTATTTTGCCTGCCAACCTATTTGCTAATATTATTTTGTTGTATATTTTGATAAACAAGTAATTATAGTAGGTACGGTAAGAGTAGGTGAGTTGAGGCCCACTAGGAAACATATGAAGAAGATAATGAGCGATGGCCATGGTGGTGGCTCAGTGTTAAAATGCGCCGATCTACTTACAAGATACCTCCTTTTAGTAGGCAAGGCAAAGCTCATCCAACAGATAACCCCCATCTACCTATATAAAAAAAAAATATATAGAGCAGCAAAATGTTTCGGGCGCTGCGTGTTTTCTGTCACCATCATTTCAGCCGAAAGACGGCCACTGATACGATGACGGCTGGACATAAGCGTCGCCACACTGATCGGTTCTGTCGGCTTCCCGTAGCTTTAACTAGGACATCGGTTGATCGGTCCACCTAGAGGGAGGCCTTCCAATGTTGTGTCTTTCAGTTCGCGGTCGCCAATCCAGAACTTTCAGCCCCATCGATCAACCGATCTGCGAGCAATGTACCCTGCCACTGCAGTTTGTCAATTCTACGGCTTATGTCGGTAACTCTGGTACTTCTGCGGATATCTTCATTTCCGATTCGATCATGCTGGGAAAAGCCGAGCATATCCCTATCCATTGCCCTTTGGGTGACTTTTAGCCTTCTAATGAGGCTTCCATTTGTAAGCGACCACGTTTAGGTTCCATACGTTATCACTGATCTAGCAACAAACACTGGTCATAGGACCTCCTGAGACACTGTTTTCTTTCATTTTATAATTTTACTGAAATGTGTATCTTTTTAAGTAGTTAATAAAGTTCAATTTAGTATCGCTATCTTCAAAAGTGCGCGTAGCTTCGCTTTGCGTCTTAGGCCTCGGTCTCGAATTCCGCGGGCAGCGGGGCGGCGGCGGCGGCAGCGGCAGGATCTTATGCGTATCGTCAAATGGACCGGGTCTCGAAAACAGCGGCGCGGGAGCGGCGCGGCGGGAGCTCTCCCGCGCCGCCGCCGCTGCCGCTCCGCCGCCCGCAAAATTCGAGGCCGAGGCCTTAGTGAGGTGACCCAGAGGGGTGAAACAGGTAAGTGTGATTCAATAAAAAGATAATATATGTTTAAATTGTTTAATAACTTATACCTAAATATATAAATAATATCATTTAGATATATTTCCTACTTCTTACACAAGAAAATATACGTAATTAATAATTACTATTTTAGTTTAAAAACAGTACAAAGGCACAAAGTATTGGAAAATACAAAGAAAACAAAACATTTTTTTACACAGAAAAATATTAGTTTAGCCGATCCATCGTTCTTTTTTGGAATTAATATAAGACCACGGACTTATCAGAATTCTAGAAAAGACAAGATCTTTTTTTTTGTGGGCTCGCTTTTCTTCACTATTTCTTGAAATCATTGAAATCATATCTATTGATGACAATACCTCAACACAATGCTCTGCTAACACAATGAGGGCTTCGCGTTTGAATTTACCGCTAGGGGCGCTGGTGTAGAGTGAGGTCTTTAAAATGTCATATTTCATAGATTTTGGTTGGTAAATATTTTCCAAATATGGCAGATTAAAATAGTTACGGGTTTTACTAACCACTGCTATAATATATTTTTGTTTCGGCAATTTTTATCCTCCCAGAAAAAAGGGGCTGTGCGTAACTGCAGAATACTAGATTTTATATTTAATCGTGCTTCTACGGCATTAGAAATAATTTTAATTCAAACTTTGCTTCAGTGCGCGTTATTACGCAAAGTTTAACAGCTACAATTAAGGACCTAACTCGCCAGTGGCGCCACCTGATGAGCACAAAAACGGAAGCCCTCATATAAATGATTCTCGATTTGAAATAACATTACACATCCCGACGTGTCATTGGCTGAATGCACAAACCGTACGAAGCGAAAGGAGGAAAAAAAAACCATTTGACATTTTACAACCTCTTTTACAGTCCGTTCAACCCATTTTGAGTTCTATTTCGTAAATATAAGGAAGACAAAACAAGCATAAACCTGTTACCGAAACCAAATCTTTTCTACAGGCTGCCTTTTGTCTTAATACCAACGGAATAGAAGTCAAAATTTATTGAACGGACAGTGAAAAGGGACAATTTAAATGTCCAATGATACTCTAATGTTATTCCGAATGGTGTTTATACTACAGCCAAATATGCCAATACCTACTAATAATTTGTGATACATTTTGAAGCTTACATGACGTCACTAACAGATCTTAATTATCAATAATAGGTAAGGTCAAAAGTGCAGTCATGCTCTCCCAAAACTCAAATGGCTAGTTTTTGTAGAAGAAGTTAAATTATCCACAACTGATTTAATATTTTGTATAGAAATTAAAGTATACATTATTCCTAATAACCGCGAAAAGTTAAATTTCAAATTCCTACAAAATTGCCTTTTTTGTTTTTGTAGAATGTGACTGCACTTTTGACCCTTATAGTACATATAAAAAATAACCTTTAAGTACATATTTAAGTACTATTATCTTAACGAATACTTATCAAATAATTAATTCTCAACAAAAACATATAATTTTAAAATTTAAATGCATAATACAAATGCCAGACATAATTTCGATAAACATTTAAAAAAATGCCCTTATTTTAAATGAAAAACAAAAAATTTGAGATTTCGTAAAAATGATTTTTAGAGACTACTTAAATTATTATGACTTCTGAATACCTCTATTTTTTTAAGTTTTGGTCAATAGGTATGATTTCTTGGTAGAAAATGATAATTTTATATAGTCCGTCAGTGAGATTATCAAATAATATTGGACACGTATTTTTTGCTTTATCAAATCAATCATAATTTACAAAAATAAAGCGCATCAAACTTCAGGAGTCCCCACTCCTTGCTTGTGACGTCACTTTTGAGTAAAAAGTATACTAAATCGTGACGTCACACAAAAATTTTAACGTTGTATTCTTTACTTCACCCGACTGACAAAAAAATTGTTTTAGTTATCATCCCTATTATAGACCAAAATTATATTGTGCATCAAAAGTCGAAAAAATCTGCCTATTTTTGCTTATAGTAGAAAACAATAAACAAAAATGATTTGAATATTCACCACTAACGATACTTTTACAAGCTTTATGCCATATAACTTGCCTAGTTAGTGTTAGTATGGACACAGATTATATAATACTATACAGTAGTATGGGTCCTGTGTGGGTTTTTTTTTTGTTGAGTTATTGCTATGATTTCCTTGGAGAAAGTTGTTCATTTACTTATGCAGAAGCAGTATTTAAAATATGATCACGCTTTTCTGTTACATCCTGTGTAGGTTGTTGACATAATTATGTCTCGTTAGTAGTGAACATGCACGCATTTTGCCTAATCTCTTTTCGATATAGGTAGGTACTAGAAGTTTTTTAACCACCTGCCGATTTTTTCCAGGCTAAATGAGGTATAATTGAAAGAAACAATTGATGCAAAAATCTACTCTAACATATAAAAAATCACCTGTTCCCTATAGTACAAAATGCCACCGCTAAATTGCAAGTTTTTTTGTTTTTTTTATAGAACTTAATTTTGCGGCTAGATATTGCCAGGCAACCCTGCAATAATATATTCTACTTTCAAGTATCACTCATGAAAAAAAAGTTTTATAAAAAAAGGTACCAAGCGATTTTGGCGTTGGGATCTTAGACTACTAGATTTTGTCGAGTTGTAAAAACTGATTCGTTTTTTAAGATTTCATGTTTAAATAGTCGTCTTTTTATTGATACTTTCGTATGATGATAAAAAATCATGCTTTTAAAACATACAAAAGGATATACTGAGGCTTTCTGCCAAGTTTTTTAACGTATTCGTTCGCGTTAATGTAAACGTTCACTTAAGCGTATCCGTATACAAAAAAATGTTTTCCCCTTACTGTCACCAGATGGCGCTTATCCAGTTTTAAATTCAATACAAATTGACGTTTACGTTAACGTGATCGAGCGTGAGTAAAAACTCGCACTCAGCCCACTGGTAACTGTATAATATGGTTAGCACAGTGCTAAGGTGATGCTAGGGAGAGGCCTTTGTCCAGCAGTGGACCTCTAACAGCTGAATGGTGTTAATTATACATGTAGATAAAAAAATACTACAAACATAATCTCTGTAGCTCCACAAGGATCTTCTGACGCGTAGCCATATTGGAACCAATTGCGCCATCTTTTTTTCAATACAAAAGGTAACATAACGCAAAGCTGTGACAGCAGGTGGCGCCACGTTAGAAAAAAGTAAAAATACAAATTTAAAAAACTGCGGCATATCCACAGACATAAATCTAACTAGGTAACGCAAGTCATCTGTATGAAAACCAAGCGTGCCACTTTTTCAAATTACGATCATTCGTGGTAACTTTACTCCATTTTTTGGCACGCGAAGAACATACAATCGCGTCATCTAGTTAGATTTATGTCTGTGGTTTCATCCGTGTAAACGTACCTAAATATAAGATTTTTCCACCCTACCACCTGGCTGCACTATCTCACCTGATGGTAAGCAATGATGTGCTAGTCGATGAGACACGCTTGCCTAGAAGTAACCTATTCAGTATTCTATGTTGAGATTGACTTTAAGTTAACTTAAAGACAATCTCAACCAAGTCAATTTTACGCGCTTTGTAGGATTTATGTGACGTCACTTCTTTTCTTAGCTGATATAGATGCCGTAAACAGTGCCCTATCATTCAAGCGTCAAAAGAGCCTTGTTGCAGGGATGTTAAGAGGCTCAGTACCCGTAACCGAAATTATCGGATATCCGAAATAAAAATCTATCCGTAACCATAACCAATATAACAGTTTCTGGATAGTTACGGATAGGGGCGGAGTCTAAATGCGACACACTAGCCGCGCGCTTCACCTGCATGATTATCCTTACATAGTATAAAACAAAGTCGCTTCCTTCTGTCTGTCCCTATGTATGCTTAGATCTTTAAAACTACGCAACGGATTTTGATGCGGTTTTTTTTAAATAGTTAGAGTGATTCAAGAGGAAGGTTTATATGTATAATACACGCGGGCGAAGCCGCTGGCAGAATCTAGTTTATTATAAAATTGTAATATCCGTAACTGCAACTAACGGATAATCCGAAATAATTTCATATCCGTAACCAGATCCGAAAGTTCATATCCACAACATCCCTGCTTTGTAGCACTGTACCTATAGGTACGAAATTATAAGTAGTATCCCATAGAATGTGTTCGAGCATTCTTGTAATAATCAAAGTATTCTTGTGGTGAATTCGCGTGTTTCTTCACGACATCATCTAGTTGCATTTGATCTCCCCAGTCGGCCTGAAAAAGGAAAAAAAAAATGTATTGGTCGTAGGTTCCAATCCTAAAATACCTAAGTGACTTTTACAATTCATATACAGTGCTCGCCAAACTTTTGGGCCACCCTGAAGTTGGCTTTCCGATGCGCAAGACACGAAACGGTGCTGTTTTTGTATGAGATCTATTCATACGCAGCCATTGTAGCCAACCTCAGGGCGGCCAAGAAGGTTGGCGAGAACTATACAGTGTGCTTATTCAGAGCTTTATAACGTACTCGATCACGATAACATAAATGATCCCTGATGTCAAAATGTATACAAAAAAAGAGGTTTCCCTTACCGTCACCAGATGGTGCTTATACAGTTTCAATACAAATTGACGTTTACGTTAACGTGAATTAGCGTGAGCAAAAACTCGCACTAAGGCCACAGTATGCTTATTCCGAGTTTTTTAACGTACTCGATCGTGATAGCATAAACGATTTCCTATGTCAAAATGTAAACAAAAAAGGAGTTTTCTCCTTACTGTCACCAGACAGGGCTTATCCAGTTTCAATACAAATTGATATCGCCTAAGAAATTCAAATTGTGTCCCTTACAGATACCGTTAGTATACCAAAGTATACTTACAAAATTAGGGAACAGCCCTCTTTTCTCGTCGAATTTCCTCTCGCTTACTGATCTGAGGAGATACAACCTCTCTACCCACGGCCATATCATGTAGTCCAACATTCCTGGACGATGACCTCCGAAGTAGTTTGTACCTGTAATTGAATAGTAATGTATTAGGTGCATCATCATCTTCCTGCCCTTGTCCCATGATACTTGTGGTCGGCGCAACACGTTTGCTTCTTCCATACCGTCCTATCCCCCGTCACTCTATCACTGACTCCCTTTTCTTTCATATCACTCCTCACACAGTCCATCCATCTGTTCTTTGGCCGTCACCTCTCTCTCCATCCATCCATATTTATAACAAAAACCGGCGAAGTGCTTGCGGACTTCGCACATTTAGGTTTCCGTACCAAAGTGAAATTCGCGTTGTGGCCGTTTGTGAGAAGTCACAACGCGTTCTGAGCTATTTTTCGCTCAATGCGTATTCGATCTTTGTGCCTTACATCACTATAAAAACGCGGTGCTACTGAGGATTTCTTAAAAAAAAATGTTCGGAGTTCGAACCCAAGTCCCACCTCATGCTCATAAGAATATTAAGATGAAACTATAAATATATATATAACTATAATTTATTTAACAAAATTGCATTGTCATGAGAAACAAACGTGTGTACAAAATTTCAGCTCAATCAGACACTGGGAAGAGGGTCTAATTTAACTTGCATGATTTGATTACACACACCAGCAGCTTATGTGATTGGTCGATTGATGGCAGTCATCAGCCCCGGATCTAAGGGGGGCCAATTGCCCCGGGCGGCAGTTTCATGGGGGCGCCAAATCCTTGAGACAAGAATTCGAAATATCGAACAAATGAAGCCTCTTTTCCTACATTCTCATAGGTTTTTATCAAGTAATCGAATCTTAACTTCTTCTCCAACATTATAGAACTTTGTGCAACCTTAGTTTAAAAAAAATTGTGATGTTCACTTTCCCATACAGCCAAAGTTTGCCACAGGAAGAAAACAATCTTAGATATGAATTGAATAGGACATTACATAATTTAACATATAGTAGTAATTTATTCCATTTAATTGACACTAACAATTATGTTGGTAATCACTTTTATTTGACAAAAGATACATTTTTCATGGATAGGTACTTTCTTTCAAAGTATTACAAAAGACAGATAGCTGTGTCGCTATCATATTATTTTTCTATTACAGCCAAGAATTTGGCTAAACAACTTGCTTCTATTGAGCAATGCCAAGGAATGTTATTTAATTCAGCCAATGATTTGGTATCAGAAATTGATATTGATAATAATTTAAATTAGAAATTAGGACAATAGGGACAACCTCTTGCAAAATTATACAGGACAAAAATTGCAAAATAAAATCAAATAAAAGTTTAAATTCGGTAAATAGTATTAACCTGGTGCATCAAAATATTCAAGGATTTATGAACAAAGATTTAGAAGTAGAATTATTTATGAACTTTAACAGTATTGATATTCTTTGTATAACAGAACATTGGCTTAAAAGCCACCAGTTATTGTTCAATTTTAATAATCACCAGGTTGGTAGTTCATTCAGCAGAGTTAATGCTATACATGGTGGCTCATTGATTTTAGTAAATTTAAAGACCGTAAGGATATTGTGAGCCTATCTGTTGAGCGGACAGTTGAAATAGCTTGTATAGAATTGGAGCAGTTTATTGTATTAAGCGTATACAGACCGCCTTCAGGATTGTATGACTGCTTTGAAAAGGTAATGGATGAAGTGTTACACAAGATTTGTAACTCGAATAAATCCATTATCACTTGTGGTGATTTTAATGTTAATTTATTAGAAAACTCAGGTTCTTGTAGTAAAATAATAAGTCTGTTTCAGTCCTACAATCTTGTAAACCTATTTTTGGAGCCCACAAGAATAACCCCAACTAGTGCTACATGCTTAGATAATATTTATACTAATGTTATACCAGTCCACAAAGAAATTATAAATTTACTAGATTCTGATCATTGCGGGCAGAGGATTACTATACCAAACCAAAACAACAAAGTGGCTAAAAAGGATATCACTGTTAACCCCAAAACTGCAAGTCGCTTGGCAGCTTTTAAAGATAAACTCATTAATAAATTACCAATTTTGTCAATTGATGCTGATCCTAATCTTCTATATGATGATTTTTTTAGTATATACTGTAAACAATTTAATTCGACCTTTGTTCCAAAGACTATCTCCGTTGATAGTAACGTATCATTCAGTGATTGGGCTACCATTGGTATTCATAAAAGTAGAACACGGCTTTATGAGCTGTACAGTGAAAGGACTTATGTAAACACTGCTGAATTTAATTTATATGTTAGAAATTATTCAAAATTATTTAAAAAAGTTTGTTGTTTGGCCAAGTCGCGTTATTTGAGCTCGAAGATTAAAAACAGTAGTAATGTTATTAAAACGACTTGGAATATTATTAATAGTGAAACAGGAAGATCTGGTAACCGAAATATTGACTACGGCCTGTCTATTAATGGCAACATCATAAAATCAGACTCACAAGTCGCAGTGGCCTTTGAAAATTTCTTTTCAGATATTCCCATTTCAACTACTAAATACTTAAATTCATCACCTTCTGTTGCTGAGTCTTTGCTAAAAGAAAATGTTAATGTTTGCAATTCGGAATTTCGTTTTGAACATATTACTTGTAAAGACATAATTAAAACCTTTCACACTTTAAGTGTTAAAAAGACTGCAGATCTGTGGGGTCATTCTGTAGAAGTTGCTAAGACTATTATTGACTTTGTCGCACCTAGTTTAGCTATTATCTTTAATAATTGTATCGACTGTGGGGAGTTTCCTGACCTTATGAAAAATAGTAAAATAATACCTTTGTTTAAATCAGGTAGTACATCAGACCCTACAAATTATAGACCTATTTCAGTACTACCTACGTTTAGCAAAATATTTGAGAAATTAATTTTAGAGCAATTGCAAAGATTTTTTAATAAACATAAATTATTACATAGCAAACAGTTCGGTTTTACAAGGGGTCGTTCAACTACTGATGCCGGTGTTGAGCTTTTAGGACATATTTATAATGCATGGGAAGATAAGTGCGATGCCTTGGGAATCTTTTGTGATTTGTCCAAGGCATTTGATTGTGTTTTTCATGAAACGCTAATCAGGAAACTCCGCCACTACGGGATCCGGAACAGCGCTCTGGATCTTCTTACTTCATACTTGAGTAATAGGATTCAGACCGTTGACGTTAATGGAAAAAGATCTCCTGGATCTATGGTAACAATGGGAGTCCCGCAGGGCTCGATTCTTGGTCCTTTCTTGTTTCTTATTTATATTAATGACTTGCCTTACCTCATAAAGGATAACCATGATATAGTGTTGTTTGCGGATGATACTTCACTATTGTTTAAACTTAAACGTCAGCAGCTGGATACTGACGATGTAAATAGCGCGATCTCAAAAGTAGTTCACTGGTTCAATGTTAATAATTTACTTCTTAATGAAAAAAAAACCAAATGCATTAAGTTTACCCTACCTCACGTTAGGCAGGTGAAAACCGATGTGTTGATAAAGGGCGAAGAATTGAATCCTGAAAATAGCACAGTATTCTTAGGCTTAACTTTGGATGCTAAGCTTCAGTGGGGCCCACATATAGATAAATTGTCAAAGAAGCTAAGCTCCGCAGCATATGCTGTTAGAAAAATTCGTAATTTAACTGACATAGAGACAGCCCGTTTAGTATACTTTAGCTATTTTCATAGTGTAATGTCGTACGGTATTCTGTTGTGGGGAAATGCCGCCGACATCCAGACTATCTTTGTTTTGCAGAAAAGAGCTGTTCGATCAATTTATAAATTAAGCTCGAGACACTCTCTCAGAGAGAAATTTAAGGAGATTAATGTAATGACTGTGCCTTCTCAGTATATTTATGAAAATCTTTTATATGCCCATAAAAATATAAAATGGTTTAAAAAATACAGTGATATCCATAACATAAATACTAGGAACAAACACAAATTTGTAGTACCTACAACAAGGCTCAAGAAAATAGGTGGCTCGTTTAGATGTCAATGTGTACGCTTTTATAATAAGCTTCCAAGCCACGTACAAGATCTAAGTCTTAATAAATTCAAGTCTTTCATTAAACGTAAGTTGTGCCAGAAAGCGTTTTATACAACAAAAGATTACATTGAGGACAAAAAGGCTTGGGATTGAGCTGCTCCAATAAATTTTGTTTTTTTATTATATTTTGCACTATGCATTTTTTTATTATAAAAATTTTTTTTTTTTTTTTGGTTTTCTTGCAATGACAAGAATATTTACTTTTTAAAGTATTATATTATTTTATTTTAATTATTGTGAATGTGAAGACTATGTGGATATTTTTTTTTTTTTTTTTTTTGTTTTTATTTAAATTTATCTTAGTTTTTAATAATGGTCTGGCAGTTTGAGTAGTTTATGCGGCCTACCCGAATGTCCTTTCTTTGGTATTGTTCGTCGAATCGTTGAGCTCCTTAAATTCTGAGTTAAGCTGCTCGGTTATTGACAAATGCGTGCACTGACTGGACAGGTCCACTCAATCTGGCTGGTTCTTTCCTCAAAAGACCATTTCAGACATAGTCTACATGGTCTTCACATGATCTAATCAAGATTTTGTCAGGACTTTAAAAGAGACTGTGACCTCTGAGTTTGTTTCGGCCTTTCTTCTCAGAGTAGTCAGATAGGAAACGCCGACCTCATCTAGTTTTAAAAATATGTTCGACATGTAAAAGTGTTTGTACAAACCAACTTACAGAAATAAAATCATTTATCATTTATCACTTAATATAATATGTTTGAAAAACAAACTTTTCTAGCTTAAAGCTAACTTTTTTAGCCATTGAAAACAAAACTTTACTAATAGATTATTTAGCAGAAAAGAAAGCACGCCGTGTAAAGTTGTAGTCGTTCCTGGTTATTTTTCCTGTTTCTGTTTTATGTCACAAATGTAAGTTATTAGATAATAAAACGTTTAAATTTATTAAAGGATTATTATTTTAACAATTGGTCACAAAAATGCTACTCATTGACAGTTGTATAGTTTTTCTCAAACACTGAAGGTATGAGCCACTATCAAGGTTTTGCGTCGGTTCTAAAATATCGTAGATCCGGGGTTGGCGGTCAAACCCAAAAAAAAAACCCCAAAAAGGCCTTGCCGAAGTCAAATACGCAATTAAGCTGCGGGTAGGGTTTGCAATTTGAATATTCGAATATCCGCTCTCATTTCAAATTCGAATAACTCATTATAATTCTCCGAATATTCGAATAGTTAATATAGTAATAAATACAGATACAGGAAAGTATGGATATTTAGTGCTATTAATTAAGTACAAATCAATAATCCTAAATATGTTACTTAACATGCCAGAATTGAACCCTAATTAGAGAAGATAACTTACATAGTTACTTAGTCTGTTTACAAATGTTGATTGTGATTATTTATAATGATAAATAAACCTAAACTAAATCCTAATTAAAAGATTACTTACCCTAGTTACTAATTAATAATGTTGATTGTGATATAAAAGAGTTACCTATACCTGAAGTCCTGAACTAAACCCTAATTTAAAGATTACTTACCCTAGCTGTTGCATAAGTAGCTAAACTACTACTTTCTGCAAGTTTTAGTTACTTTTCTGATTACCTATCCTAATCATTTACATCCCTAAGACTTACTCATCTAAGCTTACTCTGTAAAACTATGAAAATGTGTTTTTTTTATTAATGAATAAACAATCATCATCATCATCATTACAAATGTTCATCAAATCAAATGTTATAAAGTATTTAGGAGTTACAGTTGATGAGAATTTAAAATGGAATCACCATATTTCGAGTCTTAGTGCCAGACTACGAAAATTAATTTATATATTCAAGCAACTACGAAATGTAGCACCTACTAAGCTTCTGATATCGACCTATAGATCACTAGGCGAATGCGTACTTAACTATTGCATCTGCTCCTGGGGTGGCGCGACCAAATCAGTAATGATTGAACTGGAACGTGCGCAGCGTGTGCTTCTCAAAGTTCTAATGTCCCTGCCGTACCGGCACCCCACAACAGAACTATACAGCCGCACTGGTGTTCTATCGGTCCGCAAACTCTACGTAAGTCGAGTACTTCGCAGATTCCATCGCACCGCAATTCCCCAGCTGCTACCGACCACCAAGAGACGCTTCATATGTCCAGCACCTTCAGTGAAATCCACTTTTGCGCAACGACACTACAGTTCCACAGCACCACGTATATACAACAAACTTACAATCAAAAATGCACAAAATTTAAATAATCACAATTTCGGAAAGAGTGTACTAAATTGGCTCAGCAGGTTGGATTACGAACAAACGGAAAATCTAGTTACCACTAACACAAACAAATAAAAGGACTGCACTACCAACATAAATCCACACAAACCATAATTCTAATTCACCATAATTCTAATTCCGAATACACAAAAACACACCATCATGCACAAGCACAACACACCACACCACACGGGCAATCATATTTTTATTTTTATTTCTTATCAATTTTTTATTCGGTTTAGTTTTTATATTTTTCTTTTTTGTAATCATGCGTTTCATAGATTAAAATTTGTTTTATTTTAAATGTTTAATTAGCACTGTGCCTAGCATGTAAACTAATTGTATTATGTAATTTGGAAGGGACCTGTCTCCTGAGATACAGGTTAACTACCTAGTTCAGGAGGCAGAGCTTTTATGTATCTGTGACACTTGTTTGCAAATAAATGAATTTATTATTATTATTATTACAGCCGAAAGACGTCCACTGATGGACATAACAATTATTCAATAACCGAATATTCGAATATTTAGCTCTAGTAGTATTCATTTTATTCGAATATTAAAATGTTACGAATAGTGCAAACCCTAGCTGCGTGACAAGTAATTGTAATAAAAGCTTGTATAAAATAAAAGTAAGCTTACCTCTAGACGCCAGTTCCTTTTCGAAGATATCAAGTGTTTGTATGATTTGTTCACTGCCAAATGCGAAGTTAGTGTCGAAACATTCTAAACTGCCTTTTATTAGCTGAAAATAGAAGATGAATAAAAATCAGGAGAAGTAACTATGTACAGTACAACTATTTTCCTAATGGCCCTCGGCAAACTTCGTGATTCAACTTTGTGTTATTGTTTCCTCCCATTTTTTAATAAATTCCATTAAGTTAAAAGAATATTAATAACTCTATATACATCCAAGTTTTTTTTAAAGTTGATTGAGAGCGTCCGGTCTGCACCAAGTGTAAAGTGCAACTGAGGCCCAGAAGCCTTAGTGCGAGTTTTTACTCACGCTCAATCGCGTTAACGTAAACGTCAATTTGTATTGAAATTGGATAAGCGCCGTCTGGGGACGGTAAGGAGAAACCTCTTTTTTTGTATACAGTTGGACATAAGAAATCGTTTACGTTAGCACGAGTGAGTACGTTAAAAAACTCGCACTAAGGCCTAGAAAGCCGAAGACTGACGAAACACGAAGTTTGCCGAAGGACATTAAAAAAGTAAGTTGTGCTGTATTTACTTATACTAGAGCAAAGAGGTGACGAGACGACCTAGACGCCTACTGCAAGCTGGTTCGACGTGGCTCGAGAAAAGAATATCTGGAAACATTTACGGGATGTTTTGTGCATGTAGTGGGAAAGTGTAGGCTAAAAAAATATATACCTACAACCAATGATATTCAAATGAACAGATATGCTATGAGCGCGCGCATTGTGAAGACTCGAATAGGTCACAATTGTGACCTTTAGTCTTTAGTTTATGTCACGCATGGCAAAGAGCGATAGGCTTTGTTGAAAAAAAACAAAATAAAAAAAATCCATCGTGGGTATTAGTAATTTATTTATTTATTGAATAAAATAAATATTTTTTATGTCAGATGATTGTGTGCTGCCGCTGCTGCGCGGCAACACTTTTTTCAATTGTTTTGTGAGTGTATAACGGATCTGTTTATTTGAATATCACTACCTACAACGAAGTGTAACAGAATAAACAGAAAACCTGGAAAGGGGTCATTGTACCTCATCATTATGAACGACTTTTACTAAGGGACCAACCAAATACTATCTACATAGATGACGCGATTGTATGTACTTCGCGTGCCAAAAAACGGAGTAAAGTTACGACCTACAATCGTAATCTGAGCTTTTCATTTAACATTATCGGCACTGAATAGCCACCTAAATCTTGAAAAATTCCCTTTTATGCCATATTGAGCTGTAAAGAACGTATAGAAAAAGTTCGCCGATGCATTGAAAATGTTTTCTTTCATTGGCAAGTAAACTTGTTTTTAAATTGTTTGTGTAAAAGTGGCACGCTTGGTTTTCATATATATGGAGGGACTTGCGTTATCTATTTAGATATATGTCTGTGGGACCAACAGTGGAATGGGGAAAGAACATCTGCTGCCCGCCTGTCCCATAGATTTGTGTTTGCATAACTTTACAAAATGTACAGAGGTCTTATTCCGTAAGCCTTCTCTGTCAATTTGAGCGGTTTCCCTTTACTGTCATCAGCTTAACCAGTTTCATATACAATCAAAGACCTTATACTTCTTACTACTAGACTGTGCACTATGGCGCAAATACCGGTCCACGTGAGAAGGCTCCCGTTGGTAGTGTGTCTCTTTCTAATGAGGTGACCATGACAAAACAGAACACGGGACACATTGATTGTAAAATCGATAGTTTAAGTATCCCGATATATTTATGCTACCTAAACCTACCTAATTTATAGTTAATAAAAAAAAAATTGTTACATTTTTTGGTATCTACATCATTAACCGTATGGTATCGGGCGTAAAGAATTTCACCATCCCATGTTAGCCCGTGGGTGTCATAAGAGGCGACTAAGGGAAAAACCAGAGAATGGGCAGCAGCTTTCTCTGTGCATTTATAATAACCATACTGCGATCGCCAACCAGCCTGCAAAGCACACCCCATGAATAGCACAAATAAAACGTAGCCCCTATTGCCCGGCAACCTGTACCCTCCACTACTGTAGCGGTCGAGGTTACGGTATGGCAAGGGGTGCTTAGAATCCCGGAGGAGATCCGGCCACCCCAACAAATACCGACGACTGGCCCTGGCAACGTACAACACGCGCACACTCTGGATCGACGAAAAAATCACCGAACTCGAAGAAGAATTGAGCAGTTTACGATGGAGTATTAAAGTGTTATCTGAAGTTCGAAGAGAGGGGGAGGACTCAATAATCCTCAAATCCCAAGTCTCCTCAAGTCTCATTCTTCAAGACCAATCGTGTAGATAGGAACAAAAAGCTCTCTGATCCTACTCTCAAGCTCATGAAAGAGAGGCGTTAGATGACCCTGCAGTCTTCATCTTCACACGGTGCTTTGAAATACCGGCAGCTAAATATACCTCAAAGGATCTCTATGATTTCTCATATTGTCCAGTTGCGTAGACAGTTGAAAAATAAAACAACACCAATTGTTGCGTATTCCACTAGGAATCAATTTGCAAATAATATTAACAGCCGCTGAATTTCACTCAAACAAAGTTATTGTTCTGTGAAAAAAGTCCGCCGAAAATTCCGCAAACCGTCACCTTACATTTAATATTACCAGGTCCAAACATTTAAAAGTACTACTCTTACTCAGTATTACTGTTTTTTTTTTTAAATACAACGTATTGATTAAATATAGGAACTGTAGAAATATTTAAATACGTTTCTAGAAATATTTAAATACGTGTCAAAGTCTATGAATTGTTCGTTTTGGTATAAAATAAAAAGAAAAATATAATATTTTCTACCATTTCTACCAAACCCAATGATTAGTTGAGCTAGCAAGAGGTCAGACAAGGACACACTACCAGCGGAAACCCTCTCGCCAGGACCGCTTTTGGTTAGCTACCGTTTTTAAGGAAATAGCTAACCTAGGTGTATGAAGATAGATTTCATTTTAGCTAAACAAAAAATTTTGGTACACAGTCTAGTAGTAAGAAGTATAAGGTCTTTGCCAGTTTCATACACAATACAAATTGACGTTTTGTTTACGACAACGGTGCGTCAAGCGTCAACTTTATGGAAAACGAGTAAAAACTCGTACTAAGCCCAAAGAGGCCATAATCCAAGTTTTTTAACGTAAACGTTCTCTTATGCCAATTTTAGTGTCCGACCGAAAGTTCAGTTTCGGTTTCGGTCGAGTTTCGGAGAAAAACGAGTTTAGGTTTTGTTTCGGTTTCGGCGGCAAACCTGCCGAAACTACGCCCGAAACCGTAACTACATTCGGGTGTTCTCGCGCTGTGATCGGTCATGTTCGACGCGTCAAATTCTATCTAAGCGAGTATTTTTTTGCGAATATTTTTTTCTTTAATGAGTGGTTGTTAAGTTGATTATCATACCAATAAGTGAAAATGTCGAAGTCTGCTTAGCTATCTGATTTAAATATAAAAAAATAAAGACTCACTGATTATAATAACTTTTTCTATATTTTGCCCTCAAAACATGATCCTTGTGAGGAAATTTCGGTTTCGGTCGAAACTGAGACTGTTGCTGAAATTCGGTTTCGGTCTTAAAAATCAGTTTCTGTCGGTCACTAGCCAATTTGTATAAAAAAAAAGATTTCCTCTTTCTGTCACTAGACGGCGCTTATCCAGTTTCAATACAAATTGACGTTTACGTTAATACGATCGAACAAGTGTACCTAAAAACTCGCGCTTGATCACTTACTCACCTGAGTAAGCGTAAACGATGATGTGGTCGACGGTGAAGCACGCTTGCCTGGAAGTAATCTATTCACTGTTGACTTAAAGACCCCTAGGTTGTAGCTAACGGGAAACACAAACTCCGGCAGCGAATTCTACTCCTTAGCTGTACGCACGTTGTATATAGTAAAAGAAATAATAAAGTACCTCATTGAATCTCTCAATGAGCAATCTGTCTTGAGCCTTCACGTAGGGATCCCTGGAATGGAGCTGATTCCTCGTATATTTTTCGTCGAGGTAATCGCAGATCACCACGCTCTCAAATAAGTATTTGTCGCCATTTTCAGTGGGAATCTCGAGGACTGGAATTTTTACTGAAAACAAGAAAATTTTATTACTTAAATTTAATATGAATTCTAGCCAGAAGGTACAATATTTACAAAAAAAACTCGCGCACTGAGGGTTCCGTGCCATTATCGCAAAAACGGCATAAATATCACGTTTGTTGTATGGGAGACCCACTTGAATTTTTCAATTTTTCACAGATGATGTATTTCTGTTGCCGCTATAACAACAAATACTAAAAACAGAATAAAATAAATATTTTAGTGGGGCTGCCATACTACAAACATGCTTTTTTTGTCGGTTTTTGCGACAATGGTACGGAACCCTTCGTGCGCGAGTCCGACTCGCTCTTGGCCGGTTTTGTATAAAAAATAAGTGATCGTTTACGTTATCACGAGTGAGTACGTTAAAAAAATATTATTATTAAAGAAAAGCCAGAACGCCTTCTGTGTCCTATTCCGATAAGACACAGAAGGCGTTCTGGCTTTTCTCCACTGCTACAACGCGTTGTGTGGCCGGTTTTAAAAGTGCCAATACGGTAAATTTTGCACTGTAGCCGTTTCAAAGAAGCCACAACGCGTTCTGAGCAATTTTTCACTCACTGAGCATTTTGGATCTCTGAGCCTAACATAGACAAAGATAATCTTAAACTTACATCTAGGATTCTTGCTCCTAAACCATTCAGGTAGCCGGAGAGGGTCTAGTTTGTAGACCTCGTACTTCGCCTTCTTTGCTTCCAGGATTAACAGGACCCGGTGGCCGTAAGGGTTCATGTCTACATGGTACAACCGAAGCTTATCTGACAGCGCCGGCGGTGGAAGTGGACCTGGAACCAGAAAAATAGCTATTTATGCAACTGTTACGTTATGGACGGTCTTTTAATACGAGTGCTATTTTTCGGTACAAGCGTAGCGCGTACCGAAAGAAGTGTAAGTAGTGTAAGTACCGAATAAAGTAGTAAGTAGTAGTAGTAAGTGTTGTGTGTTGTTGTTGTAAGTATGATATTATCATACTTACATGCCTTAGAGGATAGACAGAGCATAAAATATCCGTTAAAGGTCACGACTCCACATACAACGAAGATTGGAAAAAAAAAAGTAAAATAATGTGATCCCAACAAAAACATAAAAATATAAAAAGCACCAAGCTCGACCAAAATAGGAATGTGAAAAAAAAGTTAATAAAATAAAAAAACAGACTGCTTAAGACGCGAATAAAAACATGTACTTAAACAAGAAGAAAAATTATGCTGTGCAGTCGTAGGAAACTTTCGTCTATGTACTTAAATAATTTATTATTTTCCTAGATGGGTCAGAACTTAATTTTTGACGTAATCGCACAACGGAAAATGTGTCACACTGGATAATAAATGTAGCACAATATAATTATTAGGGTGGGTGTAAATAGTTGTAAGATTATAGGTAGGTGAGTGGATATTCTTTTTCTGGTCCTAACCCAGCCAGATATTGAATTTCTTACTTGGCATCTTGAAAATTTTTATGCCCTTTGTAACTTACTAGAGGACGCCTCGCGGTTTCACCCGCGTAATTCCCGTTCCCGTGGGAATACAGGGATAAAAAGTAGCCTATGTCACCCGGGGATAGAGTAGCTTCCCAACGGTGAAAGAATTTTTGAAATCGGTCCAGTAGTTTTGGAGCCTATTCGGTACAAACAAACAAAAAAATCTTTCCTCTTTATAATATTGGTATAGAAAAATGAATGAAATAACGATTTTAAAGAATCTATTTGAAGTATATTCGTAACCCAGCCAATGCAACCTCGTTACAGTACTTTATGTATGAATGATATGACAAACGCCCGCACCTTATATAATTATTATCTAAGGCCCGCACAAAGCACTCGTGACAGCCACGAATGAGCTCGGTCCAATATTGCCCAATATTCACTGTAAAATCGTAATGTCAATGTATGCGTGCAAAATGGCGCTTTGTTCGTAGTGGACCCTCTGTCCGCTTATGTACTTTGTGTTGGTGGATACATGTCTTCGAATTTTTGGTTCTAGGACATGCCGGTTTCGTCACGATAAACATAAACGTATTAACATTTCATTCTCTTCTATTTGAGTGTGCATAGCGATCACAGTCTTTTAAGAATCAAGAGACCTATCCTCTTTACTAACATGGCCTGACAGAATCCAACCTAAAAGCGTGTCTTGTGCTACCGGAGAGCCCGCTGGGCTCTTGATTAGACCCTCCTTTAAATTACGGCAATATGTTTCAGCTCCTAACAAAATGTCGATTTTATTAGGGCAATTGAACTTTGGGTCGGCTAGATGTATACTGTGAATTTCTGGCCAATTCTCGAGTTCGAAGTTTGTATTTGGCATAACTGAGGTAGTGAGTTTTTCTTCACCGTTAGTAGCTAAAGATTTTTGTACTGTCGCGTTAGGCGGTGAAGCGGATCTCATGTCGCAAAAATTATTTATTAGGGGCCAATTTTGTTTCTAATAAATCCGTTGATGCCCTCGCGGCCGCGGTGGTGCGCGGTGCGATTCGTAAACCGCCTTACTGTTAGTTTCCATGGGATAGACGCCTATGCATACACATAACACATAATTAGCAATACCAATATTATAAAGAGGAAATATTTTTTTGTTTGTTTGATTGTTTGTTTGTTTGTACCGAATAGGCTCCAAAACTACTGGACCGATTTCAAAAATTCTTTCACCGTTGGGAAGCTACTCTATCCCCGGGTGACATAGGCTACTTTTTATCCCTGTATTATCACGGGAACGGGAACTACGCGGGTGAAACCGCGAGGCGTCCTCTAGTAATTTATAAAGATACTAGCTTCTGCCAGCGGCTTCGCCCGCGTTTATGTCGAAAATAATGCCGAGGGAACATATTTCCGGGATAAAAATGTCCTATGAGCTATTCCTGACTATAATCTATTTCTGTGCCAAATTTCATTCAGATTCGTTCAGGCGTTCAGCCGTTCTGGCATGAAGAAGTAACAAACATACACACTCACAAACTTTCGCCTTTAATAATAATATTATAGTGTGATGTAATGTGATTCCTGACTATAATCTATCTCTGTGCCAAATTTCATCCAGATCCGTTTAGCCGTTTGAGCATGAAGAAGTGACAAACATACAAACACACACCCACTCACACACTAACTTTCTCATTTATAAAATTATAGTGAGATGTGGAGTGTGATTGGGAGAAGTACTTACTAATACCACGCGGGCGGAACCGCAGGCGTCAGCTAATATTACAATAATGTGAAAGTTTGGATGGATGGATCTATGTTTGTTACTCTATCACGCCAGAACGGTTGAACGGTTCTGGATGAAATTTGGCACAATGATAGATTATATGTCTGAAATAGCACGTAAGCTTAAAACCTTAGTTTGTAAACAAGCGTAAGTATTAAAAATTTGGTGATAATATTCAAGATAAAATGCTTGGAAACATGCTGGTTCTGCTCCATAGGGCAATATTTAGTGTAGACAAAATCAATTTTTTTTGTCTTAGTCACACAGTAATACACTTTTATTTCGTTTTTTTAGGGTTCCGTACCCAAAGGGTAAAAACGGGACCCTAATACTGAGACTCAGCGGTCCGTCTGTCTGTCTGTCTGTCACCAGGCTGTATCTCCTGAACCGTGATAGCTAGACAGTTGAAATTTTCACAGATGATGTATGTCTGTTGCCGCTATAACAACAAATACTAAAAACAGGATAAAATTAATATTTAAGGGGGTTCCCATACAAAAAACGTGATTAATATGCCGTTTTTTGCGATAATGGTACGGATCCCTTCGTGCGCGATTCCGACTCGCACTTGGCCGGTTTTTTAAGTAAGTAAGTATGTGAGAAGCATGTTCCTATTTAACAAATTAATAAATTTACCTGTTAATGCTTTTAATTATTTATACCTATACGTAGTATAGTATGTAGTGCTATTCTGTGTGCATCGTCCTCACATATATGAATTTATTAATGTATGTACTTATGTAAATATTGTAAACCACTTATTTGTTTTAAAAGAGTAATTATGGAGTGTCTTGTCCGTTCTACTCCATAACAAGCTACTTTTCCGAATGCACGATAGAATCATTTTTTATTACATGTAAAGAACAATGGCCAAATTTCTATAGGAGCTGGACTTGACTTTTATTTTTCATGTCCCAAAGTAAATTATAGCTAGACTGGTTTGTTTTTATGTTGTAAACATCACCCCGTTTGAAAATCATATCTAAATGGCCACGATTTTTTATAATAATGTAAACAATGTGTTTGAGGTTAGATTCAATAACTACCTTTTACTAGACTGTGGCGTAGCCTAAAGAAGTCAGTTAAAAGATAGTTAGCAAAAACTCGACAAGCGAGGAGGGTAATTAGCAATCTCGTTTCTATTTATTTCGATTTCTGAATAGAATTACACAAAAAATAGGACATTATGTCTTGTCTTTCTTTTCGTGTGAGGATGTGGCCTTCTCTGGTGTCAGAGTTAATTAAGCCGCCTCTGGGAACTCCTCAGGCACTAACACACTAAAGTCACAGTCAGTTAACAAGTATTCAATAAAACGTGAATAATTATAGTCTTTGAATGCCAAGTCATTTCATACGTTAAACGAATCGTCAATAGGTGCGTTCTGAACATAGAATTCTAAATAATTTCAAAAAAGTTACAGAAACAAAAATAATATCTATTTTTTGTGGTTACTTATAGAGACATTTCTTGTGTTTTTAAAAACCTTAAAAAATAAGGATATTTTTCATATATACGGCAGATTTGGACGCCATCTTTTCTTCACCTGGTACGATTTGGCCATCCTTCTTTAATTGATGACGTTCAAAAGTGCCGCAGTAGACTAGCTGAAATATTTTTTTTTGACTTTGACTACTTTTCATCTCGGTATAATAAAACACTTTAAACGCGGGCGAAGCCGCTGGCAGAAGCTAGTAATCGGTACCTACATTATTTACCTTGCAACTGACGTTGATAGCGCATTGCAAGTAACAGGTAGTTACGCTGAATTTAGATTCACTATTAACCTATTTCCACAGCAGGTCAAGGAGAGAAACATCGACTGTTTAGTACTGAGGGCGTTGTTAAATCGATAACATTGTCTAGTCGATAAAATGTGGGTGGGTTGAGTGGCGACTTTCTTTTTTATAAGCTTTTATAGACGAGTAGCTGCATTCTGGTCGGACAGCATCTGAATGGTTCTTAAAGAGCATAGTTTGAGTGTTCAATCGTTTTTGCCATTATGGCTACACTAGTCAATCATACTCCCATACAAACGTAGTCTGGCGATCACTCCACTGTTTGACGATGCACGTTCAAAATAAAACAGTAAAAATAATACAGGGCTAGATAATTATAAGACATATTAATATCATTTTTTATTTTGAACGTAAACCGTCAAACAGTGGAGTAATCCCCAGACTACGTTTGTATGGTAGAATGAGCGACTAGTGTAACCTTAAGGACAATTTTATGGCAAATAAAAAGCAGTAGACATTGAAATAAAATTGTCTGTTTAATCATAAGATTGTAAAAGGTAATCTCCTTTTCTCTACATGTACCTACCTGATTTGACAGCTATGAAAATCATAACTAAATCTCTAGAATAGTCGTATTTACTACATCGAAAATATTTACAAAAGAAAAGGATAACCAACAGACTAGGACCAACGGCTTAACGTGCTTTTCGAGATACGCACCCAGTGCAGATTAGTGGATATCACAATCAATCAATCTGCCTAGTCTTTTCCTAACTATGTTGGGGTCGGCTTCCAGTCTAACCGGATTCAGCTGAGTACCAGTGTTTTACATGGAGCGACTGCCTATCTGACCTCCACAACCCGGTAACTGGGTAACTCACGGTACCCCTTGGCTAGACTGGTGTCAGATCTCAAGCTTCTGACTACCCGTAACGACTGTCAAAGATCTTCAAATGACAGCCGAGACCAACGGCTTAGCGTCCTTTCCGAGGCACGGAGGAAACTCGGTATGTTGAAATGGTCACTCATCTACGTACCGACCTCGTCAAGCGTTGCTTAACCTTGAAGATCGACCCGTGCGACTGTTATTATTTAGCCACGAGCTCCTCTTCGAGTGGATGCCACAATCATGATTGTATTCGAATTTTTGTTTGTAGGACATGCCGGTTTCCTCACGATGTTTTCCTTGACCGTTTTTAGAGCAGTGGCTATGAAATAATTTACACAAAGTAAAGCGCCTGCCTGGGTTTGAAGTTCGAATCCGCGACCTAAGACACGTCACTCAGGGTCGATACCACTGGGGCACCATGACAGATCCACACATTTTTTTTTAAATATTGAAAAACAAAGCGAGTGCCTACCTAATCATAAATTTTTGCATGCCTTATCTGAGACGTATAACCCAATTACGTGAATTATTTCAGCGATAAGAGAAATGCAAATAAATTATCTAGATTTTACTGAATAGATAGGTATACCGGAAAATATAGTGTGTGTATAGTCTAGATATTAAACTACAACTTTTTCCATAAGATATCACATTATTATTCGTCTTTTGATTTGGACATCACCGTCAGCCTTTTTTGATGTTCTCACTTCTGGGAAACCAGCTTCTTCTCTGTGAGCGTGTCCGTGGCATCAACAGTATGACACAATTTTAATTATGGGCTGATTTAGTTTTTTATTTAAGTTATTCAATTTTAACTTTTTTATTCATTATTATTTTATTTTAATTTTGTTTCATTTATTATTATTTTATTTCTATTTTTTTTTTAACTTGAGGTCCTCTGGTACAGGTATATGCATACCTAAAGGAGGGCCTCAACTTTTATGTAAAACCAGTTGATTGCGAAATAATTTAATTTAATGAATTTAACAGTGGGCTTTATCAGAATATCGGCGCAGCGTTATTTCCGTTTTGGATATCGCTGCACATGCCGAGATAGGAAACTTTTGGGTTTATTTTTATGACGTTTATTTATTATTGTTCCTATTATATTACATTTTTAAATATTTCATAAATCACAATATAAAAAAAAAACATTTAAAAATATAAAAAATAGAGGCCCACCGGTATCGGGAACAGGGTCCAAGCTATCGACGGTCAGGGCTCCAGAGAGAGGAACCTACTAACAATACGAGCCGTGTCCAGCAACACTGCTTTCTGGATCAGGCCCTTGACCCAGCTGCCTAACGAGAGCCTCCTAAGATGTTGGTCGAGGCTCGTGGCTATTAAACCATTGGCCAACGCAACTATCGGTACAATGATCGCTGTGTCCACATCCCACATGTCGACAACTTCGCGAGCCAAGTCAAGATACTTACTTGATTTGCTTATCTTTCTCGGCTTTCACGAGTTTCCCGTCATGCGGGACAGCTATGTCAACAATCATTGCACGCCTCTCTATTCGGTCCACCACCACTATATCAGGCTTATTGGCTACAATAGTCCTGTCAGTGATGATGGACCGATCCCAGTACAATGTGATATTGCCATTCTCGAGAACTGGGTCGGGCACATACCTGTAGTACGGTACCTCCGATGCCACAAGAGTGTATTTCAGAGCAAGTTAGTTGCTGATGGATAATCCTGGCTACAAGGTTGTGCCTATGCAAGTACTCTTCGTTAGCTAGACGAGAACAACCAGAGATAATGTGGCGGATCGATTCACCCGGGCGGTGACATGCCCGACAGATGTCAACTGTGCCATCCTTCACAATAATTCTACCATTATTTTTATTATTGTTAAAATCTTTGTTTTTGCTTATTTCTCGTGTCCCCTGTGCGGGTGAAAAAAAAATATTTTTCCTTTCTTTCTACTTTCTAAAATACTGGTAGGTACCTACTCAGCTAGGTACATCTGGTTATACTGGTAGCCGACCAGGATATAATTGAGAAAATGCTATGCAGAGAAAGGTTCAAATTTCCCGCGTACCTTGATCACAGATAATATTAGCATACAGATGCCTCATCACATACAAAAAAAGCGTGTCGACGTAACTAGCGTTTTTCGTCTGATTAAGATGATTATTTTTCTAAGTACTTCGATCGCGTTCGGTTCCGTTCCACGGCTATAAATGGTGTTAGCAGCGACTTGCAAGTAAAAGGGTTTTCTCGGTTCGTGACTATTTTTTTCTTTAAATACAGTGACGATTTGTTTTATATTATTTTCTTGCAAGTTTTTTACTGTTTCATTGTATCAAAATGTGTTTAAAAAAAATTAAAAAACCGAGTGGATGCCTCAGAAATTTAAAAACGCGCCATCTATTTGAATCAATTTTAAATGATCCGTTCAAATACTCTTTAAAATGTTAATTAAAAGCCCAATATTCCATAATCTTGTGCTCGCCTAGAGTTCATTAAAATACAATTTTTATGATCAATTCTAACAAAATATTGATTTTAAACACAATTCAATAACGAATTAATGCTTATCACGCTATCAGGCCATCATAAGATATTTATTTGAACCAAATTTTCTTTGTTAGCGCTGGGGCCCGCGCCTTGGTCTCCATGATTAGATTTTATTTAGCATAGATTACTAATAATTTTAACTATCATTGTTTTAGTTTCGATTCCATAACAAGAAAAGAAGAAATTCTTCTTCGTTTAAGGTAAGCATATTTAAGTTAGCTATCTTACGCTCTTCGTGGTTAAACTGCCAAAGAAAAAATAACACCACGCAAAAAGGTTTTCAACAAACTGTTGGCCTATTTATATCCATAGCCAACATAATGGATTTGAAAATGACTGAAAATTGGCGGCCTTTTCATAAGGTTGAGGCATTTAGTGCGTTGCGTAAGTTGCGTTGCGCAGTCGCAACGGATCAACGCATTGTATGCTACACCTACGTAGTATAGACAAGATGCCGACGCACGTGGTCAAAGCACAGCGTCTCCGTGTAGATTTGTTCATTGTTGAGATTCGAGATTCGACAATGGATCAGAACATCAGAACACCCTCCCCCCGCTTCGTCCCTCTTCCGTTGATCTGTTGAAACGCCGCGTGCGACGATGCAACGCAAATCACACTTCACACTAAATATTATAAAGGCGAATGTTTGTGAGTGTGTTTGTATGTTTGTTACTTCTTCACGCTCAAACGGCCACATGGAGTTGGATGAAATTTGGCAAACATATAGATTATAGTCAGGAATAGGACACAGGATAGGCTTTTTATCCAGGGAATATGTTCTCTCGGGATAATTTTCGACTCTCACGCGGGCGAAGCCGCTGGCAGAAGCTTGTGTCATAAAAAAATATAATGCAAAACGACGCAGCGGTCACGCTGCCAAAACGCACCGTAATGCCCTAATAAGGCCTAAGCCTAACTTAATGATGAAAATAGGCTAAAAATCAAAACTGATCTAGTACTTAGTTGGTAAAAATAGGCCTGTTTTATTTACTGACAAAACTCTTTTGGAACCTTTATTTAACAATACAAAATGCATTATTAGTATCATAAGAAAAATCTAGTAAAATTTCTTTACAAAAATTGAGGTCGCCTATTTTTGGCATCTCTGTTCTCTAAAGGCAGATGTTTAAAAATTTACCGAAAACGGATGGCCAAATATGAATAGTGAATATACATAATGATGTCATTTTTCAATGCACTATACAACACAGACGAGGTCATACTAATTGAGTTGACACGACAGGTAGGTAGGTAAGCGAAGATGCACCTTGTGTCCTTGACTAATAAACATGGATGACACAAAACAGCTGTGCTCTTTTAAACAATTGAGCTACTATTTAATTTTCACTTATGTACACAAAATTATGCTGATGTTTATATCACTGCAAGTATTCTTGTTTTATAAAAGGAAACCTTTTTAATTTTAAATAAAATAATATTTAACTTTAAAAAGACGTAACAAGAATGCAAATTCAACTATATAGTTTTGATTAAGAAACCTAAGTCTAAAAATGAGGAAATTAAAGGCGAAAAACGAAATTTTCCACAATTCTACGATCAATAATATAAACAAAACTCACCGACCGTCCGTTGTTGATAATAAGACATGATTTTTTTTTCGAAACGAAAACTTCACGTCGAATTAAAGAGAAAATTGTTTTAATTCGCGTAATCGCGCACCCGCGGACCACGAAAACCTGTGTGGAAATAGTAACGTCATTCTTAAAATTAAAGTTGTCGACAGAACTGCCATGTTGAGGTCACGTCACGCCGCGGTGATGTCATGGGTACGGTAAAGTACGACAGTATAGTTGAGTGGTCGAGCCGTCGAGCAAGTCCATAGTCGTCGTCCTACCAGTGCTGCCAACTCGTCTAAGCAAAAACGCGCTGTTAGCTGTTTAAAAACGCGCTAGAAAGCGCTAAATGGTCGCTGTAAAAAAAAAAGCTTTATTCGGCTCCAAATACAAGCAAAACACCCAATAATTTGAGACAGGGATTTATAAACGTATTTTTTATTGAATCAAAATATGTCATAAACAAGAGTTAATACATTATAGTACTTGTTTAGTGATAATAAAATAAAATAATGTGTTAGTATAATGATTACATACATTACATCGTCTGATTCTAGGTACTACAATTGCTTCTGCCGCCGATTTATATTGTTGGTCCGGTTGGTCTTGATCAGTTTTGGACTTGAATTTATAACTATCTGTGGATGAAATTTGCCTCAACACGTCGTTTAGATGTTGATAGTTTGCGAACTTACTTTATTTTAAAAGAAAGTCCAAAGTTTCAAAACGCGCTAGATTTCGCGCTAGGCGCTAGAACGCGCTATTGAACAAAAAAAGCGCTGGATCTGGCGCTGAACGCGCTAAGTTGGCAGCACTGCGTCCTACAATTTATACTTCTTATGATAGCTTGATATCTCCGACAGCTGTCAGTACAGTAACAATTAACAATAGCGCTTGACAGGCTAAAATTATCGTATACGTCAGTTTGACATATGTCGCAGAGATCAAGCTATCTTTTATGAAGTATAAATTGTATATGCAGGCATGCATTTGTAGACAATTTCTTCATCATTGTTAAGGCTTCTTGTGTGTCTGAAGTGAGAACTGGTTTTAGGACGATGCTATAGACGTAGGACCGGTTTCTGAATTCAGTTAATTTCAATTCTGAATCAACCCCTATTTTCATGCCAATGTTTGACAGGATTTCAGGTAGTGTAGCAGGTTGTCTTGCTGTGGACTGGTAAAGGTTTTCGATGATGATGTTGTATTAATATTACTATTATTTCACTGTCTGTTCTTCTCTTTCTCTCCTCTTTGTTACTGCCAAGTGCTAACAAGGAGAAAATGAGAAAATTCGTTTTGGCTTGCAGAAGATATCAATACACACTGCTAGCTCTATGTGGTAGTAGGTGCCTAGCAATCAAATGCAGCATTCTGACAAAGTTTTTCTGTTTATGTGTGTAGGTGTTAAATAAGCCTTCATATAAAAAAAACCGGCCAAGTGCGAGTCGGACTCGCACATGGCGAGGGTTCCGTATAAACATCTACCAAAATAATTTAGGTAACATTACTGACGTTCATAAACAATGAAAGAACCGAACATTGGTCTTGACACACGAACGGACAGACAACGAAGTGATGGGATTCCATCTTTACCTTTTGAGAAACGGAACCCTAACATATATAATTTTTAACATGCTTTTATATTTAAAAATATAATTGTCACGAGCATCAAACAATGCAAACAGGGAAGTGGGTCAAATTTAACTAGCAAGATTTGATTACAGACATCAGGACAGGTGAAATTTAATGAAAGCTTGTAAAACTATTAACAACGTTGGTTTTTGGGGAATTATCATAGATAAATGTCACAAAGACGCCTTCGTATAGTGATTCCGTGCTCTTTATGTGATCCTGGCTTAGCACGCACTACGGTTTTTATTCGCGCGGATTAGACATGCGCGAATATTTTGAGCTCTATGAACTGGTAGAAAAACACAAAAATCGCGCGGTGTTTTAACCGCAGTGCGTGTTAGTTACGATTCTGTACGCGGCTAAAATCGCAATACCGTGCTAAGCCTATATCTATCATTTCGTAGTTTCAGAAAAATAAAGCGTCAAGCCATTTGCAGAGTGTAAGCTAAGTATAAAAATTCCCGTCTACTATGACATCATCCGTGACCCGATTATCTGTAACCCTAACAAATGCGATAGTCCAAAACATGATGTCTTTAATACATACATTTGACGTATTCTCAATTTAGCCGTGTTATTTTTAGAAGGCCAATAACATAGGTGTTTGTATTTTTTACTCATACCTACTTTTATTTAAATGAAATGTGTTTAAACTGATTAATGACTGGAACGTTATTTTAGAAAATGAGTCATTCAGGATGTCGATACCGAGTAAGACGAATTTTATTTTTTTTAATTACATACAGTAGATACAGAAGACTATTTAAATAGGAGCGAAAGTTTAATTGTTTTCTTTATCGGTGTATTACATCACTTTGTAATAGAGATAATCCTTTGCTATTTTGATAATCCACAAACGATAAACTACTAAAATAAATAGATAATAAGCTGATATATTTTTTTAAAATTGCTGTATTAATAAAACGTGAAATAAATGTTGCAAAAGGAAAAAAATCTACTAGATCAAGAAGTCTTTGTCAAGGCGGTGTCGTATGTTCCGATGGTTTTGCTTCGCCCTGTGTTAATCTATAAGTTCTTTCAAATGATAAAAGGTTGTATTAGCATTGAATTGTAGAGTTATACATAATTGTATTAACATAAAATGTAATTCTAAGAAAGTTTAAATATATATATGTTTTAAACGCATCAAAATGAAATGGTAGTTTAAACCATAAAGACTGGCAACATAAAAAAATCTGGCATACAACTGTCAATGTCACACTTTTTTTACAAATCGTTCCATTCATTTTTAATTTGAAGCATTTTTCTTTGTCATGCTTCTCTTTTCGCTTCGCAAACAATGCATTTCCCATCTCGCTCATATGTAAAAACCAGTTTTTCTGACAAAAATAAAATAAATCGACGTATTCTTTCGGAAATAATTATAAATGAAATTTACAGAAAGACTTCTAGTATTCAACGTAAATTAAAAGCTTTGGTAAAATTTCGGTTGACATAATCGAATTGTGGCAAAATGTTATAGAAACAGCAATAATTCTAGCTTTGAGTAAAAAGTGAAAATTGAGTACTTATAGCAGGTAATTATGGCTTATTTTTCATAATCATTCATTTTGGATAGTCTTATTATATCTACCATTGATCTGCAGTTGATATTAAAGTTAGTTTTCACATAGATTGTTATGAGAAGACTCACACTGACACACTCTTTTTTTGTTTACCTTTAGGGATTGTACCTGTGTTTTGCAAACTTAGGCACTATTACAATACCTACTCCGTTGATGGCACTGCTGAGATTGGGTCTCCTCTGCTATTGGCCCCCATAGTCAAGAGGACTATTTCCTATAGTTTTATTGTTAAATTGCAAATTGTAAATAAAATACACATCTCTGGGTCCTGCACTGTGTGTTGTGTGATGTTTTCCTTCACCGTTTTTGAGAGCAGTGGTGATTAAATAATTTACACAAAATAAAGCACCTAGGTTCAAACTCACATCCAGCAACTTGTAAGCCGCGGTCGATACTGCTGGGCCACCACTGCTGTTTCTATCTAGCCCTTTTCCAACATCTAGCTGCCTCCCGCTTCTCCGCCCGCTTGGTATTAGTACTTCTCCTAATACCTTTATAAATTATAGCCTATTTGTAATTCTGATGTATATCTATACTAATACTAGCTTCTGCCAGCGGCTTCGCCCGCGTGTAAAAAATAGATAGTAACCGATTCTTAGACCTACTGAATATGCATATAAAATTTCATAAAATCGCTCAAGCCGTTTAGGACGAGTATGGTAACTAACATTGTCACATGAGAATTTTATATATAAGATTATAAAGAGGAAATATTTGAATTTATGTATGTAACGAATAACCTTAAACACTACTGGACAAATTTAAATAACTCTTTCACCCTTGGGAAGCTACTAGTAACACTATCCCCGGATGACATAGGCTACTATTTATCCCTGTATTCCCATGGGAACGGGAACTGAGCGGGTGAAACTGCGAGTCGTCTGCTAGTAAGCTATATTTCTGTTGTTTCATCAAAATCAGTTCCATACATTTTGCGTGAAAGAGTAACAAACATTCATCCATCCATCCTCACAAACTTTCATGTTTATAATAGTAAGTAGGATGATGAGATCGGTTTCCAAACTAGCCGGTTGCAACAGAATGCCATTATTTTATTTATTGGGGGGGGGGATAAATTGATCTAGCTAGGTTTCATATTTAGAAAACTTTGTTTTGTCTATTTTCACCCATGCAGTGCTTGGTTGCCTAGGTACTTATATATTAATACCCACTGAAACAGAACGACTTTAAAAAGAAACTTAGATCATGGCTTTTGCAATTAAATTATATAGAAACTGAAAATCTACTTAATCAATACATAATAATTGCAAGATCTCTATAATAGAATATAAATAGAATCGCATTAAATAATTAAAATAACTCATACAAAAAATTTTACGTCCATAAAACCAACTCAGTACAAGATCTTAGTATCTAAATATCCCATCTACGTTAAGGCCCTTCCACATTCATACATCACACGCACATACATACATTACATACACACATACACATATATGTAAATGTGGCACGTTTTATATTTTCTATATATTCATTCATATATCCATTTATATATTTAATATTAGTTTTCTTTTTATTTTATTTTATTTTTTATTACACTGATTCCCTATATACAGGCTTGCCTAAAATGGGAAATCAGAGAGTCAAAATCTTCCTGCTACTAATGTGTTTGTAAGTGTGTTGCAAGTGTGATGGTTGAGTAGGTGCCCAGTGCCTGTAACACAGGTTAATTCCTAGCGCAGGACTGGGTCTTGCTCTGCCTTCTGCTGGAACGCACTTCAATCATCTGTTATATTTAAATGTTAGTTTTAAGGATGATCATTGTACTCAAATTTTGTTGATGAATAAATTGAATTGAATTGAATTTACAATAGTATTACGAATTTCTTTAGCCTGGTGTTAGTTCTGGTTCCCTACATATTATGGCATTTGGCCCGTCCTCACATGGGACATATTATACCCGTTTACATATATTATAGCAAAATCCAATAATATGATGGGTTCATGAATATGGCACAGCAATATTTTTTTTGCAATCCCATGTTATGGGTAACAAATGGAAGGGTTTGCTGTGAAGAATAATAATGCTAAAAGCTTATTTAAAAAAATGTTTAATTAAATATTTCTGTTTATGTTTCAGGATGATGGCGACGGAGGAAGTTGAAGAAATAGTAATAAAATGTGAGGTTATAGAGATATCTGATGTAGAAGAAGAAGAAGATGAAGAAAAAGAAGGGAAGCAGAAGAAGAAGTAAGCTTGTTTTATTTTATACTACTTGGCTGCCCTGGATTTGCCCGAGTTATTTATTTGAACTAGTAATATAAAGAGGTAAATTGTATGTATGTTTTTATGAGCGGTGGTGGGCCAGTGGTAACGGCCGCGACTTACAAGTTGTTGCTCTCTAGGGTCTGTCAGATTCCTACTGACAAAAAACCACCCCGGTGTTCCATCTCACACCTACGCCGGTGGTCGCGGGAACAACGATACTTCCGCAACCCCCGGCTAGTGCCGGCCCGCCTCTGCGGGCCTCGACCTCGGGTTGGAGGGGAGTGAGGTGTTTGACTCCGCGACGTCTAAGAGGGGCGCGCGTGGAATACTACGCGCCGCCACCTCGGGTCCTGATGTGTGGGGAGGGGGGCGACGGACGTCCCCGAGTCCCCCCCCCCCTTCTGTCCATCTATCCTATCCTAGCTAAGTTAAGTAAAAATAGACCAATGACCTAGTAAAAGCTTCTGGAATCCGCTGGATACGAGACGCACGGGATCGGTCAATGTGGCGACAGTGGACGTCTTTCAGCTGGAATGGTGAAGATGATTGCAAAAATTGTTGTAAATCATTAAGATTATCATTTCTGTATAACTAACAATAGTTATAAGTTATACTAACTAACAAAAAAGATTGACCATTTTGCCCGTAACTGTCCCTCTGCAGGGCAAAGGCGTCTTTTCATACGGAGAAGTCACGAGCATTGCACTCACTTGCTTAATGGGGGTTGGAGATTTCGAACTGATTTTAACTATTAGTCCAGATTTCCTCAAGATGTTTTCCTTCACAGTTGTCCGTCCATTAGCGATGTCCAAGAAAAACTTAGAAAGTACATATGAATTGAAAATTCACATTGGTATTTGCCCGGATTTGAACTCATGACTAGCACGAGAGGCGAGGTCTTAGCCACAGGGCCACTACGGCATTTTTTTTTTAATTCTAAATAATAATAAAATATGTGGGATGTAAACACAGCGATCATTGTACAGATAGTAGTGTCAGCCAATGGCATAATAGCCACGAGCCTCGACCAAAACCTTAGGTGGCTCTCGTTAGGCGGTTGGGTCGAAGGCTTGATCCAGAAAGCAGTATTGCTGGACACGGCTCGTATTGTTAGGAGGTTCCTCTCTCTGGAGCCCTGACCGCCGGTAGCTTGGACCCTGTTCCCGATACCGGTGGGCCTCTATTTTTTATGATTTACTTTTTTTAATGTATTATTTAAATATGTAATATTATTCTAATTATTTCATTTTCAGACGAATAAGAAAGCGTTCAGTACCAAAAGAGAGATCAAGCTGCGAGCACTGTCCAAAAACCTTCGCTACAGGTTACGAATTAAAAAAACATATCCGAACTCACACCGGGGAACGACCATACATGTGTCCCATCTGCGGCAAGACTTACACACAGCTGGGGCACTTAAGCATACACCAACTTTCCCACAAAGGCATAAAGAACTTCAACTGCGGAGAATGCGGGGCATCTTTCTACAGAAAAGCAGATTTGGACCGCCATGAGAAGATCCATCTGGGTATAAAACCCCATGTGTGTGAAATATGTTCTAAAAGTTTTACGCAAAAGAATAATTTGGTTATGCATGTGAAAATGCATGTCGGTGATCGCGCTCATTTGTGTACGGTCTGTAATAAGAGGTTTATGACGAGGAGTAAGCTCATGCTTCATGCTAAGAGACATGAAAAAACTAAAAAAGTTAAGAGCGAGTTGGATGTCATGGATGATGAGATTGATGATTAATTTATTGTTGGGTTTTCTTTTTAATATACGTACAGCACGGTTAAAATATCTGTGCACATCGACTGTCGTCAACCCCACTCCCGCCTACCCGCCTTTTTGTTTCGTGCGCCAATAGCGAGATTCGAACGTCAAGAAACGTTTTGACGTTCAAAAGTGCCGTTTTTTTGACGTTCAAAAGTGCCGCTTTTTGACGTTCATAAGTGCCGCTTTTTGTCATTCAACAGTGCTGGTTATTTGACGTCCAAAAAACGTCGCTTTTTTGACGTTCAAAAGTGCCGTTTAATGGCCTAATTGAAGTAATGAATTTTTACTTTAGAGAGACGTCACAGCGCCAAGTGCACAGTAATTTTGATCGAATAATATTTGAGATTATGGCTAAAAATATGTTTTGGTCCGTCAGGTATATTAATAAAAATATTAAACACTTATTTTTCTTTTGTCACGTAAACAAAAAATAACGACGATACAGTGCGTTGTTAAGTAACGTGACGTTTTAGTACACTTTAATCAAAAATGACGTCACATAATTCCCTTCCTGAACTGTGATGCATTTTTCTTTGCCAATTTTTATTGATTTGATAAAGCAAAAAATACGTCTCCAATATTTTTTTGATAATTCTGCGGACGGACTAAAGGTCTATCCACACATATCAGGGACGTGGACGGACCGTGTCCCGTCAGGAGCTCAAAAAAATATCGTTGGGTACCTACATTTTATACGAACTCGTTCACACACGTCCGTGCACGAGCCAGTGATGAAGCTACAATGATTGGGCCCGGCCCTGTCACGTCCCGGGCACGGCCCTGATATGTGTGGATAGGCCTAGAATTATATTTTTTTTATGCAGGTAGGTATCATCCCTATTGCTTTATATAGTGCGCGGCACGTAAGTTGAACAAAAATGTACTAACGTTTTATTTCAATTAAATGATTTAAACCGACTTTTCTTCTTTTTACAAATTATCAACGGTTAGGATATTTATAAGGCCTCGGTCTCGAATTCCGCGGGCAGCGGGGCGGCGGCGGCAGCGGAGCGGGAGCGGCAGGATCTTATATGTCCCCGCGCCGCTCCCGCGCCGCTGTTTTCGAGACCCGGTCCATTTGACGATACGCATAAGATCCTGCCGCTCCCGCTCCGCTGCCGCCGCCGCCCCGCTGCCCGCGGAATTCGAGACCGAGGCCTCAGGGATCCAGTTCGGTTTAAATCGTTTAATTTCAATAAAACATTAGTACATTTTTGTTCAACTTACGTGCCGCGCACTATAGGTACTTAAAATGTGCGAGGTAGCGAGGTGGTACGGCAGAAAAGTATCATCCATCTATGTTATCACTTTAATTTCATAGCCAGACTTAGTGTAGCTCTGGTGTGAATGGGAAAACTATGTATTTATACAAGCTTTAAGTACATTACCTTGCTTTCGTATGTGCGTCTGACATAGTATTCGATTTTTAAGGTTCTTAGTCGACGGTACGGAATATTTTGTGCGCGGGGTTAAAATGCTATCTCATCCAACAACACGTGCGAAAGAGATAGATGCTGTGATGAGCAGTAAGAAGCTAGTTCGCGTACGAATACACACTTTTGCAAATTTGTAGCGAAATGGATGATGATTTAGAACGAAAACGAGCGCGCGAAATAATTAACAGACCTTTGGGAATATGGATATCATGAAAAAACTACTAAATGTTTCTGTTCAAAATAAAATTATTTGCATTGTTGCACTACTAATCTATCCCTGTATGATGACTGTTTTGAAATTTTCGTTCTTCTTATGGTATTTATTAGCGCCCAGATGCGTTAAAATTAGTGTTGAAATATGTAACTTTCCACGACAAAAATTAAAAAAAAAAAAACTTTTTTGTTTCCTTACAGGGCTAGATAATGATGAGACAAATTGATATCGTTTTATTTTGAACGTACACCGTCAAACAGTGGAATAATCGCCAGACTACGTTTGTACGCAAGAATATGGTTTTTAAGCTGAAACTCTGCGTACTTATGTAACTGTGGAAATATTTAAATTATTTGGAGTACCAAGTATACCATAGTAATGGAGCTGGTCTCATGGTGGAGCCTGAAGTTGGCCATGGCAACTCCGCAACCAGACAATTTAGCACCATCAGGTTTGGGCTCATTTGATATGTAATACAAGTGATATTACATTTCCTACTTTTTGTCCATTAAAAGTTTGGTTTTAAAAAGATTTTTACTTTTATTTGTTAAATACAAGAAGCCGGCCACGCTCGCACACGAAGTGTTACGTACCACTATCGCAAAAAACGGCAAAAAAATCACGTTTATTGTATGGGAGCCCCACTTAAATATTTATTATATAGCGGCAACAGAAATACATCATCATCTGTGAAAATTGCAACTGTCTAGCTATCACGGTTCATGAGATACAGCCTGGTGACAGACAGACGGACAGTGGAGTCTTAGTGATAGGGTTAGGTTTCTACCCTTTGGGGACGGAACCCTAAACAGCGAGAAATGTTTGCGAGGGATGTGTACAAAACGGTGTACACAAAATTGTTCCACAGTTACTACTCTACGCTACGCATTCTGCACCACTTCGTTAACACACACATCTTTAGTGTAAAAGCGTCATTAGTTTTGGCACACTGGCCCCCTTACTGAGTGGGCTGGCTGGCTGGAACCACCACCCGGGCCCTGCCTGTGTTTGAACGCACGACTTTATAAGTCGGAGCCGCGTTGCCACTTGAGTACTAATTTAAGCCATCTTTTTTTTGTTCTGTGGTGGAAAATCCTCACGGCCATTTATATATAACATGTTTGTTATTTAACCTCGTGTTAGCAACTAACTCTGGGTTAAGTCTTAAGAGCAAATGGACTTAATTAAAATTACAGTTCTGTGTCTTAAATTGTAAAATTTGATGTCAACAGATTCACACCAATCGCCAATCCTAACCCTTTGGGGAAAACTGAGTTGAAGTGAATTTCTATAAATGTACATTGCATATTAACCCTTATGTCCACAATACATATAATGATCACATTCAAATTACGTTAAAAAAGATGCGCACTTTCGAACTTCATGGTAAAATAATAAGGTCACAATTACAAATCTTAATGTTTTTAGTTATGTCTCCGGATTATTGCAAACACTGTAAGTTTATAATATATCTCGTGATATCGTAAACTCTTTTTGGATCAAAGTTTGATGATCGGCATCATCTTGGATTTTGATTTCGACATATATTCTTCATAAGTGACCCCAAAAACACCCATGACGAAAATCCATCTTGAATTTTCGTTTTGACTCCATATTCAAAGCGGATTGCGGTAGGAGTTGTCATATCACGAAAAAGCGTTATGCGTCTCGAGACGTTCGGATCCGTCCGGCTTTGTTCGGATATTATCGTCAAACGTTGGTCGCCATTCTTGCTTGCATCATGACTGTGTTAAAATGTGACATACATATCAAAGTAGCTGCCGCCCGCGTGGTATTCCTTCTTCCAATATCTTTATAAATTATAGCCTTTGTGTTATTTTGATGACTAAGCCAGCCGTATTAGGATTACTAGCCATGGGCCAGCTAGGGCTTTCATCAGCAGGTCTACCTCCATTTTTTCAAACTTAACCACTTTTGATCCTCCTTAGACACAATTTCGAATACAATGCATCTTTAAATTGATGTGTTTTGACATCTATTGAATTATGGCTTAGTTTGAGAGCTGCTTGGATGTCATTTAAAATGACGATGCGTCCGAAGTCTGCACCCAAATCCTTGAACAGATTTTTCAGATAGATGTTTTCTTTAGCGGCTTCGGCCAACGCATTGTATTCCGCTTCAGCAGTCGGTAAGGCAATGCTTTCCTGCTTTTGGCCATCCAGCTTCCCGCATATTTAAAGCAGTACCCTGATAATGATTTTCGTTCGAGCTTGCATGCGTCCCAATCCGCATCTGTCATGCCGTACAAATGATCTTCCAGAGAGTTTGTATATTAATCTTCTGTTTTCTGAAATGCCAAGCCGACACCCTTTGTCAACTTCAAATTACAAAGTACCTTTTTTTGCACACTCGAAGGTGTTCTTCGTAATAGCAGTCATTAAATTGTGACCAGGCTCTACGGGCGTAGATACTGGTTTGCAATCCTCCATTCTGAATTTTTGGAGAGTATCTGCAATAAACTTTTGTTGATTGATTTTAACCTCATCCTTCTTGTATATAAAATCTATAAGTCTTTTTGGTCTTCCTAAATCTATCAATTAGAATTTTGAGTTAAGTAGATCTTTGACTCCTTCAAGTTTTCATGACATGAGTAGGGAATTAGTAGATCGTCGACATAGATAACTATTATAATTTTGGCTCTTTTCTCCAGTAGGTGTTCATATGGGTCAGCTTCTAATGCGTTGAAACCTATGGTTTTCAATTCTGTGTCGATATTTGTATACTATTGTCTCCCTGCTTGCTTGGGTCTATAGATTGCTTTAATTAGGCAGCAAACTTTCTCCTTTGATATGCTCTTTATGTCATTTAGCATATCCATTGTCTTATTATACATAGTCAAATCCTCTTTTGTACTTTCTTCAACCATAATTTCAGTCAGGTAGTCTTCGAGATTGTCAAGATACTTCATTAAAAATGTATGCGGTTGTTATGTCTATCTGGTTTAATTGTAACTCTTCTTCTACGGCTATGCCAATGACAGATCTGATCGAGCTTAGTTTGGCTACGGGGCATTTGTCTCGTCATAGTCATTCCATTTCACCATTCAGCTATGCGGTTCTTATGTCTATCTGGTTTAATTGTAACCCTTCTTCTATGGCTATGCCATTGACTGATCTGATCGAGCTTAGTTTGGCTACGGGGTTATATGTCTCGTTATAGTCTATTCCTGGACAATTTGTGAAGCTAGGGAGGGCCAACAAGTCTGGCTATTCTTGTGACGTTTTTATGGGGTCCAACTTTTCATCTTAAAACCACCTTATAGTTAACAACTTTCATATCTTTGCGTTTTTCTTAAATTTTCCACGTTTTATTTTTAATGTGTGCTCTTATTTAAGCTTTGATGGCATCATGCCTGTATTCTTTTTTTTCATCAGACCTGTTGCAGATATCAGTGAGTAAGTGACTATCAATAGATGAAGAATATCACCTAGTACGAAATCTTTCGTCCATGATGGTGGGTGTCTTATTCTTTGTGGTCTCTGATATTCTGGTATCTCTGCGATCTCTGAAGCATCGTTTAAGATCTCAACTTCGTCAATTTCTTCATATGGATTGCATATGTAATGGATTTTAATTTTTCTGGTCTGGCATTTCGATTTCTATTGGTCGCATATCGTTTTGAATGGTTGGTTTTTTTTTCTTTCCAATTTCAGGTGTGTTCGTGTGACAATCCTGTTCATCCACAATGTTTTCTTAGTTCGATTCTTTGTTTTCAAAGTACATTGTGTCTGTGACTTTGATATCTTGGCGTACCATCAGTCACCACACCATCATCTTCAGGTAGATACACTCTGTAACCTTTTGAGGTCAACGAGTAGCCCATAAATACTCTCTCATTGGTTTTTGGTGTCAGCTTTCCTCGTCTGTTCTTTTTCAAGATGAATGTTTTCCTGCTGAAGATGCGAATATATTTGCCGGACGGTGTTCGTCCAGTCCATTTTGTGAACGGTATGTTGCTATTTAAAGCTTTTGAAGGGCTACGATTTATAAAGTATCAGTAGCCCAGAGCCTTTTGGGGGCATTAGCATCGATTAACAGGAATCTTGCATTGTCTAATAAGTGATTTGTTCTTTGTCTCACTTTTCCCATTTTATTGTAGGGTGAAGATAGACTGTGGTAAAACTTCTTTGGATGCCATGTGATTTGAGAAAGTTTTCGAATTCTTAATTGCGGTATCCCGCCCCGTTGTCTGATTGCATGTCTTATTTTCTTGTTTAGGAATGTCGCAACTTCATTTTTTGTAAGTTTTGAAATTTACGAACACCACTTTTCTTTTTTGTGAAATATACGTGGCAGTACCGGGTAAAATCATCAATAACAGTGACATAGTATCTTCAGGTGGTCTCAAAACGTCCACATAAGTAGCTATGTATAATTTCTAGCGGTTTTAGTTGGGTAAAGATCATCATGTCATGAAAATGATAATTTTAAAGGCTTACCCTTGATACCTGCGCAGGTTTCCAATTTTTCATTAACCAGCATTGTCTGCAGCCATCTTCTTCAGACCCTTTTCATTTATGTAGTCCAGTTCACGGTGCCATTCCTTGACGCTGTATTCTTTTGGTGAGTAATTAGCAGTATCATTTTCCTTAAATTCAAGGTATTACAGTCCGTCTTTTCTTGATGCTGTCAGTGTTACTTTGACTGTTCTCTGCTATGTAAGTTTTGTCTTTTTCGAAGAAGACTTTGTTGCCTCAGTCTGCTATTTTGATTTGACACACACGTTGCTTTCTCGTGACAATGCAATAATATAAAAGCTTGTTTAAACAAAACTTTAAAAGCTTGTTTTCGTAAGGCACGGTTACATTGTAAACGATCGAATTTGGATGCCATTTAATTGCATTTGTTATCAGTTCACAACTTATCGAGATATAATCGGCTCACAAGATGATTTACAAACTTATGGTGTTTGCAATATTCTTGTGTTATAGACACAAAATGTGATAGTTTTGTAAGTATTTGAATTCAGAGGGTATTTAGGTATTATAGAGCAAGTTAAAGTACAACACGGTAATTATAACTATGCACATCGACTGCCATCGACCCCACTCCCGCCTAACACTCCCCGTGTTCGCCTCGTGCGCCAATAGCGTGAATCGAACCTCCAGAGTGCTATTATAGGGAAAGTTAAAGTACAACATGGTCTATATAACTGTGCACATCTATTTCTCTCTTATAAATGCAAAAGGCTGGTTTTAGAGTCACGCTGACCGAAGCTGACCGTCGGCTCTGACGGTCGCCGCGGGCTCGTCATTGGCCGAGTCTGACGGCCGTCTACGCTGAGCCGAGTGACTAACCATCAGCGCCCGCCAGCGTCGGTCAGCGTGACACTAAAACCAGCCACAGTTTGGATGGATGTTTGTTTATACTCAGCTATATCTTGGTATAATGTTCCCTTGGGATAAGAAAACACTTTAGACGCGGGCGAAGTCGCTGGCAGAAGCTATTAAATAAATAAGAAATAAAGAAGAGAATTTTAGCGCATCACTTCGGATATGCTAGGTTCTCTAATATTATGCGAGATTTTTGACTGTTTCTGTAAATTCTACTGAAAGCATTGCACCATCATGGCGCCCATGTATCTTAATTTTTAATTTAAATTAATTGTAATAATTCTAATTTTATTTTATAGTTGTATTATAATTCGTTTGTAAGCATTGTGTTTTTATAAATATAAAAACATTCCAGGAAATAATTGTTTTATTATTATCACACTCAAACGACTAGACTGTTCAAATACGAATACTAAAGTTCTTTGGGCATATAACTCGCAATGAAGACTCAATGGAGCGACTTGTAAGACAAGGTAGAAAGGAGGACAAAAGATCCCAAGGTTGCTCTTCGACCAGATGGGCAGATCTTATAAAAAAACATCATCAAAGCTACAATGATTGACAGTGCCCACAATGCGATGGAATTACATAATCTAATTTCGCCAAGCCCGTTTCATCATCGGACTAACAGACGTCCGGCGATGCGGCATCGATACATGGTAGACATACCACCCATACACACTAAACGTTTCGGTAACACTTTTATTATGCATAGGTATAGGTACAGCTAAGGAGCTACAATCTAGGGATCTTAAAGTCAAAGAGTTAATAGGTTACTTCTAGGCAAGCGTGCTTCACCGTCGATCTCACCATCGCTTACCATCAGGTGAGATAGTGGTCATGCGTGAGCCTATTTTGAATAAAAAAAGATAAATAAAAAAGTCCGTCCAATGGCCGCAAGGCAAAGCCTAATGGAGACGCATGGCAAGACCCATGACCACGACCAATCTGCCAAGAGTGCCCGAAGAAGAAGAATTTTCACAATTTTCCGTGAGTTAGGCTGCCTCCTTGATCTAGTATTGGTCGCATTGAATATGTATGTACTACGCATTAGATTTGGCGATCCGAACACTCACTCTGTTCGACTTGTTACAACCCTTATTACAAGGCAATAAAGCCGACATTTGCATTCTCTAGTTAAAGTCTCAGTTTTCATTGCAAAGCCAATGCTGAATTGCAGTTATCGCACATTAGCGGAATTTTATATTAATTTAGTTAGTTAGATTCTGGAAGCCGTCGCGTAAACCCAAATTCGTCAGACTTATCTCGAGAGATACAGAGATTATAGAAAGTCGTTATTTCGGTTGGTGTATTTTCGTGTATTATTAAAATAGAACTTAAAAGTGTAATTGTGGGTTTTTTTGTGAATAAATAAGTGGTTTGGTAGACAATAGTTTTTTTTTTAAAAAGATCTACGGGGTCGGCCGTGTAACAAATTGGTGTCAGAAGTGGGATACCAGAGACGAAGTCTTACGACGTTGAGTCAGACAGACACTGGTATTCCGAATCCCGAGCCTCCCGTTTATTGACCGACAGTAAGTCTTAGTCTAGAGCTAAGCCTGCGTCACTACCTTGGACGACGGTCAGCCTCCGCTCTCCAGCGTGAGCCCGCTCCAGCCACAACATTGGTCGACGGTCAGTCACCGCTTTTCAGCGTGAGCCCACCCAGACATCATCACTAGCACCATCATCAGCTCCAGGGTCTAACTCACCATATCCAGTTGGCCAAGAATCTCCACAGCAAACCGTGTGAAAATTCCAGCTCCAACACGTATTGCAACATAATGCAAACGCCAAGCTTCGTGTTACTGTGAGTGTTTCTTGCGTCTATAATTTCAAAGTGAATCGCGCCTCTGAATCATATTTCTAAGTTATTGCTATATTTTTATACCTTTTTGTACACTGTTTCACGTTTTTTTTACTGTTCATAAATTATAAAAGGTGTCCAACATATTATAACATCTATGTCCGTCAAATCAGAAAACGGAAAAATGTCCGACAAAATTACCTTGTCCGTCTTAACGAAATTCGTAAAACCATTTAATGGAGATAGGGAGACATTACCTGCATTTCTCACAAATTGTGAGAATGCAATATCGCTAGCCACACAAGATCAACAAAATGTGCTCTGTAAGTACATAATTTCCCAGATGGAAGGTAAAGCACAAGTAGCATGTAGCCTAAAATCATTCGAAAAATGGTCAGAACTTAAAACTTTCCTCAAGTCCACCTTTGGAGAAAAAAAACACGCAACACATCTCTTATCGGACTTACAACACTGCAAGCAACTACCTAACGAAGACGTTACACAATACTCTCTACGAATCGAGTCAATACTGACCCGAATTCAGTCGGACACTCATCACAGCTGTAAAGACGAAAAGGAACTACCTGGCCGTATAGCAGCCATGGAAGACCTAGCCCTCAATACATTCATGCTAGGCCTAAGCTCCTCTACATCCAACATTGTACGGTGCAAAAATCCTTCAACTCTCAACGAGGCGATTCAATACGCTATAGATGAGGAAAAGTTATTCAATTTATCTAAACCTAAATCAGTCAAACAATGTTCAACATGTAACAAAATAGGCCATAGCTCATCGGAATGTTTCAGAAACAAAAAGCCTAACTATAATTCCCAAAAACCATATCATAAGGTTTTCATTTCCCAATGGGATTCTAATAAGAATAATAATTCTAATACTAATTCTAATACCAATAGCAATGCTAACTCCAATGCCAACCCTAGCGCGCAAACTTGTAGATATTGCAAAAATATCGGCCACACTATAGAGCAATGTCGTAAAAGGCAATTCAATATGCAACGCCGCGAAAATACGGACTTTGCACAGCGCCATCATAACTCACCTGATAGCTCTACGAATGCATTTACGCATACATGTGAATGTTTGACCAATGGTCATAACAACCACGCTGAATCACACGATAATTTAAACTAAATCGGATTTTGATGCCGTGTCCGTCAAAATCTATGCAAACTTATAATGGCACGACTCCTACTATTTCTACATCTCAGTCGAAGATGCTGAGTCCTGCTATCTCTAGTAATCATACTAATTCTACATCTCAGTCAAAGACACTGAGTCCTACTAATTCTACATCTCAGTCGAAGATGCTGAGTCCTGCTATCTCTAATAATCATACTAATTCTACATCTCAGTCAAAGATGCTGAGTCCTGCTATCTCTAACAATCCTACTAAATCAACAGCCAGCCAGCTGAGTGCTATTTCCACAAATCTTACTAAATCTTACACCAAACCCACATCTCAAGCCAACGAGCTGAGTCCTGCTATTTCTAATGAGAAAATAAAATGTTATTTGTGTAATAATGCCCCAAAAGGTTCTCGTACCAATTCTAAACATAACTCTATTACATCTAACTTAAATATAAATTCTAAATCTAAACCTATATACGAAATTAACGATTTTTGTAAAAAGGTAGCCTTACCTCATACTTACCTATCTACTAATCACGCTCTAGAACGGTTATGTTTTCTTATCGATACAGGATCAACCATCAGTGTAGGAACTACAGGTAACAGAAATGCTAACAAGGCAAAACAGAATGTTCCCCGCGCATATAGTTTAGCGGCCAGTCAGTCGTCCTCCCCACGCCGTGGCATTAACTCGCGTCTGTATAACTTAGTATAAGGAGTGCACTGTATACAATATTTCCTGGTAATCAATAATAGACAGTCACCTTGAACGTCAGACTTTCATTTACTTAAACTCCTCTCCACCACGATCAAAAGGTTCCAACATTGGTGACCCCGACGTGATTTAAGAGACGTGGTTGTGAGAAAATAAAAACGGACAGGGTGTTAAAGTGAACGAACGGTACGCAGTAAAGTGATAAAGTGCGCACGCGCGGAAGACGACTCCCCGTCGACTCGGGACCTATCGGCGGGCATTTTAAGGGTTCCACAAGATGAGCCAGCCAGCACCATCACCGTCAGGCCGACTGGATAGCATAAATGTCGCGGACAGGATGCCGACGTTTTGGACCGACATGCCACGGATGTGGTTCGCACAGTTCGAGTTCGCCATGGAACCACAGAAGCAAGGGGATGCAGCAAAATTTCATTTGGTGATATCAAAACTGACCAGAGACGCTTTACAACAGGTTAGCGATTTGATTTTTAAACCCCCGACCGATAACAAGTATGGTACGTTGAAGAACAGGCTGTTGGCGGCCTATGAGGAGAGTGCTGAAAGACAATTTCAAAAGTTGGTTAGCGAAATGGACTTAGGGTCTCAACGCCCTTCCCATCTGCTACGACGTATGTCCGAGCTGGCGCAAAATACAGAGATATCAGCAGAGACCTTACAGCGTTTGTGGATTTCACGATTGCCTGGATCCTTAAAGGCAGTTTTGTCGGTATGTCAGGACCAAAAAATAGACAAACTAGCGGAAATGGCAGACAAGGTCATGGAGAATCTGAAAAGCGGAGAAGTAGCCACCATTTCTTCGACATCGTCGTCAGCAACGCCCGACATAGCGACTCTAATGAGCGGATTGACTACGGAATTAAAGGAACTACGGAGAGAAGTGGATGAGATACGCGGGCGTAGTAGGGGACGCGTACAGCGTGGAAACTGGCGCAGATCACAGTCAAGGTCAAGAGGACCACGCCGCACTCCAGAGAGTCCAGAATGGCTATGTAGCTACCATTATGCGTACGGAAGAGCGGCAAAGAAATGTACGAAACCATGCAACTGGAAGGAGAACTCGACTTCGGGAAACTGAAGGCGGTGCAATCTTGTTCGGTGGGAGATTGCGTTACCCCAACAGGGAACCATCGTTTGTGCGTAAAAGACCGGCAGTCAAGAATCAATTTCCTTGTGGACACAGGTGCAAATGTCTCCGTTTTACCGGTGAGTAGTGTTAAAAATTGTGTGCGTTCTGAAAGCGGTTATAAGCTGTACGCTGCAAATAATACAGAAATTAAAACATACGGTGTAAAATCCCTAGAGCTAAATTTAGGCTTGCGCAGAGTTTTTAGATGGACATTTATTGTTAGTGACGTCAAGCAAGCAATCTTAGGTGCAGACTTTATTGAGTCGCACAAATTAATTGTAGATTTACATAATAAAAGGCTAATAGATAGTGTAACGAATTTAAGGTCAAATGGGTCAATCATACGGTATGATGAAGCGTCAGTCAAAAGTATACAAGATGATAATCCCTACCGTGAATTGCTGGAACAATACGCAGACATTACCAAACCAATGTCGTTTAAAGAACCACCAGCACACGCGGTAGTGCATCACATCATAACAAATGGTCCCCCGGTACACGCGCGTCCAAGGCCGCTACCGCCGGACCGTTATAATAAAGTAAAAGAAGAATTCCAATTAATGAACGAATTAGGCATATGTAGGCCTTCACAGGGAGAGTGGGCTAGTCCACTACACGTTGTCCCTAAAAAAGATGGGCAACTGCGCCCGTGCGGAGATTATAGAGCATTAAATGCCATAACAAAGCCGGACCGTTATCCTATACCTAGAGTTAGTGACTTCACGTATATATTATCAGGTAAGACTTGGTTCTCGCGACTAGATTTAAATAGAGCCTATCATAATATAGCCGTTGCACCAGAAGATATAGAAAAAACTGCCATAGCAACACCTTTCGGACTCTGGGAGTTTCCGCGCATGACGTTCGGTTTGAGGAATGCAGCGCAAACCTTTCAGAGGTTCATGGATCAACATGTACTCAGAGGTATAGAACGCATAAAGAACGAAAATGGTAAGTCAGCACTTTTTTGTTACATAGATGATGTCATCGTGGCGTCGGACAACGAAGTTATTCATAAGGAGCATCTTCATAAACTGTTTAAACGCTTCAGCGAGGTTGGTATAACTATAAATCTAAGCAAAAGCAATTTTGGACAATCTAGAGTAGAATTTCTGGGATTCGAGGTAACACAGGACGGAATTAAACCATTGCCAGATAAAGTTAAGGCGATTACAGACTACCCAAGGCCGGATACAGTAGAACAACTCCGTCGTTTCTTAGGTATGGTCAATTTTTATAGGTCTCATTTACCACACGCTGTAGAGTATCAAGCAGAACTTAATAAGTATTTACACAATGCAAAGAAAAAGGATAAGACAAAAATAGCATGGAATAACCAAAGTATAGAAGCTTTCGAACAATGTAAAATAGCCTTACAAAAAGCAACAACATTGTTTCACCCAAGCGTGGACGCGCCTTTGTCAATCATGACGGACGCGTCAGACACATGCGTAGGTGCAGTACTACAACAAAAGATAAGCGGGCAATGGAGACCAGTAGGCTACTTCTCGAAGCAACTGTCAGAGGCACAAAAGAAGTATAGTACCTATGACAAAGAGTTATCTGCAATTTACATGGCCATGGTTCATTTCCGTAACTTGATAGAGGGGCGACAAGTTACCATTTACACAGATCATAAACCCCTAATGTACGCGTTTACTAAGGTAGGGAACGATAAGGAAATTCCAAGGAGAGCCAGACAATTATTGTATATTAGCGAGTTTACAAGCGACATACAGTATGTAAAAGGCCCAGAAAATACCGTTGCGGACGCCTTATCACGCGTCGAGTCTATTGTTTGTCCAACGGTGCTCGATTACAGCGAATTAGCTCATGCGCAGGTGCGCGATCGCGTTACAGTAGAACGAGACGTCAGCAGTAGATTGGCATTTAGACACATAGTTATGCCGGAAAGTAATCAACAGATATATTGCGAAGTATCAACAGGTAATGCCAGACCTTACCTTACAGGGAAATTTAGGAAAGTGGCGTATGAAAACATTCATAACATTAGTCATCCTGGCGTTCGCACAACGCGGAAGATGATTGCACAGAGGTACTTTTGGCCAGGAATGAATAAAGATATTAACGAATGGACGAGAGCATGTATTCGGTGTCAAAAAGCGAAAGTAACGAGGCACACAATTTCGGATTTAGGTAGTTTTCCGCCATGTAGCAGGTTTGAACATCTTCACGCAGATATCGTAGGCCCTTTGCCCACGTCACAGCATGGACATCGTTATTGTATAACCATGATAGATCGTTTCACGCGTTGGCCTGAAGCAATACCAGTTTCAGACATTTCGGCTGATACGGTCTCTAGGGTTATTTACGAGCATTGGATATGCAGATTTGGTTGCCCACATAGAATAACGACAGACCAGGGTAGGCAATTTGAAAGCGACCTTTTTAACAGTCTTATGAGATTATTAGGCATACAACGAGTTAGGACAACCCCATACCACCCTCAGAGTAACGGGTTAGTAGAAAGGTGGCATCGCTCGTTGAAAAACGCATTAACCGCACGTTTGACAGGTAGTTTAGATTGGGTAGACGAACTGCAAACGGTTATGTTGGGACTTCGCGCGGCCTGCCGAAGTGACTCGGGTTTTAGTGCGGCAGAGATGGTATATGGTGAAACCGTCAGGTTGCCAGGGGATTTTTTCCACGTGCACGACCAACAGGTTAACGAACCGAGCACTTATGTAGGACAGCTTCGGCAAGCAATAAACAAGTTGCGGCCTCCGTCAAGAGCGAAAAGCGATTCACGAAATATATTTGTTAGTAAAGACTTAAAGACATGTACACACGTTTTTGTAAGAAACGAGATGATAAAAAAATCACTTTGTCCTACCTATGATGGCCCATATAAAGTTTTAAGTAGAAATGATAAGGTTTTTAGAGTTAAGTTACCTAATAGAGAAAGCGATTTATCAATAGACAGACTAAAACCAGCATACATGTTACAAGATAACGATCAAAATATTGAGGATGACTGTTTGCAAAAATGTATAGAAAACGACAATACGAACGTGTCAGAAGATAAATCGCTTCCGCTTATGGGACATACCACGCGCAGTGGTCGACGTGTAAAGCTACCGGTGCGATTTTTGTTGCCATAGGCTAATTGATGTAGAAATCATTGTGCCAATTTTTGTGTGTTGATAAGTCAATAAATAACTAACATCCAGTTGTGGAAAAAGCATATTTCAATAGTCTTCACAATGGGAAATTATAACACTAAAAATGATCAAGTCATAATTGCTCAACAAGGAGCAAATAATGCAAAACATGTCGGAGACATGGAGAGGCAGCTAGAAATATTCGGCATAGTCATAATGGTGATCGGTATCGCCCTACTGATATTGTGTATTTGTCTATGTGGCAAACAATGTTGTTCCCGTGCAAAGAAATGGATAAGGAAGGAATTGACAACTGTGTTGCCTGCAGGCGCAACAGCCCCGCAGTCCACCATACCGCAAGCTTCATATGCGTGATTACAGTGTAACTTTAGTATTAATAATGAAAAAAAGGCACAGTGAATCCATCAGTGAATAATTAGTGACTTAGTGTAACAGTAACATAGAATATTAAAAGTAAGTAAGGTATTATTGTCAATACCCAATACCTTAGTGGTAAAAATCTGTCTATAAAAATTGTAGTGTGCTTAGAAAATAAAATAATATTAACGCTAACAATGTATCGAAAGTTAAAATAAAAAACCATGGTATGTATAAACAATATATTGTATTACATGTAAGACTACCGATAACAATTCTCGGTAACGTAATAAAATATAACTATAACAATGTATGTATGCACACGTGGGCAAGACAAACGCCAGCCAACTATGAGTAGATGATTACATTTCATTTCATTGTAATGGCAGCGATTATGTTATAAAATAAAAAAAATAATATATTTTTTTTTTTTATTTTGTAAAGGGGGGAGGTATGTAGGAACTACAGGTAACAGAAATGCTAACAAGGCAAAACAGAATGTTCCCCGCGCATATAGTTTAGCGGCCAGTCAGTCGTCCTCCCCACGCCGTGGCATTAACTCGCGTCTGTATAACTTAGTATAAGGAGTGCACTGTATACAATATTTCCTGGTAATCAATAATAGACAGTCACCTTGAACGTCAGACTTTCATTTACTTAAACTCCTCTCCACCACGATCAAAAGGTTCCAACAATCAGTATTGTCAAAGGTTCCTGTTTACTCGAAATCCCAAATCTATCCACCGAAATTGTAAAGTTAAAGGGCATTAATAGTTCAGAAAACCCTGTTGAAACTCTAGGTACCTTTCAAATGGGGTTTAAACTATCAGATAATACTTATAAATACAAATTTCATGTCACAAAAGATGACATCAATCTAAATAATTACGATGGAATTATCGGTAGCGACTTTTGTGATTACTTTAAATCAAATATCGATTATTCTTCTAAGTCAATGTCTATATTTAACCATTCTATTCCTATTACTTACAATCAACCGTCGTATAACATCCCAGCTCGTTCCGAAGTAGTTATCGAATGCACTGTATCTAATTACTCGCCTGAGCTTTATCATAACAATGAAGCTCTCGTACTAGATCATACTCTAAGTGAAGGTGTCTATGTTGCAAATTGCATTGTCTCAATCAAATCAAATAAGAAAACTAACATTACTATCCTAAATACTACAGAGACTGACATTGAAGTAAAAGATTATCACGTAAACGTGACAACGTTTGAAAGTAAAAGTCCTGATTCCATATCTTGTTACAATACTAATTCTATTTCCTTTAATAAATCTAATCGCATAGATAAAGTTTTAAGCCTCATTCGCTGTTCCCATTTAAATGAGGAAGAAAAAAAATCCCTTTTAGAATGTTGCTCCCAATACACAGATATTTTCCATATCGAAGGTGAACCCTTAACCTTCACGGACGCTATAGAACATACTATTAATACAGGTGATGCACCACCTATTAATGTCAAATCATATCGCTTCCCCGAATGCCACAAAGAGGAAGTCGACTCCCAAATCCGTAAAATGCTAGACCAGAATATCATCAGACCTTCTATTTCGCCTTGGAGTGCTCCAGTCTGGGTAGTACCGAAAAAGATGGATGCTTCAGGCAAACAAAAATGGAGAATAGTCATTGACTACCGCCGCCTTAATGACGTCACTGTTTCCGAAATTTATCCGCTGCCTCTTATAACGGATATCTTGGACCAATTAGGTCATTCTAAATATTTTAGCACGCTGGACCTTACCAGCGGTTTTCATCAAATAAAGACCAACCCCAAAGATGCGCCTAAAACAGGTTTCACAGTTAGCACAAATTCAAGCATGTCTGGACACTATGAATTTACCAGGATGCCTTTTGGGTTAAAAAATGGCCCTGCCACATTTCAACGTCTAATGAACACTGTGTTATCAGGCTTACAAGGCCTCCATTGCTATATCTACTTGGACGATTGTATCGTGTACAGTCAAAATTTACAAGATCACATGCATAAATTACAATTGGTATTTAACAAATTTCGTGAATATAATCTAAAACTCCAACCGGACAAATGTGAGTTTCTAAGACATGAAGTAACTTATCTTGGCCATATTATAACCGACAAAGGTGTATCTCCTAACCCTGGAAAAGTTAACGCCGTATCGCAATTTCCAATCCCAAAAAATCCTAAAGATATCAAGTCATTTCTAGGCCTAATAGGCTATTATCGCCGATTCATCGAAAACTTTTCAAAGTTAACTAAACCACTTACTTCTTTGCTAAAAAAGGATGCTGTTTTTCACTGGGGTACAGAACAGCAACATGCATTCGATTTTCTAAAAGAAAAATTAATTACTGCTCCTCTTCTACAATACCCTGATTTTTCACAACCTTTTAACGTTACTACCGATGCTAGTAATTACGCCGTTGGCGCAATACTATCTCAGGGTCCCGTCGGCAAAGATAAGCCGATCGCATACGCTTCGCGTACTCTTAATAAGCCTGAAGGCAACTACTCAACTACTGAAAAGGAGCTTTTAGCTATTTTATTTGCCGTTAAAACTTTTCGACCATATTTATATGGCAATAGATTCAAAATAATAACAGATCACAGACCCCTTGTATGGTTGTTTAACGTTAAAGATCCCGGCAGTAGACTCATTCGCTGGCGCCTCAAACTTGAGGAATATGACTACGAAATTACCTACAAACAAGGTCGCCTCAATTCCAACGCTGATGCGTTATCCCGTTGCCCTATTAATTCTATTGATGTTAACAATTTAAATAACTGTACTTATGAACAATATTTTAAAAACCAATTTACTAATCAACTCCCTGCTTCAAATACTATTATAGAAGAATGTACTCAGGGTCTGCACTTATCCAAGTTAAATACAATAGCCTGCCCTATCTCTTTAGACTTTGATTATTCTATGCCTTATTGCGAAGAAATAATATCACAACTCGATAATTCTGCTGACTTACTAAGCTCAGAACGCGAACCTCTTACAATACGTCACGTCCAAGATAAAAATAAATCTTACTATTTTCTATTTACAAAAGTTCATCATTATGAACAAACTAATTTTAGAGATGTGTATAGTTTATTAATTAAACTCAGAAATCTACTAATCGATTGCCCAAATATAACTGACCTCGCATTACCAGATTTTAGTGACCCATTTTCTAAACTAGCTTATACTAAAGTTTATAATATGATATCGTATATTTTTCACAATACCAACATTAAAATTCATATGTATAAAAATCAATTAATTTATCCTACACCTGTAGAAGTTCCTAAAATATTAAAAGAAAATCATGACTCTGTTATCGCTGGTCACCCAGGATCACAACGAATGTATTCGCGTATCAAAGCTGCCTACTATTGGAAAGGCATGCGCTCTGACATTGAACAATACGTAAAAAAATGCAAACTTTGTCAGATCAATAAACCTTTAAGGAAATCAAATAAAGCTCCTATGGAGATAACCTCTACATCTACTAGGCCATTTGAACGACTAGCTCTTGACGTCGTAGGTCCCCTACCCGAAGCGGGTTTCCAAAATTTTAAATTTATTTTAACATTACAAGATGATCTTACCAAATTTACCAGCGCTTACCCGATGATTACAGCTACCAGTGAAGAAATTGCTCGAAACCTCGTACATTTTATGTCTCTTTTCGGTTTTCCTAAAACTATTTTAACGGATCTAGGCACTTGTTTTACGTCGGAATTATTCAAACAATTAACAGATATATTGAAAGTCAAAGCTCTTTTTACTACACCGTATCACCCACAAACGAATGGAGCTCTTGAACGCTCACATGCTACTCTAAAAGAATACCTTAAATCCTTTGTTAATGAGAACCAAAACGACTGGCACTGCTATCTATTCACCGCAATATTAGCATATAACACTACTCCTCACTGTACAACTAATTTCACTCCCCATGAGTTATTATACGGTTATAAACCATGCATTCCTAATTCCTTATATGAAACCTCCGGTAATACCACATACAATGAATATATAAGAGCTTTACAATATAGGATGCGATTTAGTCGCGAAAAGGCTATCCAAAATATCCTAAATAGCAAAGAGAGATCAAAACAATATTATGATACTAACTCCCGTGAAATCACATACAAATCAGGAGATATGGTGTACCTAAAACACCATCACAGACTTCGAAAAGCGTTATCGCCTATATGGAAAGGCCCATACAAAATTACAAAAGTAAATAATAAACATAATGTGACCCTTCAAGTAGGTCGTAAAAATATAAAATACCACACCAATGAAATAAAACCTTCAACATCCTAACATATACTATGTTTCCTTTCAGAACGCTATGCTGGCACGGCATTTCAAGCCACAGCCTCACCGAATCGAGCATCATTCCCATCTACCATAGCCCCGGAATTTACTTTGAACCTACTAACAATATTAACTTTTACAGTGATCATTGGAAAGTTATCACTCATGTCGATTTAGTCTCTTTAGAACCTTATCTTAACAAAATAGAAACTCTATTACATGAAACTCTGAATCTCTGTAACAAAATTCAATCAGAAGATTCACTAGATTTTAACATGTGCAAGGACATGTCTAATCCCATTGAAGTTTTGATTCAATCCAATTACATTAAATTACAATCGCTATCACATATCATCTCTAATAAATCAACAAATAAAATAAAACGCTCTTTAGAGTTTGGAGGAGAAATCTTAAAGTTCTTTTTTGGCACATTAGATGCAGACGACGCTAGAAAATATGATGCTGCAATTGAGTCGTGTAAAAAGAGCGACACAGAACTATACCACCTAATGAGAGATAACATTCACATAATTAAATCTACCATAAATAACTTTAACACTACTATTTACAAACTTAATCAAAATGAAAATAAATTGAATACCCAAATTAACTTGATGAACGAAATATTTTCCCAAATCACGAAAACTGACAACTTACTGCTACATACCTCAAGGTTAAATAATCTTCTTAATATAATTGAAGGTTCTTTACTTAGTATTTCCAATTTACTGGATACTACGGTAAACTCTATTTTATTTTCTAAGGTTAATATATTACATCCTAGTGTTATAAGCCCCACTAATCTTTATCTTGAATTATCTAAATATAGTAGCCAAGTAAGCAAAAGGTTAGATTTCCCAGTTCCTTTAAGCATTGAAAATATTCACTCCATAATAGATGTTTCTGAATTTAGCTCTTATTATTATAATAATAAGATCATTTTTATACTACAAATCCCTTTAATAACACCTGATAAGTTCATGACCTATAAAATCATACCTCTACCTACTCCGCATGATGACTCACATAGCACATTTGCGTTGATTCAACCTTCTAACTCCTATATAGCTTTAAGTGATGACAGGATGCATTATGCTATGATGGACACACTTACTAGATGTAAGATAATAAATAATAACTTTTCTATATGTGAACTAACTACTATATATTCATGTATAAGCAATCCAAACTGTGAATCTAAAATATTAACTGAAGTAACATTGTCGTTACCCACAGAATGCAACGCAAAACTTCTATATGGTCAAATTGATATTTGGCAAAAGTTAAATAATAATAAATGGATTTATGTTCAATCCAATACAAATAAATTGACAATCAAATGTGAAGATAACATTAGCGACTATTCAATTATTGGTACTGGAATTGTAAAATTAACAGCAAATTGTATCGGTTATTCTAAAACTATTCAGTTAATGACAACTAGCTCTTATTCTTTTATTACTAAGTCTCCTTTAGATATTAAGTTTGATATAACAACTGATGACTGTTGTAAGAAGGACATATTTAATAAAAGCCTGCCACATTTGTCGCCAATATCTTTAAGCAAAATCAACTTAGATTCTCTCAAATATGCTAATCATCAAATGGATAATTTAGAACAAGAATTAAATAACTTAGAAAAAGAATCTCATTTTATTAAATATGGTCCATATTACTCTACTTTTACTTATATTTTAATTGTGTGTTTATTTTTATGTGTAACTTATAAGATCTTTAGATATTTTAAAAACAAAAATGCTACTAACTCTGGATGCTGCGTGCAAATATTTAACCAATGTTATAATCAGAAAACTTCTAAGCGCAAATCCAAAATCTCTAATTCCATCGAGATGACTGAGATTTCATCAGCATCTGATGAAGACAATAAGTCAATTCAATCGTTACCTATTGGAAACACTAATTATAAATCTACTGCTAATACCTATAAGACCAAATTCCCACCAAACAGGAATTTAAACTTTTAAAATACTATACTATGAATTATGGTGTTAAGATTTTTATTGTAAATTACTATGTCTTGCTATGTTTAATTATACTTTTATAAGCTACATGTACTCTCGTACATTTATATCTAGTGTAAGTTTTTAAATGACCGTCTTAATCTCACTGTATCTCCAATCTTTTCTATTTTACTTCGCTTATCTTATAAGATAAAGCTTCGTCAAAAAGGGGGAGCTGTTACAACCCTTATTACAAGGCAATAAAGCCGACATTTGCATTCTCTAGTTAAAGTCTCAGTTTTCATTGCAAAGCCAATGCTGAATTGCAGTTATCGCACATTAGCGGAATTTTATATTAATTTAGTTAGTTAGATTCTGGAAGCCGTCGCGTAAACCCAAATTCGTCAGACTTATCTCGAGAGATACAGAGATTATAGAAAATCGTTATTTCGGTTGGTGTATTTTCGTGTATTATTAAAATAGAACTTAAAAGTGTAATTGTGGGTTTTTTTGTGAATAAATAAGTGGTTTGGTAGACAATAGTTTTTTTTTTAAAAAGATCTACGGGGTCGGCCGTGTAACAGACTGAACTGTACTGGAATCCGTACACCTTACTTTACACTACGTTGAACGAAATGCGTAAGCGGCATGAATTTCATGTCGCTTACGACGTTTTGTTCGCGAGTTAACTAAACTCTATAAGCGATCTGGCGCTGCATGTTTTAATAGTTTTATTAGACAACATAAATATTTTAGCGCTGCAGCGAACTTAAGTTCTAACTCACCAGCATTTGAATATTTTTTTTTCATAATCTTGTCTATCGGTAGTTAGAATGTATGCGAATGTGTGCATGAGGTCCAGCATTCGATTCTACACTATCTCGGCTGATGATAAGCGATGATGTGGTCTACGGTAAAGCACTCTGAACCTTTGAGGCGACCAGTGCATCGTTGCCAATAAGTCTCTTGGCCCGTCTGTCAATCGACTCAAAGCATCGAGCTGGTATTTGGCAGATTCGCCCCAGAGGTGAGAGCAATACTCCATGCATGACCGAATTTGCGCTTTATACAAGTTGAGCAGCTGTTCAGGTGTAAAGTACCGTCTCACCTTTGTAAGATTCCCCAACTTTTTTGTTTCGCCTCAATGAATGGACCGAAATTGAGGTCGATGTCAACGTAACACCAAGAAGTTCGATATGGTCCGTTAACGGCACGGTTACACTACGGAAAGATGGAGCCGGGTTGATATGGCGTGTCTTTTTTGCGCAAAAAAGACATGCTTGGGTCTTAGTAGCATTGAAACTGACACCAGATTGGCATCACCCCTTTCGGAGACCGCCTTCAAGGATAGATTCAAGCGTTCAACCAGGGCCTCCCGGAGAGACCGAATCTGAGGTCCATTATGCCGTGCGCTGGACACGTATATATCAGCAACAGTGCTGTCATCTGCGTACCCAAAGGTTCCGGGCTTAAGCAGATCATTAATGTGCAGCAAGAATAATGTTGCCGAGAGCACTGACAACTGAGGGACTCCGGCGTTGATATCTAACTGACCGGACGAGCAGCCATCGATAACCACTCGGATGGATCGATCCCTCAGGATTAGTCGCCGGTTAATGGCAATAGGCTCGACCCCAATTACATGGGATGGACTGACGGTGTATTTAAAAAGTAAAATATTAGACGCAGGGGCAATCTTTAGGGGCCGCAGGGGAGGAGGAGTGTCGGTATAGCGTTGGCCGCTCTCCCTATCCCCTGCGGCCGAAATGTGGTAGGTGGCGGAGCCACTGTCCTAACCCGTCACAGAGGGATACACAGGGTCGGCTGGCGCCCATGTGCCAAAAAAGGGGCAATCTTTAAGGTAAGCAACGTTTGATGAGGTCAGTCTGTGGATGGGTGACCATCCATTAAAGGTGAACGCGCACCTATACGCACAGCAGGAGCCGCACGCGCCGCATGCAGTTATCGCATTTTATAAATCTTTATATGAAAGCGTAGGTATGCAGCCTGGCCGCGCCGCACTACCCGCATTACAGCAAAATGCTGTAGGTATGCGGATTCCACTAGCGGGTGCGGATGATGTCATCAGATTCGGCGCTTTCAATGCTTGAGGCGTGTTGATATAATAAGGTGTACAGAAGTGGATACGATGCGTTCGGTGTGGTTGGCGTTGTTGCCTTGAGAAAATGCGATGACTGCGGCGCGTGCTGCTCCTGCGGTGCGTCTAGGTGTTCGTTCACCTTAACGCGACAATAAATAATAACATATGCCTGTAACTTGCATGGAAGCAGTGCAGCCAACTCATCTAAGCAAAAACGCGCTGTTAGGTCTTTAAAAAAGCGCTAGAAAGCGCTAAATGGTCGTTGTCAAAAAAGCGCTGTATTCGGCGCCAAATTCAATCAAAATTTTGTTTGTATTTGTTTTTTTTTATTAGGGCACATCCATTTTTATTGTCGTCTCACTGCACATCTCATAAAACTGACTCAGAATAACTGACGGAAAGTTTTAAATTACTGTGGAACAATATAACGTGATACGGAGTTGGATACAAATTACAAAATAGTTAGCGATGAATCAGTGCTGCCAACTCGAGGAATCCCCAACTCATAGACTAAGATACCAACTTAAGAAACATAGCAGCATTTAAGTGCAGCTGATTCAAAAAAATGTAGTGATTCGTTTCTTGTAAAGCACCACAGAATAAATAATAATAGATGTGCATACCATAATATGATTTCAAAAAGCGCTAGAATTAGCACTAGGCGCTAGAACGTGCTATTGAACCAAAAAAGCGCTACATCTGACGCTGCAAGCGCTAAGTTGGCAGCACTGCATGGAAGTGTGCAAGTAGCTTGCATGTCATGTTGTGACCGGATTTGAACCCAACCACCAGCGCGAGGTCCACCCACTGGCAACTGGACCACTACGACTTTTAACAGAATACGGTGAAATATAAAAAACTGGCCAATAGCGAGTCGGACTCGCGCATGAAGGGTTCCGTACCATTACCGCAGAAAACTGCAAGAAAATTACGTTTGTTGTATGGGAGCCCCATTTAAATATTTATTTTATTCTGTTTTTAGTATTTGTTGTTATATCAGCAACAGAAATTCTTCATTTGTGAACATTTCAACTGTTTAGCTATCACGGTTCATGAGATATAGCCTGGTGACAGACAGACAGACAGACGGACCGCGGAGTCTTAGTAGTAGGGTCCCGTTTTTACCCTTTGGGTACGGAACCCTTAAAAGCTATTGCTAGATACTAAATAAGACCCACTTGTGCCAAAGATAACGAAGATAAATTAAAGTATGTCATGCCCGTGTTAACTACTAACTCGGAGTTAGTAAAAAATCTTGCGCCCATGTTAATGAATAGCTTTCGCCAAGGGAGTCATATATAGGCATTCCAAAAATTAATGGATTTTCCATACAAAGTTGTCTGCTGACCAAAATTTGTGTGGGCGAAACAATTTTTTTTTGAGCATTTCCTATCCCTATGACTTCCTTGCATGCAGTTTTTAAAATATGATCACACCTTGCCGTTAAAACCTGTAGAAAATGCAACCGACTTAACAAAAAAAAAATGGTTTTTCATTCTTCGTTTTATGGCACCGAATGACGAAATTGAAGTTATTTTTCACGATGTAGTGTTTTTTTTGGAAGCCGGTTGTATTTTTTTGTAAAAAGGTTTTATTTTTCACTTTGTAGTTGTGTTACATAATGAGCAAGTTATATAGTAAGGTACCTATATTGCACAAAGTTAAGCCATTATAGATTACCTGAATAGCATAAGACTTGAACATAACCGGTGAAATAAGAGTGTATCAGGGTGAACAGTACAGATCTGTGTACCCCTTTAAAACGTACCAACGTGATGTTATGTTATGAAATGGCGTAAACAATAAACATACATGCGATTGCAGCAATCCCGAGAGATTTGCCGTTGTTTATTGAAGAGTTCTGTTGTATATCTCCGAAGTTCTTCATCAGATCTTCACCAAATTGAAATCGAAATGGGACCACATGAGAAACACCAACTCAAAATCAGTTCACCTAGTAAAAAGTTCTGAGGTGACACACATAAAATAAAAAAACAGTCGAATTGATAACCTCCTAATTTTTGAAGTCGGCTAAAACATTTTGTACCGTTCATACCCAACAACGCAAACTACATAGGTACCTACTTTTTAAATGCTTCTCCAAAGTAAAAAAATCATAGAACAAATATGATATCTGATATATTTGCGGCACAAAGAGGAAAAGGGTGTTTCCACGGATAATCCAGTAGCTTGTATGCAGTGGGACGCTTTTACAATTTATTTGCATACTTCAGAGTGTTTCACGAAGTACTTCGGTAGGCACAAAGCTTCCTACGTCCTCCTTATAAGGTACATATGGTCACATTCAAGCTAAAAATAATATGCCCTCCTAGGTCGGTCAGAAGTGACAGAGACAAAGTCGACGATGGGGTGAGCTTACCCAGAAGAAGCCAGTTCACTCTATCTTTAAAAAGATTCGGGTTGTATGCGTACGGAAACACAGACGCAGGCAGTGAGTTCCACTCTTTTGCTGTGCGCATTATGAAGGATGTTTCGAAGCGCTTGATGCGAATTGGTGGAATCGCAACTAGGTGAGGATGGTAGCCTGTAGTGCGTCTAGATGTCCGATGGTTGAAGGCGGCCGGTGGGATGAGGTCGTGGAGTTCATGAGCACACTCGCCAAAGTACAGTCTGTAGAAGACCGACAAACAGGCAACCTTACAGCGATGAGCCAAGCTGTAAAGCTTGGCATCCGTCAGTTTGACGTCGCCAATTAGTCTCTTAGCTCTGTGTTCCACCGAGTCAAGGGCGGCAGCTGATATTTAGCTGAGCCATCCCAGAGGTCGCTATAATACTCCATGCAGGATACGACTTGCGCCTTGTAAAGCTGTCCAGGCATAAAGTATCGCTTCACTCTGTTTAGAATACCCAGTTTTTTGCCCCAATTTGGGCTTTGTACTTTGTACAATGGAAGCGCCGAAGTTGAGACTGGATGTCAACTACTCGTATATATGATAGAGCTGGCCCACGCGGCTTCGCTCCCGTCAACTGGCTACCTACCCATCTACCCTACCTATCCTACATACATGATTGTTGCGTAACTTTAACCGTTTACGCAACACGCACAACGGAAGCTCTCAAAAAAATAAGTGTTACCCGTTTTTAGAACATTTTTCATTGATGCTCCGCTCCTATTGGTCGTAGTGACATGTTATATAGCCTTCTTCGATAAATGGACTACCCAACAAAAAAATATTTTTCAATTCCAACCGGTAGTTCCTGAGATTAGCGCGTTCAAACAAACAAGCAAACAAACAAACTCGTCAGCTTTATAATATTAGTATTGATTTAACAAAATTAAAAGAAAACTATCACAGCTAATAATGCCAGTTTCCCACGTCTCAATTATCGGGCTGTTAACGTAATCGACGATTAATCGCCTGTTAATTCTACTTTCAGTTTCTCAACACCCAACTGTGACAAGCGTTTAACAATTTGTCACATTTGAGAAAAATCTCGAATTAACCACATGTTACAGCAGTTTTGGGTTTCTGAGAACCATTTTCAATGTTAATCTCTTGTCAACGAGCCTAATTTATAATTGTTGGAAATTGGTCGATTATTCGCAGATTAAAATTAATATTATGATTTTAAAGGCTTATATTACGATAAAAAAGATAATAGGGGTCGTCGAAAACTGTGGTATGGGTTAAGTTATAAAAAATATGTTAATTTAGATCAATTATTAATTAGCAAGATTTAAAAAAAATAGGATGTTACAAACTTTTTAAATTAATTTCATTATAAAAACTTGACACAATTATCAAAAATAGTTATTTTGTATTTAGGTAAATAAAAATAAAATAGAATAAATTACTGACCTGGGAATCGAACCTTCCTCACGCGCATTAATTTTAACTGTACCCTGTATTTAGTACTTATCGAGGTCAGTTTCTGGATAGATTTGTGTTTACCTTGAAGCGGCTGGGGTGGTGACCGCGCCAGGGTAAGCAACACTTGCCAAGGTCAGTCTTGGGATGGGTGACCACTTTTTTTTTGGATCGCTTTTTTATGGATAGGTGACTCCGCCAGGGTAAGCAACACTAACCAAGGTCAGTGTTTGGATGGGTGACCATCACCACAAAAATTTAATTATTAATTAACATTACCAAGGTCACCCAACCAAAAACAAGCTAACCCAAAAAAAGTAGTCACCCATCCAAACACTGACATTGGTAAGTGTTGCTTACCCTGGCATGGTCACCCATCCAAAAACAAGCGAACCCAAAAAAAGTGGTCACCCATCCAAACACTGACCTTGGTAAGTGTTGCTTACCCTGGCGGGGTCAGCCATCCAAAACAAACGAACCAAAAAAAAGCGGTCACCCATCCAAAAAAACCTTGGTAAGTGTTGCTTAACCTGTGTGGGGTCACCTATCCAAAAAAAAGCATACCAAAAAAAAACGTGGTTACCCATCCAAAAATCGTCCCTGGTAAGGTTTGCTTAACTTGCGGGCTACACCAACCCAGCCGCTCAAGATAAAATACTATTACGTTATAGTAGTGAAGGAATTGAATGAATACTAGCTAGGGTAGCCAACCGAAATAAATTATTAAATGTAACAAGCGATTACGTAATTTCTCGATGATGCAGAGTTGAGAAACTCACTGACAACTGACGGCTGGTTAATTTGTGACAAATTGTCAGCTGATTTGAGATGTGACGTCGACTTCAGAAACTCGCCCTAATAAGTAAGCTAAAACAAATTTACGAGTAATTGTCGACCAACTTATAAAATGTATTTGGAAAAGAAAAAGTTTTGTATATTGATGTATGGGGATAACAGTTTTCGAACGGCACAGTTAATTTTGTCCCTTCTTTAAAGCAATGTTCGGTGCTTTCATTGTTTATGAACGTTAGTGATGTTACCTATTTATTTTGGTCAATGTAGTGTTTGTACGGAACCCTCTGTGCGCGTATCAAACTTACGTACTTACGTACTTGGCCGGTTTTAATCCAAGGTATAACGTATTCAATTTGCAAAGTTTAAAATTAATGTAAAGTTTGCCTATAAAAATGTTAAATAGGATCGCACGATGTTTTTCAATCACTTGTTTTTCTCGGCCACGGTAAGGTACAAAAAGAAAGAGTTATGATTTTTCATAAAAACTTTTATTTTGTGCTTTATTTTAATATTAATTAACTTTTGAAAGCGGCTAAGGCATATCCATACTAATATTAATAATGCGAAAGTATCTCTGTCTGTATGTCTGTTACCTTTTCACTGAGGCTAAGCCGCTGAACTGATTTAGATGAAAATTCAAAATAAATACTTTGCCCGACACTAGGAATATCTAGCAATTTCTTCCTGTATCGTGGCTGCGTTTACAAACATATAAACTCACAAACACAAACACCCAGAGCCGGAACAACTATCTGTAGGTTAAATATTTGTATTGTTTCGTGCGGGAATCAACCCGCGACATGCAGCGCAGCAGTCAATTGCTCAATAACTGCGCCAACCGTGTGCGTGCGGAGGCACTTTGAGACTTTTGGAAGGACATAGAATAGTTTTTCATCCCGTTATTGTCTTCCCTTGGGATGATACAACACTTTTTAAACGAGTGAAGCGGCGGGCAGATGCTAGTCATAATATAAATTCTGTAGTAATAATAGAAATGCGAAAGTAACTCTGTCTGCCTGTCTGTTACCTTGTCAAGCTTAAACCGCTCAACCGATTTTGTTTGTTTTTTTTTTATAATTTTGTTTTGATAATATTATACCTACCGAAAAATGCACTATTCTTGTCGCATATTCCACGGGAAGAAGCTAAAATATTACTAAAATATGCATCCATAAATATATAATATTCCACAGCGGTTTTTGAAACGATATTCAGCAAAGCCATCTTTTCAACCACCTCAAATCCTAATTTGTTTATTAAAATATGGGAAAACATTAAAAAGAAACGGATAGTTAATCAAATATTTGTATTTCTATCACGCAACGCCTTCGCAGCTTCACTGGGTAAACTTTAGCGTATATAAAAGGGGAAGAGATCGAATCTACGGCATTCAAGCATCTGCTTTGAGGACAGCGCCATCTAGTGAAAAGAAAGATAAGTAAACCATTTAAAATGTTGAAGATCACAGCAATTGTTTCGTTAATGCTTATCGGTAAGTTTTCAATTGTTTTTGTTATTATTTCTGTCGCAAGGCTGACTTCAATGGTCAAGAATTATTTTGACAGTCTGATACATACAGATGCACGGATCGATCTTCAATGTTAAGCAGTCTGTCCGTAGATGGGTGAGCAATTACCATCCAAATTACATATTGAAATCCCTCCGTGAACCAAGGTATACGCTCTTCGCTCCAGACGATGCCACCACCCTGCTCCAAGAGAGCTGCAGGGTGACCAGCACACTTAGAAGACATAAACCGCCTTCGTTCCGTCCTCGCCGCAGAGGCCCGCCGCGACGTCCCCGTCAAGATATTCAAGCCAGCCCGCGCAATGCTGAGCCGTAGTTAAATAATTAGTTAATAAATAGGAGTTTCTTTTCCGTTCTTCTCCGCGTTGGTATTTGCCGAACGGATGGTAGAAAGAATCACTTAATAATGAACCAGCCCTGACGCCTTGTGCCGAGGTTCGACCCCACGGGAGTAGCCCTCAGCGTCGTCGCTTAGGATTAGCTTTGTGTTCCTGGCTAGAGGCTCTAGTTTTGTCTCCACAGGATCGCCCGGTTAAGCAGTAGCCAATCACTCTGATTTAACTGCGAGAAGTACAAAAATTAGTCTCCACAGCATTGCCCGGTAAAGCAGTAGCCACTCTGATTAAACAGCGAGACGTCCAACAAAAAAAAATCCCTCCGTGAGTCCCGTTGTTGAGTTGTTCCCGCCTGCCATTTGTAGATTTTTTTAAGTTTCTCGTAATGATGAGTAAAATCACCAAACCATCAAAAACCTTTTCATGTTTTGCAATTATTCTGTTACCTACACCTTTTATATCCTATGGAACTAATGTACCTTTAATTTGCCAGCGACTTGGTCGCAAGCAGATTCTAAACGGCATAAAAAGGAGGCTACAGCTTCAGCCGATTTTGCTTCAGGTCAGTTGGACGTAAATATGCTAACGGGAAAGATGTACCGGGCACTATAGCGGAGCAACCGTGGTTGTCAACATTATGTAACTTTTCAACATATTGATTGTGAACTGAATCTTATGGTCCTCTTAATGTACTTCGGCAATTATCGCCTTTCCGAATACAAACGAATGCTGATTGCCATGTCCATCAATCATTAGATTTATCGTGTATAATAATTTGATTTGAGAACTGATTCAAACTGCGAGTGCATTGATTAACTTCTCTAATTTGTATCAGAATTTAGGCACAACGACAATGGTTGCTTCACTATAGTGTCCTATTCAGTGTATTGTAGGTGTTAAGGCCTCGTCCAGAGAGGGCACTTAGTTGCCGAAGCGATTCAGATTGACGCCCAACAACCAAAATTTCATAGCAATTTGGGTCCTTTGCGCAATATGCGTAATCACAACACTACCTAAATGCGTAGGTACTGTACGAATTTCAACACGACTCAGCACCAAAATTTGAGAAACGAACAGCGCGCTTTTACTAGACAACCATAGTGTCGTTTCGTGTTAAGCCTTACTTCCGAAGCAAAGTGGCTAAGGCGACATTACTCGGCGATACTAAAATTCTCGGCAAGAAGGTCCTAAGCGCACTAAAATACGCATCGCTTACGCTTCCACGACTGCTGCGATCGAAGTGTTTTGACTAGAACGCGTAAGCGACGCGTATTACACGGCGTTTAGGAACTGCTATCTGCAAATGCCAGTGTCACAACGTCAATGTCTCCAAACCCGGTCTGTTTGAAAGTGAAGAATTTAGGACAGGAAATTTCAAGAGGTACAGTAATCCCCAACCTCTTTGGCCGGTCTGAAGTTGGCTACAATGTCTGCGCAGTAGTAAATCTCATACTAAAACAAAAGCGCCGCGCGCCTTGCCTTGCGCATTGGAAAACCTATGTTTAGCCCGGCCAATAAGATTGGGGAGTACTATGCGTTCTGGACGAGGCCACCCAACTTTATGTGTTAGTAGTTATTATGTATGTGTAGGTTTACTAATTGTTAGTCTTTAGATCCAGATACCTTTGACAAAGGGTTATTTTATCAGCGATGGCGGTGGTCAAAATGCCAAATTGTAAGGGTTTGATTACGTGGCATTTCAATAGCGCTTGACTTACCCTTATACGAGCCGGGCGCAGAATGTTTGCCGATGACTACCCTTCCGGCCTAACCTCGCGGCTCCCCGCGTTCGTGTCGTTTGTTCGCCGAACGTCAGAGTGACGTCATGACGTCATCGGCAAAGTTTCTGCGCCCGGCTTATACCTCTAAAAAATCTGCCTCTATGAATTCGTGAATAATATCGTTTTTAACCTATGTATGTATCTATAGATCATAAAAAAATGTACATGACTGTTCTATGTGTAGCCTTAAATTATATTCAATGTACAGTTGTGACGTCTCTACGATTTTATTATGTGTATTGATGTACCTATGTTAGTCAAGCACTTAGATTTGAATTTAATGTTAGATATACCTACTTGTAATGTCTATTCGATGTTATGTTCGATGACGCTGTATACGGTGTCGGCCGATGATCCGGTGAAGGTTGCCGGGAACCGTTAGATGTCAGGCGCACGGGATAGGTCGTTGTGGTGATGCCTGGGGCCTATGTTCAGCAGTGGACGACTTTCGGCTGAAATGTTGATGAGCCCTTCGTAGCCCAAAAAGCCAGTTAAGCCGTTGGTCTCTGCTGTCAATCGTAAATCTTTTTCAGAAGGAATAAAATCTGAAATCAGTCTTGCCAAGAAGTAGGTACCTATAGTAGTCACAGCGGATCTTTGTGTCTCTGAAGTTGGCTCTGCAAACCATTGCGCATGAAACAGTTTGTCATCGAGTATACTGCACATAGTAAGCTAGATAGGAGTTAGGACGATGCGACAAACGTAAGCAAGGAAAGAGGCAGTTATACAATGCTATCTTCATCTTCAACATTGACACAAGAATAGCTACCGCGCAGGGTCTTGCAGCCAACTTCAGAGACACAAAGATCCGCTGTGTAGTATTATTCTGTTTTGTTCTATCTCACGAAGGCGGGTTACGTGACTTTTATGGCGTCGAAATAAGCGCCATTTTGTTACGATTCATCCGCCTTCGTAAGATGGTTGTTTTATACCATATTCTTCTGCATCCGGTTAGATTGGAAGCCGTCCTCAACATAGTTGGGAAAAAGTTAAGCAGGTTGATTATATGAAAGTGTAGGCGAAATCTTTCACTGTAGCACGCTTTGTATGGATGAGTGACTGGCAAAATTAAATGAATAGGGATCATCAACATCATTATCATCATTTCAGCGTAAAGAAGTCCACTGCTGGACATAGGCCTCCCCAAAGCGTCGCCACATTGACCGATCCCGTGCGTCTCGCATCCAGCACATGCAGGAGAATCAAAGTTACCGAACGACGAAGAGTTGCGAAACTTAAATGGCAGTGGGCAGCACATTGTTCGCAGAACGGATGGGGCCGAAAGTTCTGGAATGTCGACCGCGAACAGCAAGACGATACGTTGGAAGGCCTCCCACTAGGTGGACCGATGACCTGGTTAAGATTGCGGGGAATAGGGATGTTAACTGAAAATTTGTTTTTTGTCCGTCCGTCAGGTAGATTAATAAAGAAATATTGGACACGTATTTTTTCTTTTGACACGTAAACATAAAGTGACGACGATATACTGCGTTGAAATATTGTGTGTCGTCACGCCGCTAGTACACTTCATACTGACATAGTGATGTCACAAGCCCCCACTCCTGAACTTTGATGAGTTTCTTTGTAATTTTTTATTGAAATTGTAATATAGTTAAAGCAAAAAATACATGTCCAATATTATATGATAATCTCACTGACGGACTAATTATCATTTTTCTACCCAGAAAACATCCATATTGCACATCTAACGAGGCAACGTCCCCGTGCACGTTCAGAGGCTCTCCCAAACTCAAAGAAAGACAAGATATTACAGCATGGTATAAATTATTTATTTATATTCTTGCAGGAAGCACTCTGTGGGCGGCCAGTCTCTCCTGCGACTCGTGTGGCAGTGAGTGCGCTTCTGCGTGTGGAACACGGCACTTCCGGTCTTGCTGCTTCAACTACTTGAGGAAGAAGAGGGGACCTGATACTCTCAAGGTAAGATAAAAAATGAAGAGCAACGGATGATCAATTGATGTGCTTCTTACACGAGATAGAAGTGAAACTTCTTATAAACAAAAGAATAATCTCTCTTGTAGTTACAAAGTTGTAGATTTATTTTTTAATTTGGCTCGTGAGCGGTTTCCCAACCAGTCACTTGTTCAAAACAATGTTCCCGTGCGGTCCGAAATAGAATTACAATCGCTCATAAGCCATTCACCACTTACATATTCCTAATCGATTTTAGCGATGTAATCCTATTTTGGACCGCATAGTTTGTGATTCATCTCTTTCCAATCAGCAACAAACAATCAGGAACATTTATTAACAATATCCATATTCCAAATTCAAATCACTTTTATTTCCTAAGGATTAATTAGTTATTTTTGTCCCTGTTTACGAAGAATAAACTAGCTTGTTTTGAATAGATGTGATAAAATAGTAGTTTATGCAATAGTCATATAATAGGGGTTATTAAAACACGAGCGTAGGTTTATCACATGAGGCGAAGCAGAGTGTGATAATAATTTTACGCGAGTGTTTTAATACCTAATTATATGACGTAGCATTAATTAGTTAAAATAAAACAAAAGTGGCAACGGAAAAATATATGGTATGGCGAACGATTTAGATTATCATTGCGCATGACTGCGCAGAGCGCGCATCCATAGCCAATGACACTACTTTTCTACATTAAGTCAATGAGCTCATACGCGCCAGTAAATTAAAAAGTAAAAGAGTACTATAAAAATAAAAAGTTATTTTATGATGCAGTTGTTTGAAAATTGAAGGAAAATGTTGCACTTTAATGGTATTTTTTTAATCACAAAATAAATGTTTTTATCTACACTCACAACGTAAAGTTCCAAATATGAATTCAAAAAATATTGTATAAACACGTTTTTTTTCGTGGAATGATAAAAAAAAAAAAAAACCATTAAAGTGCATAATTTTCCTTCGATTTTCAAAGTCAAAGTCAAATGTATTTATTTCAACTGTTTGAACGTTACAATCATTTATATGTAGTAAAAATTGATTCTACCGTGCATTCGGAAAAATAGCTTGTTATGGAGAAGAACGCACAAGAAACTCCATACTTACTATTTAAAAAAAAAGTTTTTACAATATTTATATAAGTACAAACATTAACAAATTCATTTAAGTGAAAACGATGCACCCAGAACTACTATACATATTACATATAGGTATAAAGTATTATAAGCACTAAATGGTAAATTCCTTCACTTGATAAATAGGAACATGGTTTCAAACAACTGCATCAAAAAAAAACTTTTGAATTTTTATAGCATACCTTACTTTTTAATTTATTGGCGCGCATGGGCTCATTGTCTTTATGTAGAAAAATAGTGTCATATTATATGGAGGCGAGCGCTGCGCAGTTATGCGCAATGAGAATCTAAATTTGCCGCCATACCAAAAAAAAATCCGTTTCCACTTTTGTTTTATTTCAACTGTATGAGTGTTAAGATATAATAGTGTATGTAATGGTATATAATTAGATATTAAAACATTCGTGTGATACTATTGTCACACTCGGCGTCGGTCGCCTCGCGTGATAAACCTACACTCTTGTTTTAATAACCCCAATTATGCTGTTGCATAAACTAACATTATTATTTTTTGCTTTTCAGTTCCTTTTTTCGTCGGTAATTTTTTTTGTTAAAAAGATTTTATTAATATTTTTTGTCATTTTTGCAAGAGTTTCGCCGGTGTAAACATAAATATAAGTAATAATAAAAATACCAAAAGGTTAAAAACATGCACACGAATATTTTAAACACTAGGTAATCTCAAAAAAAGTACACGTTACCATAGACGGGATAGAAGCTGATTTTTTCCTCGACTATTATTATTTCTATGATTTTCATATAATTTATTATTATGTTACAGTTTTTGTCAACAAACCAAGATGTCAAAGAAAACCAACAGCGAGCCAAACTGCCCATGTTTGTCGTCGAAAACATCCCAATGCCAGAACAGTGGATCTCCAACATGCTGTCCAACGAAAATCACCCTTATTCGTTAGAAGATATGGTTGAGAATCGCATGTACGATGCTTAAACTTATTTTGGGGACTGCAATACCGTTTGAGAATACTTGAATACATTTTAACTTGACTGATCTAAATGGACAGACAATTTTTAATACTTAAAACAATTTATAATAAATATTTTACTTTTTGTAAGGCCCACTTGCGACAAAAACTTAACTCAGAGTTACTTGCTAGCACGAGATTAAATTGTCAATATCTCATATATAATGGGCCCGGGTTAGCTACTAACTCTGAGTTATTAAGATGACCCAGGGTGGTGCAAGAGGGCCTTAAGACTACCTAACCTAACCTGTGAATAACCTGTAATAAAAAACGCCTTAGTCTTAATAAAATGCAAAAAAAACATATAGCGCTGCAAAGACCTTTTGTTGAATTTTGAACTGTCGGCGCTAAGCCGAGCGCTGAAAGTCCAACAGCGCATTCTATATTTTTTATGACATTTTAAATTTCCGATGCCGATTTGTCAACTTATCAATGAAGTTGTATTAAAAAGAGAAAATGGCGGATTTAGTTCCGAATTTAACCGATTCCGCAAATGTTTATCAACAGCGCCACACTCACATTGAGATATTCTTGTAGTATCGGTTTACATTTTTTTAGAAGGGTTTACCGCTGGTCACAAAAATACGATTATTTTAAAATCTTTATAAAATGTATAATTGTATTTTCAAACCCCTGTCAATTTGAAATGTAAAAAAAAACATTAAATAAATTAAATAATTTTAATTTTTAATGACTAGTATCTAATATTAATTAATAATTATAAGCGGTGTAACATTACTGGAAGGTAATATTTTTAGCCAGTTTTAATCTAATTGTAATTCATGAAATTTCAAGAAAAACATTGACAGATGACAGACGGTCATACGAAGTCGCATCTTAAGTTTTCTTTTCCATGAAAACGCATGTTTGAATTTAGAATTCGCAGTAGTGAATTTGAACTTGTCAGAGAAGAGTTTGACAAATTCTTAATTTCAAATTCTCAATTCTATTTTCTCATTTCTATTCTGAGTTCGTTAATTATTATGAAAATTGTCTACCCTTAAAATATTACCTTCTTAAAATAGTATTAGAGAACGTTTGTAGTGGATTTTATGTCTAAAATGGCTGGATAAATAGACGTAAAATCCAACACAATAAATAAAATGTGGATATAAATATAAAATATCATTATCCAGATCTTTTTGTTTCATTTTAATTACAAACACCACGTCACATAACGATAAGTCCAATAATCTACCAATAAAAAAATTCACTGGTCTACAAAATTCAATCTATTATTCTCCCACGAAACCATACAATACAATCAAGTTTAAATGTACCTTCTATACAAACAATGTACCGTTCGTGAAGAAAAATAGTAAAAAAATAAATATAAAATGCAGATCAGTTTGCATCCTCGTTATGTGCAGCGCAACATACGAACTACAAAAGCTGTTGAGGTCGGTTTTTTTAAAAATAATTTTTGTTCTTTTTTTTTGTTTTAGTTCACCATCACTAAAAGTGAGCAAGTTCTATAGTAAGGTACCTAAAGGATTTACAAAATAACCATAATTACTCAATTTATACACGTCACGTTCGTGCTGTTTGTCGTTAAGCAGTTTGGTTGTATGTTCCATATCTTGAAAACTGCTGAACCGATTTTGATGAAAATTGTATCTATCCCTAAATTGAGAGATAGTTAATCCAATAAAAACTGGCCAAGTGCGAGACGGACTCGCACACGAAGGGTTCCGTACCATTATCGCAAAAACGGCAAAAAAAATCATTTGTTGTATGGAAGCCACACTTAAATATTTATTTTATTCTGCTTTTAGTATTTGTTGTTATAGCGGCAACTGAAATACATCATCTGCGAAAATTTCAACTGCCTAGCTATCACGATTCATGAGATTCAGCCTGGTGACAGACGGACAGAGAGACGGACCGCGGAGTTTTAGTGATAGGGTCCCGTTTTTACCCTTTGGGTACGGAACCCTAAAAAAGAATGACCACGATCAAATTACTAATTTGGGAGAAATGCGTGGACAAACATACCGCCGGGTTAAAGGCAAAACCGACTACCTGCGTTTTTTTTAAGTTTTTCACTTTAATATACCATTCGAAACGGCATTTGATTCTTTATCGAATGGTAAAACCAACTAAACCGCAGGACTTACAGTTGCCGAGATAAAGAATGTAAAAACCGATTATATAGTTTACCAAAAATTTGAAGACATGTGACATCCACCAACCCGCACTGGGCCTGGAATTACGATTTTTCTCTTTCACAGAGAGAAGGCCTTTGACATAAATAGGCTGAAGATGAGATGATGATGAATGTCCTTTTTTTGAAACCAAGCAACGTTTCGTTCTTTCTTTTTATTATTTTGTTGCAACCCTGTGTCAGCTCGCTGTCATCGAGATTTGACAGGTTTCGTTGGAGTTGACGTTGACACAGGACACGTAATAAATGTCACTCGTTCCACTAGAATCCCCTAATTCAGTCCCCCAGGGGATTCTGCAGCACTCAATGTTCAACTACGATCCCTTAAGCAGGGGATCCTATGAGTACTAATAATTTATATTCCTTTTAAGTCCCTGTGATTGCCGGCGCGAGACGGAAAAAATGTCAGACTTGACCTGATACTTTGAAATTGATAAGTAACCAGCCGATCATTATCCGGAATTGTGTTCGCGACCCGCGAGTTGTACTGGAAATCGACCGGGCGTTTGTTTGTGCATATATTTCGCGCGCAGCGAGGTGCTTTTGGCGGGAGCGTGTCTTGAATTATGCAGAGAATACCAACAGACCACGCCCCGTATTCCCCTTTATTATATATATTATCCCTAAAACCCTCGACCAGGCACAGGATTGAGCAAGCTCAGAAGACCATCACAAGGACGAAGGTAAGTTTTACCAATTATACCATTTCTCTCCTGCCTGACAGGAATAGGTATCTCAACCAACAGCCCCTAGATTTCCGCTGCTGCGAATCGCAGTGTCGCGGGTATAGACTTGATAGGATCCAAGAGTCGCAATATTGCTATGGGCCCCAGTGTTCGGCATTTGGCTTTGTGACCCGCAGGCCTGTATTCAACATCCTTTATTTACCGGTCACCACCGAATCGATTCCTTTGCATACCTTTCGACATTAGGGCGAAGAAAGAACCTAGTGTCAGGCCTCCGTCACTCCATGTACTTGCGCGCTATAAGTGCCTACCGCTCAGTCGAGCGGTCTCGGTCCGCCGGCGGATCAAATTCAGTGCGGTTTTCGCAAGCGAAGCGCGCGCACGCCGGTCAATTTTAATAGTGCTGTTCGTTCGTACGCGTATTACGATGCCGACCTACCTACCTATACCTACCGCCGAATTACCTACACACTGATGTCTATAATTATGTTTTATCTAGGTTTCTTCCACAGTCAGCACCAATATATAAAACAAAACAAACTTACAAATATAATAAAACAAACTTTAAAAAAGAGAACCGACTTCAAAACACTAAACCGTAAGAAATAATTTCTTCTTTGATGTCGGTGCTTTTTCGATTCGTAATTACCAGCTGTTAGTGCTAACATAAAAAAAAACAAATTATTTCTTACGGCTTAGTGCTTTATTTGAAGTCGGTTCTCTTTTTTTAAGGCTTTTTTTTTCATTTCTAGTGAACATCTCCGAAGATCATCATCAAACTAAGAAGTATTATACTTATTTTAAAACGTTCTCCTAAATGTAACAAATCCTTTTCTGAAAACCGCATCGATATCGGTTTAGCCAAACGCGAGATTATCGCGCACAAACATACATACCTACAAACCATACAAGTCAAACTTCTCAGTTGGCCTGTATGTCTGATCACCTCCTTTTTTTTAAGTTGGTTAAATATTTTATAAATGATAAAATTTTTAACTGCCACATAAAAGTCAGAACATATTACAGTTCTCAATAACATAGATAAAAAGTTATGTTAATTTAATTTTATCGAAGAGGCAGCCCTGCGATTACTGTGGAATCGCGCGGTGCGAAGCAATCACTGCTGTACGCTTGAGCATTTAGGCGCATTTTAGCATACAGTGGTTGTTGACGCGAGGGAGTAGGCAATTATCGTAATAGGTATTGGAAATTTTCTACTGAGTGAAGTATCTGTTACGTAGTAACTATTCAGTAATCTGTGCTAGTGTTTTTTTATTTTGATTTAGTTAAGTACCGTGATATTATGTTTTAAAACACTCGGGTGATACTATTATTACACTCGGCTTCGCCTTGTGTGATAAACCTACACTCGTATTTAAATAACCACTATTATATGACCGTTGCATAAACTACCATTATTATTTTTTGCTTTTTAGTACCTTTTAAGCGAATTGATAATTGGTTCATAAAGAGCACAATATTGCAAATCCTGAAGTCTTCCCCTACGAAAAGTCTAAAACCAACGGATACCAGCTATTGACACTCGTCATCGCTAAACAATGTCACCCGAAGGAATTTAATCCCACCCAAAACATAAACGTGAAAGAAAGCCATGTTCTCGATAACGGCTTCGCTTTTTAAAAGAAGTGAGTTCTAACTGTATACCAAGTTTATTCAAACTGCTCAGATCATGCACAACTTCAAATTCAGTTGCTTTAAAGGATATTCTTTGCTACTCAAGTTTTACTTAACAATCTTTGAGTTTTAGAACAATTTAGTCAAAGAAGTAGGATGCAAGTAAGTGATGTGTGTAAGTATAATGGCGACCCACTCCGGCTTTAATTATACACAAAAACCTTCCTCGTTTCTCATTCTTTCCATTGGTGAAAACCGCATGAAAGTCCGTTCAGTAGTTTTTGAGTTTATCGCGTAAAAAGTATCGGAAAAAGAGAGGTGTTATAAGTTTGACGTGTGTTGCTGTGTTTCTGTCTGTGGTCTGTGGTATCATAGCGCCTAAACGGATGTACTAAATGTAGTACGGATGTAGCCCTTGGCCCTGGGGATGCGTGTTTGTATTTTTACCAATCTAGGTACCGTACGTGCGCTAGTTTTTACTGCATGGAAATTATTAGTTTTTAAAGATACCTAAACATATTTATTCTGCTTATGGAATAGCTCAAGCAGAACACATTATTATTTATCTATCCAGTCAGTATTGAGGCAGCTAAAATTAGTAGGTTTAATTACACTGTACGTAGGTACCTACGTCGTACAGGCGGTTGATCAAATAAAATAGTCTGAATACAGATTGGCATACATATTTTTATTTTATAGAAAATAAATAAAACCCGACTATCGAAAAGATACCGATTTCAGAAAAAAAAATTGTTGTACAAATAGTATATTCTATTCTATTTATTTTTTTCCTTACGGATGTCCTCCACCCTGCGGCAAAACAAGGGTTTTTTTTAAATCGATATCCTACTCTATGAATTTCTTTCAGTATCGTGGGTGCGTTTACAAACATCTCACATACACAAGACACCCAGATCCGGAACAACTATCTGTCGGCCATACAAATATTTGTTCAGTGCGGGAATCGAACCCGCGATACGCAGCACAGCAGTCGATCGCTCAACTACTACGCCAACCGTGTCGTCAATTCTACACGTATGTATGTAATATTATTGGAACTGCACAATATTCGCATATATTACTCTATGTGGGCTTCTAAACATCTGTGCCAAATTTCATTTATATTTATAGAACTTGCTCATTTGAGTGATAGTGTATTAAAACTATAAAGAGAGAAATACAAAACTTTTCACAAAAAAAAACTACTTAAAAAGTAGAAACACTAAAAAGTGTAAAATAACTTTAGTTTCGGAAGTCGGAAGTAATTATACCTACAAATTTTAGCTTCCTCAATACGGACTGGATAAATAAATATTAAATAACTAGCTGTGCCCGCGACTTCGTTCGCGTGGTTGTCGAGAGCAAAACAACGTCGTTTAGATAAGAGTATATCACCTTTTTGATGATTTAGATAAGAGTCCTGACTTTGGTATAGTTGATTACGTTAATGCTTCTCTATATACTATGTTAGCGGTGGAATTACCCGGAGCATATACAAAAAGGTTGTTTGGGTTGCTAACACGTGATAGAGAAACATAGAGTTGGCCGTGTGAAAAACAATCAAAAGTAAGGTCTACACCCGCAACGGATAACGTCTGGCCTTGGGCTTTATTAATAGTCATAGCGTAACAGAGGCTTACAGGAAATTGCACACGTTTGAAAGTAAACGGAAAATTATTGGGGATAATGGGTATCCTGGGAATGAAAACAACATCACCGGAGCCGCAACCTGTTAAGATTTCGGCTTCGATGACATTTCGTTGGAGATTTGTTACTCTCAACCGAGTTCCATTGCATAGTTTTGGTGGGCTTAAATTTCTGAGTAGAATGATTGGTACTCCGACTTTTAAATAAATTTTGTGTGCTGGAAGACCTGGTGTATTTAGAGAGTCTAAAAACTCTACTGGATAGTGGGTGGCATCTCCTTCTTCTAAAACCGTGTTAATAGATAAATATTCCCTACTTTCTCCAGAAACATGTACCAATATTTGAGAATTTATTGCTGCTGCTTGGTCGTTGCGAGGTGCCAAAATAGCTCGTTGGCATAGCCAAGCAGCGTCATGGTTCGAGATCTCTGATGGATCTCCGTATACAGAGGAAATGAGTTCCTGCTGTGAGGCAACAGAAGAACACAGGCTTTCGACTAAAGTTACTTTACCTCCTTCTTGAGTCGGGTATGTGCCGTTACCAATTTGAAGTAGTAAATTTGAGAAAACCTGCGCGTTTGCGTCACCTCCCAAATATGCTCGCATATTAAAGCTCAAATTAGTTAATATGACACTACGCCATAAAATAGAGCTCTTTAAACAGGCACCTATTTCATCGGCCCTCGTTCCTCTGGGTATTATAGGGAGTGTCTGCCTGAAGTCTCCACAGAATAGCACCGTTAAGCCTCCCATCGGTCGGTCATTTTGTCTTATATCTCGCAACGTTCTATCTACAGCTTCCACAGCTTTACGATTTGCCATCGTACACTCGTCCCAAACGATAAGGGCGCAATCGCGTAAAACCCTTGCTTTATCACTATTGCGAGACACGTTGCAAACAGGGTTTTCTGTGCGGTCCAAGTCGATTGGTATTTTAAATGTTGTATGTGCAGTTTTTCCTCCTGGTAATAAAGTGGCAGCTATTCCTGAGGAAGCGACGGCAAGGGCAATTTTGTTTTGGCTCCTTATTTGAGCCAAGATAACTTTAGTGAGGAAAGTTTTACCTGTTCCACCAGGTGCATCTAAAAACAGCATTTCTCCTAATGAATGTTCTACACTACAGCATACTCTATCAAAGATTTGACGTTGTTCTGACGTCAAATTTGAACAGCCATTTCGCAATATTTCTGCTAACTCTTCGGGGTTGTAATTTATTTCAGATGTATACTCCCTATTAATTCGTTCCCCACCAACTGTCGGTGTCGGCAAGCCGTATTGACTGAGGGGGTTCCCTCCTATACTTGTAACTATATCTTGTATAGCCAGCAAAGCCCTATTATGGCAGCTTTCACGTACTTGGTCAGAAGTTTCACTATTTATATTTTGCTGTCTCAAAAAATCTTCGGCAAACGCGTCTTTATATTTTTGCCACAACTGCCCAGCGTCCGATAGGCCACAAAATGTCAACAAAATGGCAAATAAATGGCGCAAACGATGTGGACTATCACTGACGCATGCTTCGGCTAAAGCATCATCCCAATGCTGATCGCCATCTAATAAATGCCGTGCGCGGCAAGCAGCTTGAAATGTGGGATATTCTATATCGTCCACTTTGCGGAGCTCAGCAAAAGAAGTAGGTCCTCGCACTGTGTGAAGAAGAAGGCGTAAATAATAACACTCTGCATTATTTGGGTGCACCGTGTATACTCTTCCAATCACGTGTTCTTTAAAAATGCCGGACTCGCCTTCTACAGCAGTTCCACGTCTCCTGCGATTAAAAACACCTTGCTGCTTGTTATAAGTATAATAATGTGGCACTTCATTGTACAACAGAGACTTAGCGAAATTGTCTCTTTCGCAAAGGCGAAAGAATGCGAGCAAGGTGGTTTGTCTTGGGTTGTTCATTCTTTCTGCCACATTTTCTGGCTGAAAGTAAACTCGCTGCCCGCCTTCCAGGTGCACGTCAAGATGGATGACTGGCGGATACCTTTCATGAATAGGGAAACTCAAAATGCGCCAAACTGCCTCCGAAGAGCTTATGTATCGGCCAGATTGATACCTTGTCACTTCATCAAATTGGTTGTTATTTCTTAGTGCTATCATGGCTTGATCACTACCTTTATTAACATATTTACATATATATTTTATAGATTCGACGCTATTACAAATTTCAACATTAATGTGTGCTTGAAAAGCGTTTGACAAAACTGGAGAATACGGTACCACCCAACTATTATTTAGAATTATTTCTTGTCCACGGAATCTGACAGTAGCTGTGAAACCACCTTGTGACGGTGATCTTCGCCGGTATTGCGGATACCCATTTTCCCCAGCCATAGTTAGTTCTTTCAGTGCTCTGGGGTATTTTTTTGAGCATTGACCATCTTTCATGCACGGTGATTCCCTGTTTAAGAGGCCACATGGCCCGTGAACCATATGTGTTTTTACTATGTCATGCAAAATCGGATCTGCATTATAGTCCGGAAATTCTGCACTTATGACACTGTCTATAGCATCGGGACGAATTTTTTCTTCCAGCCACAGAAGAATGTGCGCGTGGGGTAAACCACGCTTTTGCCACTCGACGCTATACATAAAACAAAGAGTTGAACCGAAAACTTTCTCCTTTGTAAGTAGATTAATCAAGACTTTGAGTTTTAAATGAAAAATCCTAGCAATAATGTCATGTCTGTCGTATGACGCCTGTCCTGTGAGAAGTGCCTGGCAAATCTCCGTCCACTTTGGATTTGTTGTAAATGTTATAAAAAGGTCCGGCCGGCCGTATTTACGGACGTAACAAAAAGCATCTTGCGTTCGTTCGTGCATATACCGCGGACCGCCTGTGAAACTGGATGGCAAAATAACCAATCGACCCAAGTTTTCGACGTTATTATCTGATTGCATGGCGTCCCGCAAGTGCACGTATTCTTCAGCGCGTAACCGTCGCTGGTTAGTGCGAATATACACTAAACGTTCAGTTTCTATTTTTGCGTACATGTCCACAATAAATTGGCTGAACAAACCACGAAATCGTTGCAAATATACGAAACTGTTTTGCCTTATTTGTAAAAGGTAGGAATAGTATTGTTGAGCAGATATTTTTTTTTGATAATTAGTGACTCTCGTAGTAGGGTTCACTTGGTACAGCCCAAAATTGTACCCATCTTCACCATGACAATAGATTAGTGGATATTGCAGGGCGTCGTAAGCTCGGTGGGTTTCCAAAATGCGTTGAAGGCGATCGTCGCGTGTACGCAACACGATATCACGTCTCTCACACTCCTGGTCGACTAAAACAACTGCAACTTCATCTGCGACGGGTGCATTGTGTCTTCCACGGTGTTCACCCACAGGACGTCTATCGGCACTTATAACAATTTTGAAATCATTGCTGCCTTGTGGAATTGACTCCAATGCAGCTTTGAATTCACGAACGTACTGGTTAACGCGATGCAGCAATTCTTGAAGTTGACCCAAAAGCTCAGCATTGAGCTGGGGAAAATTGTGATTTCTAACATTGAGCTGTTGCGTGTAATCGGATACAAAATAAATTTGGAGAAATTTGGGTTCATTTTCTGGCAGCAAAGATCCAATAAGGTGATAAACTTGACCTTGTACTTTGAAGGTTGGCATGAACGGTCCTTCCGTTATTTGTTTTGCCCCAAAGGAAGTCATTTGGAAAGCACTGTTATATAAACGAATATTATCCAAAAAACGGTTCGACTGGGGATGATCGCCATTCAGGAGACTTATAAGTAAGTGTGGTGGATCTTGGAAATTTGGAAGAACAATTTTTCCATTTGAGCAGCACATTCCATCTGTCTCTTTCCTCCATTTCAAAGCATGACAAAAATTACAAATTTCTCTCATGTCACCCACGAAAGTAAAGCCAGCATAATTAATTCTAGACGAATATGTGAACCCTGATTTTTCCCTATTGTCCCAAGGTAATAAAATATTTGCATCGTCATTTTCCATGGACTCATCAGCTCCGCTATTTGTTTCTCTATTCATATGGTATCGAGCTCGTTCTATTTCTAGGCGAGATTGACGTTGTTCTGCTGTTTCTGCTCGTCTTAGTTCATCTATTCTTTCCCTTTCAGATGCAAGATAACTTTCATTGTTTCTTTGTACACCTACATAGTTATGTCTAGCTATTTCTAATCGTTCTTCTCTTTGGGAGAGAGATTCAGACTCGCGCGAGAGAGCGTGTCGCTCTCGGTCAGATGACAGACGTGCTTGGCGTTCCTCGATACTCTCTTGAGAACGCAAAGTCGCGGTCCGAGTTCTTTGCGAACTTAAGCGCGACTCCCTTTCTGTGAAAGTCTCTGACTCGCGTGAGAGAGACTGGCGCTCCCGATCAGCAGACAGCCGAACTTCGCGTTCCTGGATATTCTCTTGAGAACGCAAAGTCGCGGTCCGAGTTCTTTGCGAACTTAAGCGCGACTCCCTTTCTGTGAATGTCTCTGACTCACGTGAGAGAGAGTGGCGCTCCCGATCAGCAGACAGCCGAACTTCGCGTTCCTGGATATTCTCTTGAGAACGCAAAGTCGCGGTCCGAGTTCTTTGCGAACTTAAGCGCGACTCCCTTTCTGTGAATGTCTCTGACTCACGTGAGAGAGAGTTGCGCTCCCGATCAGCAGACAGCCGGTCTTCGCGTTCCTGGATACTCTCTTGAGACCGCAAAGTCGCGGTCCGTGTTCTTTGTGAACTTAAACGTGACTCCCTTTCGGTGAACGTTTCCGATTCACGTGAAAGAGCGATGTGCTCTCGGTTAGCAGATAACCGTGCTTCACGATCTTCTTCCGATTCCTGAGACCTACAAAGTCTCATCCTTTTCGCATTTCGGCTACGCAGCGAAAGGTTAGTTTTTTTTCTTTGAGGCATTTTCAAGGAAAATTAAAGCAATAAACAAAACTAACAACACTTATGACTGAATAGCCTACAAACTTAAAAGAACGGTGCGTCGAACAGTCTAGTGTGACAACGTATCGTCTGTTCGTGGTCGTGACTCAACGAATTGGCAACACTAACTTACTGTATAACGATTGGCACTATTGGATTCAAACTACGAAGTAAATCAAATACAATCTTAACTTCGTACTTCAAACCAATGACCAAAGTTGACCAAACGAAACCAATAAGATAAGCAAATACTTTTTTTTCGACCAATTTAGAAAATCGATAAACCAAGCAACCAAAGAACTTTTACGACACACGCAAGAACTTTTAAGACACCTAACGAAACCCAATTTGCCTAGTAAACACGGTGGACGTCATCCTCGCGCGGAAAATCTTAACACCGCGATTCAGAAAATGACGTCATTTGCACAACGCCATCTATCGGATTTAGATTTCAACTATCAACATTAGTTCTATTTTTAGTCTTAAGATGTCGTTGCAAGTACTATACTTAATTGCGTAACGTAATATTTTACTTCTTGAACTCACTAAATTAATCATATCTTTTGATAGAGTGAACCGATTTCGATGAAACAAAAACTAAGTTAAACCTCAAGTTGCGTATAATTTTTGTATATAAACATTGTCAGCATTGAATTCGTAGATTTTACGTGATGTGCGCACAAACAAACAGACAAACAGACAAACAGACAAACAGACAAAAATTTCAAAAATGATGGAAATGGGTTCTGTTACTTATCTTTTCACACGCTGGCTATTTTTTGTTTCAATTTCTTCAATGTACAAAAATGACTTTTCTACAGATTTATTATATGTATAGATAATGTGTTCTGCTTGTGCTACTCCGTAAGCAGAATAAATCATTCAGGTACCTATACTTTTTCGTACTTTATGTAGGAATCCTACATAAATTACGACACACGTGGTTGTTGTGTAAGTTGGCGTAGTGGTTGAGCGATCGGCTGCTGCGCTGCGTGTCGCGTGTTCTATTCCATCTTCGTTTTATTGCCATAATGAAACCGGTTTAGGTCACATTGGTTGAATGGTTTCAAAGTCTGTAACGGACGTAGGTAGCAACCATTTTCTGGCTACCAAAACTTTTTATTTTATATTGGCTAAAACCGTCGCTTTGAGTATGCAGACGACAGCACAGTTGTATAGAGTTACTTGTCCAACGCAAGGGCTACTAGGGCGAGATCCGGTTTCTTCGTGAGACTATGGTGAAGCGCTTGGACCAGTCCTTGACGACGGGGAGGTCAAAACGCAGGACCACATCGTATGCGACATCCCACAAGAGATTTTGTAAAACCGATCCCTGCAGAACCCCACAGCCGGAACCCACGCTTGGCCAGGGACTTCATCCGTGCCTGGTGCGTCTGAACCCTACGTGAATTTTGGTTTGTAGTGATTGATGTATCAAGATGGTTGGTTTGTATTATTACCTAAAAAGTTTTTTTTTGTTGGTTTCTGTTTTTCTTTTTTTATGAATATTATTTATTAGTTAGTACCTACCTATCAGAAATAGAGATATAACAAAACAGTAACAAAAAATAAAAAAAGCAATAATTTAAAGTAATTTACTACGTCAAAATCGAGTGAAATTGCGTATTTTTTAAATGAAAAGGTTGTGTTTTGTAGGTAGGTACTTAAAAAACTTAACCATTTGTCGGTAACTCGGTGTAGACTGATATAAATAATAATTCTAATTAGTCCGTCAGTTAGATTATCGAAAAACATTGGGCACGTATTTTATTATTTATTTAATCATTAAAAATTGATAAAGCTCCTCAAAGTTCAGGAGTTGGGATCGTGATGTCACTTTACGTGACGTCACGCGGAACTTCAACGCACGGAGTAAGAAACTGTTGCGATTTGCGAATGTGATGCTTGCTTTTGATCAAATCAAATATAAGCCGCCACTGCACTGTTGCCGTTCCGTCACGCGTCAAGTTCGCGCGCCGTTTGTCCGCGCCGGTGATGTGCCATCTCGCAACGTTGCGTTGCAGCCTGATCAGTACTGAGTAGTGATAAAAATATCTATAATTTTATACCGATACTCAAGGAAGTATTGCGAGCACCTGGCGGGTGTTTCGAGGGTCCCTACCTACCCACATATGACATACCCTACCTAGCTGCCTACCCTATCTACCGGGTAGGTAGAGTGAGTAGGTAAGTAGGTCCTACCCACCCTATCTACTTACCTACCCTAACTACCTTACTACTTCCCTAGCTTATAGCTACCTAAACTAGGTACCTAATCTACCTGCCTAACCCTACCTACTTACCTAACTTACCTTCAAGCCTTTATTACCTTGAGCTATTCCATAAGCAGAATAAATATATTTAGGTATCTTTAAAAACTAATAATTTCCATGCAGTAAAAACTAGCGCACGTACGGTACCTAGATTGGTAAAATACAAAAACGCATCCCCAGGGCCAAGGGCTACGTCCGTACTAAATTTAGGTATATATACGTATAAGCGCGCGCGCGCGATCCGATATTATTATCATGACACAAGCGGCCGGCCGGCCGGGGGCGATCGCCCACGAGTGTGCGGCGGGTGTTACCGAATGACAACCGAGCGTTCAGGCGCTATCTCTATCTTTTCGCTTTGCCTCTTTTTCAAGAATTGCGCTGGATGAGACAACAAGCTTTTCGACAGTGCTCGCGTTGGCGATAGACGGTTCGGCAAGGGCGCTCTTAAATAATATGATTGTCTTCTTGTTCGTTACATAATAATTAGCAGTCTGATTGTTGTGTTTTTATTTTTATATTTTTGACAAGTTGCGCAGAGCAGTGAAAGAATGCATTCTAAGATAAAAATAAAGTTACTACTACTGCACCACACCACGATGTGCAAGCAGTCAAACCTATTGGTCAACAATTCCCATGCAACTTCGTAATTGTCTGCAGAAAATTCCAGAGAATCTATGACAGACTTACCCTCAGTTTCCCACCTTAAAATTATCGCAGAATTAATGTGACAAATTGAAAATTTGTCAAATTAATTCTGCGATAATTTTAAGGTGGGTAACTGAGGGTTAGCGTAACCGTTTAAAGATGATTCTAAATAATGAAATGTTTGAATTTGCGTTATTGTTTTACAGTAACTACGTGCACTAATGACGTGAAAGTGTCGTGGACCTCCAACCAGTGTTCATAGGAACCGTCAAAGTTGGGAATAGATATAGTAGGTAACTTGATAGAATGGTTTGAACTGGTCGAAGGTAGTTCAGAAATGCTGGTAGATTTCTCATCAGTACTTGTCATACATTCAGCAAGTGCAAGAACAATGTATTATTCCCTTTCAAAATCCTCGCGCGATTCGAGTTGTTTTTCAATCTCTGACTCAGGACTTATGTCCTCTATTTTACTTTGAACTTGATTAAAATCATTCGGGTTTGCGATCCTACAACGCGTAATTTTAGTTCTGTTCGCTGGTTATTAGATAAATCGACATCATCAAACGAATTCACATACTTTTTAAAATGTGTTACATTTGATCGATGCTCGTTTCTTTTTGAGATCTTTCATAATTATTTCAACTTTTGCATCTGATATAAAGCCATTGTGGGAATGTGGAAAGGCGAAAGGTTTATATTAGATGATACTCACAGCTGAATCACTGCACTTTGTGATATTCTGATGAGCTAAAGCGTCTGCACCACACCACGATGTGCAAGCAGGCAAGCGAAATGGCAAAGCACTTAAATTGATAAAGCACAGTATCACACAGGTGAAGAAAGAAGGTTTTGGAGATTTTAGTTGGCACGTCTCACCAAAAGATCTGTAATCCACCGTTGTATTATATCCACCATAGGTCTCTCAATCGTCCGGTTTATTTGCGTAGATGCTTCGGCTCGAAGGTTCAAATTATGTAGCTACGCGTATCTGCTACGGGGATTGAGGCGATAAGAAAAATAGTTGATGATTTTTGATATTTACTTTTGGTAAAAATTACAGTGAGACGTGTCGTTCTTTGATACAATTTTTGCCCTCGTTGCCAATTGGCCCTCGGCCAATCGCAGTGGTGAACTGCGCCACGCAGCACGTCGTGTCGCGAGGCCTGATCAATCACAGCCAGCGGTTCCGTTCAACAACAATATTGATAAGTATGTATTCTGCTCCGTCTACCTTTCTCACAAACATTTTGCCATTTCTGACCCAAACGTACTTGTAGTTCAGTTCCTTAGCCTTAATCCTAGCCGCAGCGTGAAGAGTTTTGTTGCTGGGCGAAAGGTGTTCAACAACATAGACAGGCGCTTTCTGACCGGCAAATCCAAGATGTTCACAATTAAGTTTGTTCTGAGGATTATTTTGGTTGTATTTAATAACGGACGCTAATAGTTGATCGCGCTGCCTTGGTGATGCCAATTGAACTACTATGGATTTCGGACGTGTACTGGATGGATTGGTTTTGGCAACTCGCGTACAATTAACTTTGTTTACAGATATCGGGACAGGTGGAACTACATAAAATCTTGTAATACATACGTCTTTCTATCACTGTCTCTGCACCTTAAGAGCGGACAACCCGACATACTTTTCATACAAACGCTCGTACGTGATTATGCCGTTGTAACACATCTATCTTTGATTTTTTTAAACTAATAAGTATCGTGTGCACTATATTCAGGTTTCTATCGAAGCAGAAAATAAAAATTTGGAGATACCAATTCAGTATAATCCTGCAAAAATCTGGCTTTTTGCATACATTTTACCTGAACTTTGGCCGTTCATAATGTATTCATAAATTGTAAAAGTAAATATCTCGATAGAAACCTTACAAATGTAATGGAGATTCTAAATAACAAATTTTTATTTCTCAAACTTATACGGCTTATTTAAAAACACGTATTTCTTGGAATAAGTTTTATGAAATTTTCGAACACCATTTTTCGTTCAATGTTATCGCGGCCTCACTTGTTTGTTAGTCAACAAGGCGATATGAGGGGTGCGGGGAGACGAGTCGTGCGGGGTCGGGCGGGGTGAGACGCCGGAATTGAATGAAGATCGCCGCTCGCTCGGGTAGTAGGTAATGAATTTGTTGAGTACTGCGCGTACGTGTGTGTGCATCGTATCTATTTCATTTATTTAGAGAATTCTGTTTTACCTACTACAACGATCTTGCTTTTTTATACCAGACACTGATTTTTCTTTCAAAAGATTTAGTACTTTTATAAGAAACGCACCTGGCATTAGTGAATACAGACACCGAATTTGTTTTGATGGTAGGTTTTGAAGGTAAGTTAGGTAAGTAGGTAGGGTTAGGCAGGTAGATTAGGTACCTAGTTTAGGTAGCTATAAGCTAGGGAAGTAGTAAGGTAGTTAGGGTAGGTAAGTAGATAGGGTGGGCAGGACCTACTTACCTACTCACTCTACCTACCCGGTAGATAGGGTAGACAGCTAGGTAGGGTATGTCATATGTGGGTAGGTAGGGACCCTCGAAACACCCGCCAGGTGCTCGCCATACTTCCTTGAGTATCGGTATAAAATTATAGATATTTTTATCACTACTCAGTACTGATCAGGCTGCAACGCAACGTTGCGAGATGGCACATCACCGGCGCGGACAAACGGCGCGCGAACTTGACGCGTGACGGAACGGCAACAGTGCAGTGGCGGCTTATATTTGATTTGATCAAAAGCAAGCATCACATTCGCAAATCGCAACAGTTTCTTACTCCGTGCGTTGAAGTTCCGCGTGACGTCACGTAAAGTGACATCACGATCCCAACTCCTGAACTTTGAGGAGCTTTATCAATTTTTAATGATTAAATAAATAATAAAATACGTGCCCAATGTTTTTCGATAATCTAACTGACGGACTAATTATAATTATTATTTATATCAGTCTACACCGAGTTACCGACAAATGGTTAAGTTTTTTAAGTACCTACCTACAAAACACAACCTTTTCATTTAAAAAAATACGCAATTTCACTCGATTTTGACGTAGTAAATTACTTTAAATTATTGCTTTTTTATTTTTTGTTACTGTTTTGTTATATCTCTATTTCTGATAGGTAGGTACTAACTAATAAATAATATTCATAAAAAAAGAAAATCAGAAACCAACAAAAAAAAACTTTTTAGGTAATAATACAAACCAACCATCTTGATACATCAATCACTACAAACCAAAATTCACGTAGGGTTCACACGCACCAGGCACGGATGAAGTCCCTGGCCAAGCGTGGGTTCTGGCTGTGGGGTTCTGCGTGACGTCACGTAAAGTGACATCACGATCCCAACTCCTGAACTTTGAGGAGCTTTATCAATTTTTAATGATTAAATAAATAATAAAATACGTGCCCAATGTTTTTCGATAATCTAACTGACGGACTAATTAGAATTATTATTTATATCAGTCTACACCGAGTTACCGACAAATGGTTAAGTTTTTTAAGTACCTACCTACAAAACACAACCTTTTCATTTAAAAAATACGCAATTTCACTCGATTTTGACGTAGTAAATTACTTTAAATTATTGCTTTTTTATTTTTTGTTACTGTTTTGTTATATCTCTATTTCTGATAGGTAGGTACTAACTAATAAATAATATTCATAAAAAAAGAAAAACAGAAACCAACAAAAAAAAACTTTTTAGGTAATAATACAAACCAACCATCTTGATACATCAATCACTACAAACCAAAATTCACGTAGGGTTCACACGCACCAGGCACGGATGAAGTCCCTGGCCAAGCGTGGGTTCTGGCTGTGGGGTTCTGCAGGGATCGGTTTTACAAAATCTCTTGTGGGATGTCGCATACGATGTGGTCCTGCGTTTTGACCTCCCCGTCGTCAAGGACTGGTCCAAGCGCTTCACCATAGTCTCACGAAGAAACCGGATCTCGCCCTAGTAGCCCTTGCGTTGGACAAGTAACTCTATACAACTGTGCTGTCGTCTGCATACTCAAAGCGACGGTTTTAGCCAATATAAAATAAAAGTTTTGGTAGCCAGAAAATGGTTGCTACCTACGTCCGTTACAGACTTTGAAACCATTCAAACAATGTGACCTAAACCGGTTTCATTATGGCAATAAAACGAAGATGGAATAGAACACGCGACACGCAGCGCAGCAGCCGATCGCTCAACCACTACGCCAACTTACACAACAACCAAGTGTGTCGTAATTTATGTAGGATACCTACATAAAGTACGAAAAAGTATAGGTACCTGAATGATTTATTCTGCTTACGGAGTAGCACAAGCAGAACACATTATTATTTAATATTTATTTATCCAGTCCGTATTGAGGAAGCTAAAATTTGTAGGTATAATTACTTCCGACTTCCGAAACTAAAGTTATTTTACACTTTTTAGTGTTTCTACTTTTTAAGTAGATTTTTTTTTGTGAAAAGTTTTTATTTCTCTCTTTATAGTTTTAATACACTATCACTCAAATGAGCAAGTTCTATAAACATAAATGAAATTTGGCACAGATGTTTAGAAGCCCACATAGAGTAATATATGCGAATATTGTGCAGTTCCAATAATATTACATACATACGTGTCGAATTGACGACACGGTTGGCGTAGTGGTTGAGCGATCGACTGCTGTGCTGCGTATCGCGGGTTCGATTCCCGCACTGAACAAATATTTGTATGGCCGACAGATAGTTGTTCCGGATCTGGGTGTCTTGTGTATGTGAGATGTTTGTAAACGCACCCACGATACTGGAAGAAATTCATAGAGTAGGATATCGATTTAAAAAAACCCTTGTTTTGCCGCAGGGTGAAGAACATCCGTAAGGAAATAAAAAAAATTGAATAGAATATACTATTTGTACAACAATTTTTCTGAAATCGGTATCTTTTCGATAGTCGGGTTTTATTTATTTTCTATAAAATAAAAATATGTATGCCAATCTGTATTCAGACTATTTTATTTGATCAACCGCCTGTACGACGTAGGTACCTACGTACATTGTAATTAAACCTACTAATTTTAGCTGCCTCAATACTGACTGGATAGATAAATAATAATGTGTTCTGCTTAAGCTATTCCATAAGCAGAATAAATATATTTAGGTATCTTTAAAAACTAATAATTTCCATGCAGTAAAAACTAGCGCACGTACGGTACCTAGATTGGTAAAATACAAAAACGCATCCCCAGGGCCAAGGGCTACGTCCGTACTAAATTTAGGTATATATACGTATAAGCGCGCGCGCGCGATCCGATATTATTATCATGACACAAGCGGCCGGCCGGCCGGGGGCGATCGCCCACGAGTGTGCGGCGGGTGATACCGAATGACAACCGAGCGTTCAGGCGCTATCTCTATCTTTTCGCTTTGCCTCTTTTTCAAGAATTGCGCTGGATGAAACAACAAGCTTTGCGACAGTGCTCGCGTTGGCGATAGACGGTTCGGCAAGGGCGCTCTTAAATAATATGATTGTCTTCTTGTTCGTTACATAATAATTAGCAGTCTGATTGTTGTGTTTTTATTTTTATATTTTTGGCAAGTTGCGCAGAGCAGTGAAAGAATGCATTCTAAGATAAAAATAAAGTTATAGAGTAAAAGTGTTGAACCTCGGCACATTTTTATTGCATTCTACATAATTTATCTAGTAGTAAACAATCTATTGAACTCGTAATTATGATGCAATATCTTGTGAAAACACCCCGATTGCTGTATGTTTTTTTTTTATGGTGTATAATAAAGTATATAATAAATAACTTTTGAACGGCTTAACCGATTTTCATTAAACATAGCTAAGAACACTCTTGATAAAGACACCATTCAAACAAAAAAAAAACGAAATCAAAGTCGGTTCATCCGTTTAGGAGCTATGATGCCACAGACAGATACACATAGACACAACCATTCTTCACTCCACTATCTATGATGGTGATGGTAAGCGTTGACGTGGTACGTACTTACGTCTTGTAGTCCGATGATGGAACAGGTTAGCTGGAATTTGATCATACAATTGCATCACACACTCTCCAAAATGTTACCGATAAAAACCGAAAAGCTGGCAACTCGGCGTCGATACTCGATGTTCAAGGCTCTGGAACTTTGACTAGACCAGTGCATCGTTGCTGATGAGTTTCTTGGCCCGTAGTATTCCATTGTATCCATATTTTTTCATACACATTCCCTATTAGAACAGTGCTCGCTCATACATGGATCTTTTGGCTCTTGAATGATATCATCAGGGTGCGGTTGGTACTCATTTTATTGGTACCTTTTTTTGTTGTTATTTTCTTACAATAGTCCTACGTGGCCTATGTTTTACATTTGTGTAAATCCCAATCTCGCTGAGGGGCCAGGAGTCCATAGCACAGGGTATCCTAGTTTGGATTCCTGACTCCCACAAACCTTTGTACCTACAATATATAAACAAAACTGTACTTCGTGGGTGATAAATAAATATTACTATTATTCATTTTTGAAATTATCTTAGATTTTTTTTTCAGAAACAGGTCGGCGTCATTGGTTCGAGCCACATACCTACTCCTTGACTGCTATCTTTGGGACCTTTAGATATCGCGTTGTGACAATCACTAAAATGGCACCACGGCGGGCGATTCGAATGTGTATTGTAGTTGTCACCTCATAACATTTTCTCGTAAAATGTCGAGATAGTTCATGTTTAACGCATTTGTCCCACCCAAAACTATTTGATGATACATAAAATATTGTAGTACATGTTGGTAATTACCTACATTCATGATTACCTACAAAAAAGTCCGCGAGGCTGTCATGTATAAATATTATACTTGAGCAACAATAAACCATTTTTGTTCAAATTTGTCCATTAAAACAAGAGTACGATGAAAAATGTTGACATTTGCGAGGTGGTGAATATCTCAAAATATCCCAAATAACATTACAAAAGTAGGTATTGGTGGAAGCACTCATACCATGCAGGCAGAGCCGCGGGCTGCAGCTAGTATAAAATAATATTGACTTTTAACCTGTTAGCGTGTGCTGCCCGCTCACACATATCAATGTATATTTTTGTATCGAAAACAAGTACCAAAGTAAGTGTGAGACATTACTAGGTTTTTTTATTTGTTCTGAATTATTATGAAGTCGGCTTCATTTTATTTCATACTTGAACCCAAACAAGACCAGTGCAGTTAATTTTTATTTTATTTTAAATTCATGACCATAATATATTATTTTGTGGATCCATAAGAAACACATTTCCGCAGTCTCAACTAAAGTTTACTTTAGCGAGTTTTCTTTTTTAGTTTTTGGTACAAAATAAATACTATTGTGAACGAGCTAGTGTTCATCGTTTGTGGACTATCTTTGAGGTAAGTTATACAAGATTTATATTACCTACCCTTACTTTCATATGTATGTCTGGCCGATTAAAGCTGAAACATGGCGTACTTAGCTACCTTTTTTTAGGTACCTAACTTTGAAACACATAATAATAATAATGACAAAGATAAGGACTGAAATTCTTTATTTCAACTATGCAACCAAGCTCACTTTTGAACGTCAAAACTGTAAATTTAATGTTAATAATAATTGATTCTACCGTCCATTCGGAAAAGTAGCTTGTTATGGAGAAGAATGGACAAGAAACTCAATAGAACGTATAAGAAACTCCATATGCTACTATGGAGCTGGTTTCATGATGGAACCGGAAGGTGGCCATAGCAACTCCTCAACAGACACGATAGTACCATCATGTTGGGGCTCATTGGATATGTATTGACAAATGTTAATGTTGGCAAAATGTGGACTGTGTGTGTAGATAGGTCAATAAAATTGCGACTCGCTGCCACAACTAACTTTTATTATTTTCTCAATAACAATTTTATGTAAAAACGAGTAAAAAATCATAAATTTATAGAAAAAGGTCGCAACACCATATGCCATGTAGCGATGTCGCATTACCTACTGGGGCCCTCCCAGTACGGCTAACTTTCTCGCTTCTCTTCAGCGTTCCGCCTTTAGTGACAACGTCAGCTACGCGCACGACACGAGAATGATGGGGTCTTTTCCCGGATACACCTTGATCACGCGCCCCATACGCCACACTCCTCCAGGGACTCAAACTGTAACCGTAATAAGTGTTTTTAACACTGTTTTTTAAAGCAGTTTTAAATGTAACAGATACAATAATTTTACCAAATTTAACTGTAACCTTCTATATGTGTTAACAAGTGTTAATATGTGTATCTGAAATAAACAGTTTTAAGTATAATTGCACAGTATGGCAACAGCGCGCGGCTCGACGATGCGCGTTTTCAACGCCGACGACGATCGAATGTACACACACACACAATAACGCATTCAATATAACATATTTGTTCAGTTGGCACCCCGGCGGTGGCAAGAGCACGAGCCTGCACGACGGATGAGATCATTAATGATAGCGTGCCGCGCTATTCGACCTGCACTCTTACTACAGGAAAGGCCATGGTGTCCGAAGCAGTCAACTGCTTCACCGCATTGACAGCGATGTGGAGCCCCACAAGGAGTGCCCAATCGCAGTCATGTAGTGAGTCGTAAGGTTGTGTCGCCTAGCACGCCTAGCGTGCCTATGTAAGGCGACGGTAGTGCCTGAAGCCAGAGGCCCGAAGCCCAGTTAATTACAGCCAGCAGGCGGGCACGCTCAGCAGTATTGGCAGACGTATTCAATCAATCAATCTGCCTAGCCATTTTTCCCAACTATGTTGGGGTCGGCTTCCAGTCTAACCGGATTCAGCTGTGTACCAGTGTTTTACATAGAGCGACTGCCTATCTGACCTCCACAACTCAGCAACTGGGTAACACGGTACCCCTTGGCTAGACTGGTGTCAGATCTCAAGCTTCTGACTACTTGTATTGGTAGACGTATTAATAAGGTTATTCCGTAAATGCGCGGCACGCTAGCATTAATGATCTCACCCGTCGTGCCCTTGCCACCGCAGCTGGGTGCCAGCTGTCTTAGAACCCAATGGCCTGGCACGCGTCGATGGTAAGAGACCAGTTGGTATGACCATAATGCCATGGAAGTTGGGGAGATCTTTGGTGTGGGATGCAACTTGCGTCGACACTCTTGCACCATCCCATCTTTGTTTTCATCCTAGCACGGTGGGCTGCGCTGGGGCGGCTGCTGCAGGTGCTGAAAACCTTAAATGGCGCAAATACAACATCTTAATTGGTAATTATGTGTTGGAGCTGTTTGGGGTTGAAACATTAGGGCCTTGGGGTCCGAGTGCACACCTATTATTTCGGGATATCGCCAAGCGGTTGGTCGACTCTTCACGAGACCAGAGGGCTGGCCTTTTTTTTGGCCACAGTATCAGCACTGCCATCCAACGTGGCAATGCTGCCAGCCTTCTGGGCACTTTTTCTGTTGACAGCAATGTGGACGAATTTTTTGACGCCCCGTAATTGTACATATTTTTATTCTTATTTTAAGTTTTAATATTAGTTTGTAAATAATGCACATATGTAAATAAAAAAAAAAAATTGAGCATAGAAATTTTTGTTCAGTTCCGAATCCGATTTCTGACCGCACGAGTGAGAAACTTGCAATTTGATTTATTCACCATATATCTTAAGGTCAATTAATTAAATTGGAGCTTTTTCTAATATGGACTTAATGCCTGAGGCATTCTCTACCAGTCAACCAAGGGCGGTGAAGAGATAGCATGGCAGGTGCATAAAATAGAAAAAGAATATTATAAACGCAAAATTAGTAGTTAATATTAGTTGATTCCGAACTCATTATTTCAATTATAGTTTTATAATTAAATCCTTTGAATCCATTTTTATTATTTCACTCTTCACAAAAGTTCACATCAGTTGTATACCTACATTTCGGTCGAGGCTACGGCGTAGCAAGGGGTGCTACGAATCTCCGGACGAGATCCGGCTACCCCAATAACCTTTTGAGCGCCAAGCGGTACCGAATGCGATGTGTCCCCCAGCGCCAAGCTATAAATGTATAACGAATATATAGTCAAAAGTAGTGATGTGGGTAATTATAGTATCGATAAATGTTACTCACATGTTTTTTTTTTATAAATGTACCAGAAAAATAGAAATAATGACGTATTTCGATATAACAATAAATAAAATAATGACAAATTTCGATACCTTGTTTTATTAACAATAGTTGTGATAAGAATTAGCAGAATACACTATAGATAATGACCAAACAGATACATAACTCAATTTAGCCATAAGAAGTTGGCTACATCCCTATTTTCTTTTGGCGTCATCCAGTAGTCTTCTAATCAAGACCGTGGCGCCCGGAGCACGTAAAATTTTAATTTTTATAGGGATGTGTATGTTCAATTTTCTTTTTTTTTTCGTTTATCGATGTTTGTGTTTATGCTAAACACACATTAATATTATTATTATCGATTTTGCTTGGCCACGTTACGCGCTTCGTTTCTGAATTCGGCGTAACGCATTCAAAGTAAGAACGCAATTTTTGGTATGTTCTGTATTCTGAGATATCATACTAATTTCGAATGTAGATACCTACTTACGCCAATCTAATGAGATTATTAAACTTTATTTTTTATTTTTCTTACCGTTAAGTAATTTACACTACACTCAAAATGTTCGTCTGATGTACTCTCGTATTTATCGGATTCAGCTTCCTAATCCACACCTTGTACGATTTTGAAAAGTTCTTCAGAACGTAGTTAATTCATTAGCTTCACATTTTTTTTTATCGATAACGATCCATAACAGCGCTGCTCTATCTCAAACTGACCTTGATGCACTTACGTCAATGACGTCACAGGTTGTCTTCTATTGATTTCCATGGCGCACGAGGCACCGATATATATTAGTTTCGTAGTGACGGGATCTTTTAATCAGAAAAAATCAGTATTAACCAAAGACCGGCTTTGTGTGTATTAAAAGATTTAAGTAAATATATGTGTAAGGACTAGCAAAATTACGTACATTCTCCATAAGGATCTCATTTATTTCAAAACTCAACATTTTGATTCGAAATAAAAGTGTTTTTTAAAACTTTTGTGTATATCGACACTTTAGAAACTTAATCAAGTAACCACGGCACTAGGCGTCTTCCTATAAAGACTACGGCGCCTGGGACACGGCAACAATTTTGGCTGGTATTATTTTTCTGTGTTTTATATAAACAAAGGCCACTATTGAAATAAAACATTAAGTTTAGGGTTTTAGGCAAGAGTAACAATACGCACATAGCATTTGTTCATGTATTTTAATGTAATAAACGATAAGATTATATATTGTCTTCTAATAAAGACGTGGCATGGGGACACGGATACGGTTGTCTTCTATAGAAGACCGTGGCGCTCAAAAGGATAATCACCGACGACTGGAACTGGCAACGTACAACACGCGAACACTTCGGACCGACGAGAAGATCACCGAACTCGAAGAGGAATTGAGCAGGTTGCGATGGAGTATTACAGGGTTATCTGAAGTCCGAAGAGAGGGGGAGGACTCAATAATCCTCAAATCCGGTAACCTGCTCTATTTCCGAGAGGGTGACCGGCAGTGCCAGGGTGGTGTCGGATTTATCGTCCACAACTCCCTTGTGAACAACGTGGTGAAGATCGAAAGTGTGTCGACCAAGGTAGCGTACCTTATACTTAGAATATCCTAAAGATATTCGCTGAAGGTCATACAGGTTTACGCCCCAACCTCGGCACACTCCGACGACGACGAGGTAGAGACCATGTATGAAGATATCTCCAGAGCCATGCATGGTTTCAAAACTCACTTTACCGTTGTCATGGGGGTCATTAACGCGAAACTGGGCAAACGAGACGAGGGTGAGCTGCAAGTGGGGCAATTTGGAGTTGAAGGACGGAACCACAGGGGTCACCTACTGGCCAGTTTTATGGAGAAGGAGAGGCGTGAGATGATCCTGCAGTCTTCAGATGAGACGTGCAAATACCGGCAGTTCAATAGACAGACTTCTAAATCCTTGAAAAGAGACCTCCGCCGCTTTAATACCGAGCATATTAAAGACGCGATTGAGCGAAATATGGCTCTAAGGGTTTTTCAGGGGATCTGGCTATTAGACAGAGCCAGCTCACCAAACTGAAGACTGACAATGGCAGGATCGTAACCACCAAACCGGAGCTTCTCAGGGAGATCGAGACATTCTATGGACAGTTGTACACATCAATCAGCAAGCCCGTTGTGAGTAAAAAAAACAAACGAACCAAGAGCTAGATTGACCAGACACTATACCGAAGATATCCCTGACGTCAGCCTGTACGAGATCGGGATGGCTCTGAAACAGCTTAAAAACAACAAGGCGCCGGGTGATGACGGAATCACGGCTGAACTCCTGAAGGCGGGTGGAAAACCGGTCCTTAAAGCCCTTCAGAAGCTGTTTGGTTCCGTCATACTCGAGGGCAAAACGCCACAGGCATGGTGCAGGGGTGTGGTGGTACTCTTCTTCAAGAAGGGCGACAATGCCCGGCTGAAGAACTAAAGGAACATATCACTTCTTAGCCATGTCTACAAGTTGTTTTCAAGAGTCATCACGAATCGTCTCGCGCGCAGGTTTGGCGATTTCCAGCCTCCCGAACAAGCCGGATTCCGAAAAGGCTTAAGCACCGTAGACCAAACCTGCCTCTCTGTTTAGCGTTTTTGGACTACGAGAAAGCCTTCGATTCGATCGCCACCATGTCAGTCCGTCTTCAGGATCAGATCTCGAAATCATTACAATCTTAATCTATAGTTAGTGGCACGGTGGTATTTATTGAATCAGTCTTTTTACTTGATTATAATATTATTAGCTTAACAAGTAGATACTAACTTCTTATTAAATATAAAGAAAACATGATCGTTAAAAAATAAACATTAGGTATCGTAAAGAATACATAACTAAGTAGGTACAACACAACACAATTAAAACATTAAAGTTTTCTGCAATAGAATTAAAAAATAAACAGTTTTCTATAAATAATTAACATTCAAGTAAGAATAAAATATTAAAAGATGGCACTGAATTGTTAGTAAAACATCTGGTATTATTCTTCGGGTCGAGTCTAAGCAGGTCGAGTGGACGCGGACCTGTTATGGCCACCTGCCCGCTCCGGAGACGAAAGGTGTAACTAAACTTATATACTTTGCAAACATTTAAGTAATATTATTATTTAAATGTTTCCAAAGTACATAGAGAACGCAGCTGGGAAGCGCGTTTTTAGGACGGGTGCTGTCCATGGTGCCATGACCCCCCGGCACTTTACGCACCTGGGGGTGGCGTAACAGCTGGCCTGAGAGTGGCCATAGAGTTGGCAGCTTTGGCACTCAAAATCAAAATCATTTTTTTTTATTTCACATAGGCCTACATGGGCACTTATAAAACGTCGACAAAAGGTGCACGGTTCGGGTTGGTTGTTTCCTATGGAGAAGAACCGGCAAGAAACTCCATGGTTACTCTTTTAAAAATGGTTTGGTTTTACAATATTTCCATGTTACAGCATTAGTACTTAGATATGGGGGGACAACATAGGCCCGACTTATGACAATAAGTCGTTAGAAACTAAAAAAATAAAATAAAAAGATTATATATATTATATAAAAAGTTAACAAATGTTAACTAGCATCAAGAAGGCCTACAATGTTCACACATTCACAAAACAATTGGTAAAAGAATCTATACAAAGGTAAAAAAAAAATAAGTATAACAAGACTAAATTTAACATGTGGCACAAATGTTGTTATCAGTGCTGTAACTATTCTTAGCCTTTGCTAAGAATAGTTAGTTCGGGATCATGATGGTTTATGCTGAATGGATAGTTGGAGAGTGCATCTCTTTGACATTATTATGTTTTTTTTATTTTATTTGTGATGGGTTTGCTCTTGACTCTAATCTAAGTCATATGTGACAGAGACACAATCGACGATGGAGTGAGTTTACCCAGAAGAAGCCTGTTCACTCTAACTTTGAAGAGATTCGGGTTGAATGCGTTCGGAAACACAGACGCAGGTAGTGAGTTCCATTTATTCGCTGTGCGCCCTGTGGCTATAAAGATGATTGAAAACCATTGTAAAAAGTCTAATTAAAAGAAGGAAAGAAAAAATGAGATTGAGAATAGTTAGAGACATCCACATATTTGTGCCGTTTACAAGTTACCAGGGAAGCTGCATGCGCAGAAGGAGCTAAGGCCAAATGTTTTTATCTTCAACGTAGTCCTTGATTTTATAATATGCTTTTTTAATAAGGATACGTTTGATGTAGTTTTTGAACTTTCCATCGGTCAGTTCTATAACTGACTTTGGCAACTTGTTATAAAAGCGTATACTGTTTATAAGAAAAGTCTTGCTAGTTTTCGTTAATCTGAATTTGGGTATTATAATTTCGTGCTTACTGCGTCTATTTAAATTATGGAAGTCGCTTCTAGTTTTGAAAAGCCCTCGATTTTTACGGACATACAAAATACATTCCAAAATATAAAGTGAAGGTAGAGTCAGTATATCGATCTCTTAAAATTTTTCTCTGAGGGACTCGCGAGGACCCATTTTATAAATTGCGCGGATTGCCCTCTTTTGTAGGATGAAAATTGAGTCAACGTCTGCTGCTGATCCCCACAGCAGAATGCCATAAGACATAATACTGTGGAAATAAGCATAGTATACTAACCTAGCTGTAGCTACATCGGTTAGCTGCCTTATTTTCCTTACTGCATATGCAGCCGAACTTAACCTACCCGAAAGAGTTATAATGTGCTCAACTAGGGTGGGTCGGTTACCCTAGTTGGTTCACTGACCAACTAGGGTGGGGCGGTAGGGCTTCTCAATGGAGATGCCTGTCAATGAACAAAGGGATTAATTCCGTATATAATAATAATTCTTTATTAACATAATGAATACAATTTGGATTATAGGATTCCCTAGCACCTGCGCTAGTAAAAACTGTGTTGCAGGTGCTATATATGGGATTGTGCCCTCCAGTGTGGCTGCACACAACCAACACCATGTCATATTGCTGGCCTCCTCTGGCTTTATGCAAGTGGTGGACAGCGAGGACGGGGACATTCTGGGCGAGAAGATCGTCACGGATGTAATCCGTGGGTTTTTCTTTAGGGACACGGCGAATAATCACTAGCGTGGGCGTGTCCTCAGGGAGGGAGTAGGTGTGGCAACTAAATTTCTTGCCTTTCGAAGCCGGGTCAAATCCCAGTAGTCGCCTGAGGTGGGATCCGGTATCTTGATGCCTTGCTTGCAGGCACGGGACCTGTTGAAGTTGATCATACGATCAGCACATGCTTTGGATGGCTTATTCTGAAGGAATATCGTCGGCGGGGGTTTCAGCTTCTTATCCGAAACGGCCATGGGGCAGTAGGAGCAGCTTGTCCGCGGGGAATTAGTTGTGGGGGCGGGGGCTGATTGCGCGTCAAAACAGCTTTGACGGCCCGGGAGAGGGGCAGGGGAAGGCGAAAAGTGACGAGAAGGGAGACACAAAGATCTTTTTAGCCTGTGAGGTCTGGGAAGGCTTCCTATCCTTTTTCTTTTGACTCCTGTGACGGTTGTAAAACCGTCTTCGTAAGAAGGCATAGCAAGGGACTCCACTACTTGCTCATCATCAGAGCTTTGGGCTCCCTCTTTGTAGAGGGAGGGCGTTGATTGGACTTGATAGCCCGATATTCGGCCAGTGAAATGGTCTGGGTTTTGGTCGGGGGATGTGGCCTACCTCGGCGAGTCGTTGACCGGTGGACTGAACAGAGGGGACGACGACTCGGTCGAGTCCTGGGCCTCGCTCGGAATGGAAGCCTTGCTGAGCACAGGGGCCGTGGTCTGGCCCGAAGCGGGCGAAGTAGGGGTGATGGTTTCTATGAAGGCTGCGCCATAGTGCGTTTTAAGTTTGGGGTCGTTCAGGAGAATCTCCTGAAGGAGGTTGACGCATATCGATAGCGTCATCGTTATTTTCCGGTTAATCCGAGAAGAGAATTTTTCCCCGGGTGGACGAACCCGGGGATGTGTGCAATCTTTTAATATTCATAGTTTTACACCCAACATATCCTAGAACTACACTACTTATGCCTCATCGATAACATACTCTTATTCTACACTAAAACATGTACATGATTTAATGCCTTGCTGATAATAATACAATACTCTTGGCCTAGTCTTTAATGTATTATTGATTTCTATTCAATTTATACCTTATTGTTAAGATCTACACCTAAACAAACATCTACACTTAAAAATACCTCTGTGCTACTGGTGTCTCGTCGCTAACAGGTAGGAAGGTGTTCATTGCCCACGTTGTTTAATTTTTCTTTGTCGATAACTTCTGACGCCACCTTCCAATCTAATCTGCACATGGCCCTTTCCCTGTACGGTGCCGAGCTTTGATGGGTGACAATCTGGCAGTTCGGCAAGTGAGTGTTAGAAGTAGCTTGTTTTTGCGTCATTTGTTGTATAGGTGTTATCTGGTTTTTAAAGCATCCTACACAAATGTCAGTCTCTTTAGCAAGAGAGGTTTTGACCCTTGTCGCCTGGATTTTATTTTCAATGTTAGAATATAATCCGAATATAACCCCTTACGAGGCGTCTGGGTCCATCTTCGGTAGGTCACGCCTCCAGAGTACTCGCCCCTGGTACTCAAGAGAAAATGTGAGTCGCATCGTGATTACTCACTACCATTTGTCCAGAATGGTACCGGAGCTGTAAAGCCGCTCACAACACGCACCCCAGCACGCCAGCACTAGCGCAAGCACCGGCACCAGCGCACCTTGTTGGTGCTAGCGGATTCAATCCCCGCTAGGGATGCCAGAGAAGCTGGCTCCCATTTCTCCAGAATGGTCCCGGAGCTGTCATGCACGCTCACCTCTCAATACGAATCAACGCATCTACCCAATGCCTACAGCTGGGTTGCCGGAAAACTAATCCAACGGGTAGTCCTCTACTTTCTATCCAGGAAAGTGCCGGAGATGCAGCTCGCTCACAGGAGCTCACTTGCTTGAGGGTTACTCACGAACCCCGCGTCTGACCACCAGGTGGCCCTTTGCCTTAGGCCGGTAACTTCAGACACTTGTTGCGCGCGAGGAATGACGCTCGACCCACATGTAGCCGAAAATAAAAAAATAAATACGCGGACAGTCATGTTGATGACGAAGCGTTCTCGAGAAGTCTAGACCAAGGCTAAAGCCAACCAAGGCCCTAAAGTTTTCTTTAGCTAGGTACCTACACCTAGCTAAAGAAAACTTTAGGGCCCACTTGCGCCAAAAACTTAGTTGCTAACAAGAGGTTAAATAACAAATATGTCATACATGTGATTTTGCACAGTCATGGGTCAGAATTGCAGTCGCAGCTCTATTACTTTCTTTGGGGATATGTAAAGTCACTAGTCTACGCAGATAAACCACAGACGTTGGACCACTTGGAAGTCAACATTCGCCGCGTTATTGCCGATATACGGCCCCAGTTGCTCGATAAAGTGGTCGAAAATTGGACTTCCCGATTACGCTTCTTTCGAGCCAGCCGTGGCACCCATATGCCATATAAATCATGATTAAGCATTAATGGCATAAGAATATATTTTTAAACAAAGCCATTAACATAAACCCGTTACATTTATGAACATACCGGTTTTCCTCAAGAACGAATTTGCCTGTAGTTTGTGCATACGCAGTTACATCACTAACTATAGAACATTTATGGTTCCCTTCTTGAAATCGAATGGCGTGAGATCGAATAACACTTGCTCGAAAACGTTTACTCGGTAGTATTTGAAATCGATAAATTATGAGTGCGGCAGTTCACTACCTCGATGCTTCAAAATCTCGAATAACTAGAAGCTCGAATTATCGGCAGCGCGAAGGCCCATTATCTTGAAACATCATTTCTCGACCGACCATCTAATCCATTTACAGAATAGAATTTAACCGACTACCGAAAAAGGAGGAGGTTCTATGTTCGACTGCATGTATTATTTTTTATGTATGTTGTTATCAATTTCTCCGTCAATTATAGACCGATTTTGTAAATTATTTTTGTGTTTGAAAGGGTATACTCCCAAGGTGGTTTCATTGTCACCAAGTCAGAATCTGATGATGGGATCCCATAGAAATTTAGGGAACTCCTTAAATATTATAATAATCTTAGGCAAGGCTCGGACATGAGCTTTACACCACAAGGAAGGGAATACACCGGAGTAAAGAGAAAGTTAATTAAGTGGAAAATAGCAGGAAGAAGTCGATCCAAAGCATACACGATCATATAACGACTGATGTTATCGCAGTCCACAGCTTTGGATTTAATGGATAGGATTATCTTTTTGATCTCTCCTGGGTCAACTGGAGTGAAGACAAAGGGAGAAATATTGGGACGCGTCAGACCAGCAAGGTAGTCGATAGTTTGAAGTTTGGTTAGACTATCTAGCATAGGCACAGTAGAGAAATAGCGACTAAGATCGTCTATCCAAATTGTGCTAGGAAGGTCTGAATGCTGAGATTTGCCGATACCTAGGGTCCCAAGGAATTTCCAGATATCGGTAGAAGATGACGAAGAAATGTTATTTAGAATGTGGCGTCGTTTAGCGTTGCGTATCATCTGATTACACCGATTCCTAGCTGTCTTGAACAAGGTCCAATTGTCCTCTGAGCGATCCCTTTTAAATATCCTAAATGCACGGTCCCTCCGTCGCATTGCCATCCGGATTCCCCTATTCGTCCAGGGAGCAGGTGGACGCTTCAACTTTACTCTCCTGACAGGAGCATGAGTGTCATATAGTTTGGTCACAACATTGTTGAACACACAAACTTTGTCATCCACTGTAGCAGCTTCCTGCAAAAGTGTCCAATCAAGATTCCAGATCCTCTTCCTTCGTCGCTTGTCCATCACGCGCCATTATTCCTGTCTGTTGTAGCACTGCCCGTCACGAAGGTAAAACCAGAAGTCTATTGGGTTTTTAACTAACCATTTGCACCGTTGTATTGTTTTATTGTTCCTTATTATTTCACTTAGATGCACAACACGTGTTTTATTATTTAGTGTCCTTATATTATTATATTCACTTAGGCTTAGCGTTCTGGGCCCATAATCTCTTGGGATTTATGGGTAGAGGTGGATACCAATGAAACACCGTTTTTAAGGGTATCAATAATACAGTTTAATTACCCTTTACTTGTTAAATTGGAAGGTGTGTTTCAGTAATACTTTGTGATACATGTGTTCCCTAGCGCGGCTGACGCGATAGTGTGTAGTGACCAGATCACCAGATGGGATTTCGGTCTCAACTAGGTACCTGAGAAGGGTTCGGAGACAAACCACATAATAGGTTAGACAGAGACAGACATAGATTTGTTTTTGTTAAACTCCAATAATTGATTTTTCGAAATTCCACCCCTAAGGGGATAAAAAGGGGGTTGAAAGTTTGTATGAAATTTTTAGTGTTTGTAATTTGGACACACGAAATTTTATATTCACGCTCTTGGTTGATAAAAAGAGTTCATGTATTTATTGGTTTTTGGAAATTCCACACCTAAGGGGGTAAAAATGGTTTTGAAAGCTTGTATGAAATATTTACAGTTTGTAAATTGGACACATGAAATTTTACATTTACGCTCTTGGCTGATAAAAAAAAATTACGTATTTATTGGTTATTGGAAATTCCACCATAAGGGGGTCAAAAGGGGTTTGAAAGTTTGTATGTAATTTCTACAGTTTGTAGGTTGGACACGTGAAATTATAGATTTACGTACTTGGTTGATAAAAGAATTCATGTATTTATTAGGTTCTGGAATTCTACCCATAAGGGGAAAATAAGGGTTAAAAACTTATTTCTTTTATTTTTGAAACTTTTATATTTTAATTATTTTGTGTAATTTAAAATGTTTAATGCTAAACCCTCATAATTGGTACCCAAGATACAGGCTTGCCTAGTAATATTATATATAGTAATATTTTTAAACTTTAAGTCCTATTTTTGTTGTTTTGTTTTGCTTTGTGAATTTAAAACGGCACTAGAATCACTGTTCTAGCTGAACACATTTTCGCACGAAAGTCATATGAATTTCGACACATAGTGATAAATAGAGGGTCGCGTGTACGCCTCTGCACTGTTGAGGTGACTTCATAGTAAAATCAAATTCTGCCCAAAGTTAAAGACATAATATAACCTTCCTAAAGAATGGACCAGACTCTAGCATTACACATCATGTAGATATAAGAAAAAGTTGTAGGTAGTAGATATAGAATGCTAAAAATAATCTCGATCAAAAATATTGAAACTGGCACATTCTGTTTTTCAGAAAACGGAGTGTGGGCAGCTGCGTCGCAGTGTTCGTGCATGAAGGTCGCCAGGACATGGACATGATTGAAACTGCGAATGACTGCCCGTTGTAACTGTCTCTCCTTACAGCTATATCACGAGGTAAACGAACAAATCACTTGATGGACAAATAGATAATTATTTTAGGCCAGAAGACCGAAAACGCTAATTAAGCGAAAGAACGCGTTTTAAACTCTAACTAATGCCATTTTAACGCAAATTTGTGTCCGAAGAAATGGCGCCGATGACAATCTGCAATTTTTTCGTCATGGGTGTCATTTTCATGGTCTTCGGGTCGCTAATAATCAATATAGGTATGGGGTCAAAACCAAAATCCAAGATGGCGCCGACGAAAATTTGGCAACTTTTCCTCACGGGTGTCGGTTTCGTGGTTTTTGGAGACACCGATTAGATAAGAATATGGAGATAAAACGCGCCAACGAGAATTTGTCAATTTTTCGTCACGAGTGTCATTTAATAGTTTTTAGGGTCGGTAGTAACACTACCTTTCTAAAGATAATTATTATGGATTTTTTTTTCATTACGCGTAAATGATTGAATATGCACACGGTACGCGTCGTCGTAGGTACATTTCGTTAGGTCACATTGCAATTGGTTGATCTTCTTTCTTTTTTATAACACAAGTATTTACAAAAAGTATTTACCTTAATTACAATAGTTGAAAGAAAGAAAGAAACATTGTTTATTTGCGCCAGGCACGACACATACCATAAAAATAACAAAAAATCTTAAATACAATAATTACAAAGTATGCGTCACAACTACGCAAAATGGTCATCGCTCAGCATAATGCTGGGACTCGTGTGCGAGACAGAGCCACAGCGCTGGTTTTCAGCGATAGCCGGTGTCGACTGGGTGACTCCGAAACAATTAAACCTAGGGGCAGTTGCTGAAATTGTCAACAACCTTGTTCAATGCACAGGTTTTTTTCACACTTACTCGTATTGATGATGTGTTCCTGTAATCAATACATATAATAAATCTGTAGAAAAGTCATTTTTGTACATCGAAAATATTTCCAAAAAAAATAGCCAGGGTGTTAAAGGAGAACCAACAGAACCCATTTCAAGCATTTTTGGATTTTTTGTCGGTTTCTCTGTTTATCTGGTTGTCTGTGTATATGTGCACGCATCACGTAAAATGTACGAAACCAATGTAGGTAACTTTTACACATAAATATTGTGCGTAACTTGAACTATTATTTAGTTTTTGTTTTATCGCAAACGGTTCACACTATGAAAAGTTAGATGAATTTAAAGTGATCAAGAAGTAAAATATCGCAACATTAGCAATTCAGATACTCGGACTGTTGAACTCCATATTCGATAGATGGCGTTGTGCATTTCGCGTTATTTTCTGTATGGCGGTGTTAAGATTTACCGCGGAAAAATGAATATAAAAAAAAAGAATTGGTAGGTAGTTAGGGACCCTAAAACACGCCCGCCGCGCCCCCGTGCAGGTGAACCAGGGGGGGTCGAATCAACAATATACCTTCAAAGGCTATTTCAAGTGTGGCTAGAGCAAACATTATAATTCGGGAGTCGGGACCTAATGCACGTGACTAAAAAAATACGTTTTATGAGATTTTACTCTCTAATCTTATTACTAATGTTAATAATAGCGTTGACGTGCGTGCAATGCGGTTCGTAATTTCGCTGCCGCTATTGCCCATCTGAATAGCCTAATGATAAACGTGATGGCCTACTACATTTAAGATTGCGAGTCCAAGTCCCAGCTAAGGATAGGTATTTTTAACCGACTTACCAAAAACGAGGAGGTTTTTATTTTGCTTGCCTTCTGTTTATCGAACCCGAGCATCCTCATAAAATTCTTAGAGTGAATTTTTTTAACCTTATAGATATACTTTATTATCATATCACACTTGTAATCCCGGATGGGACAAGCAGATATGCTTCCATAGTCCACTCTCATTGCGACAGTTGGGCGGACAGAAGGGGCGAGTTTTGCCCATCAACCGGGCACAAGTCCAGACTCCGAAATGTGTAGTTAGCACGACAGTTGTCCATATTTGCTTGGCCCAAAATTTAGCCACTTCCACGGCGTCGTCGGTGGCAGCGCATAGATCATCTACTTATGTTCTAGGCAATTCAGGGACTTCCAATTTGTACCAAAATTGTAATACAATTATGGTACAAATTGGAAGTCCCTATAGTCTACTCCAAACGGCGAAACGTTTACACTTTAAAAATAAAAAATCATAAAATATCGCAAGACCCCTTATCCTTTTCTTACTACTGCTTCAGAGTTTTCAGTCACAGAAGTTGCTCTCTTTGTTTACAGAAACACTCAGCCAGACATTGACTACGTTTGTTGTGGAGAGCTCCGCGGGACTGCGAGTGCCGCCTGCCTCTGTGCTAGTACTGTGTAAACCAAGTAAAGTGGCCCCAGAACTGACATTAAAAAAATACATTTTGATCAGTAGATTACTTTGGGCATGCTATTACTTGTAAAAACATTTATTTTTTAATTACATGATTTCTATCAAACTACTCTGCGAAAATACCGAAACAAACCCAGAGGTGTATTTAGTCCAGACATTATATTGGTGAGTTCATTTGAGGACTATGCAGACTAGTCCCTGAGCTGGTCTCTTGAGGAAACAACCACACAGATCTGAGCGGGCCTGTCATTGCACCTTTTTAACAGTGATCGTGTAGCTCAATTCGACACAAAAGGAGCTCAACGATTCAACGAACGGTACCAAAAAAGAGACCTTTCCTATTTACAAACTCCAGGCAGCAACGGAAAAATTCGGTGAATAGTGGAAAAACCCAATAAAGTTTTGTCCGACCTGGAAACCAAATCGAAACTCAAGACTAAAACCTCCCGCTCAGCAGCCTCAAGGCCCCCGGGACTAATGAGGAGCTGCAACATGTTCAAGAGGCGTGAAGGAACGTCAGGGATTAGCGGCCAATTGTTCGAATTCAAGTTACTCAGCTTGTTATATTTTAGAGCGTGTCATGACGAAAGAATTAAAGCATTTCAATTAGCTTCAAACGTCGACAACATGGGTGCTTTCGGCGATATATTTATCAAGGTAGAAGTCGAAAAGTTTGATAAACCTGTCTTTGTCTGTATACAAGCTAAACATATTGAAAACAAGAAACAGACACTTGCAATCGATTTAGCTACTTACTTTATTAGCTATTTGAAAGTCAGAGAACATTTCGATCCCAGTACATTTAATGAAGCAGAATGTTTGTTCGTTTTATACACAACTGCAAGAGATGAATTTAGTGATGACTCGAAAGTAGAAAGGAGCGTTTTCTCTATTATGAATGATTTAATCGGCACAGGCGGAACGGCCAAGCAACCGTACAAGCTATACGAAGATGTAGAGTCTCTATGCAAACTAGCTATGAAAGAACAAATGATCTCGCTGGCTGAAAAATTGGCAAAGTTTATAAACGATGACGGTAATTTTCAAGTGATGCTGGCTGACGAGTTAATACAACGCTATCATGTAGTACTCGCTCAAAAAGCACTCGACGTATCAGAAATTCAACCTGGTAGATATCGAATCGCCTCCTTTCATCAAGACTTCTTTGATGCTAATGAAGAACACCTTACTATGTTCAAAGATTCACTGATCAGACTAATTCTTAAAAACAGAAAAATAAAACGCAACGATGTTAAAACATTACTGTCTGAATTCATAACTAATCCCACTGATGCTTCAATACTTAGCAAGCTGATAGGTACCGTTATACCATACAACAATGGTCAGTTAGTATTTGATAAAACAGACAAACACGATATTAAGCCAGATATTATGAAATCAATTGACGTTTCTCGATCGACTGTTAATAAAGCAGTAGAACTGGCTGCAAAAGAAATATTATTGTCTCCGGAGTTTAAGTTAAGAGTCCCGGTGGCTTTCGGGAATAAAGATATAACTCTAAGCGGCAGTGATGAAGAAATAAAGAAAAGAATAAAATGTCTATCGTCAAAAATCACAGACTTATTGGAGAAGAGTAATTCCGATAAAATAGTAACTATAGATGAAACTTTGGGAGATGGATTCCTGCAGCTAAATGGAGGTATTGCTGGCGCCATCGGCAATATATTCGTGCTTGACGATGGCACTAAACTGATGAAAATTACAAATAACGGGGATTCTCTAGGCTCTCTTGCTAAAATTCTGTATGATAGACTGAATGACGAAATTGGATTGATCAATGAAAAAAGATCAAATAATAAAATTCTCAATTTGTGCGAATATAAGTTCTATTTTAAAGTTAACAAGTTTCCTAAACTTTCTTTGGAATGTAGTGAAAATGAAGAAAACGCGAGAGATTTCTTAAACAAACTTGTTATTTACTCGAACCAAGCTGATGATGAAGGCGTAGAAGACATTTTAAAAAATGAAATAGAAGAGAAACAGCTCACTCAACCAAATTACCTTCAAGTTCAAGCTGACGCAATATTATCGAAATATCGTGACGAAATGCTGAAATGGTGGAAGCAACCAGAACAAGCAGAGATTCTCACACGAGAAAGTGAGTTATTTCAAAAGGCGAAAAAACACATTATGAAGGACCCACTGCTAATTATCTTAACTGCGATGTATCAGAATAAAATGAAACCTGCTAATTACACATTCACTGAAGACACAGTGAGCTCTTTGAACTTGCAGAACCAAAACTTGAATACTGTTATTATTACAGAGAACAGCAGACGGACGGTTGGCAAAGTGATACAACATTTCAAAGATAAAGAACATGTTGTGGTAGATCTTGAATATATCGTTAAACTACCACCGAATGACCATAATGTATTATGTACAGAGTTAAGGGATGTAAATGCAGGAAAACTTCTAATATTAGTATGCGATGAAATAGAAAAAGGTAAAAATGAAATTCTAGAAAACATTGTAAAAGCAGTTCTTGACAAAAACACCGTTTTTATTACAAATCATTCGTCTATTAAAATATTAAAAAAATATTTGCCATATCCTCCAGTACACGATCAAGAGAATAGTCTCAATATCATGAGTGAAGAACCACAGGTGCAGATAAAAAATAAAAATATATGTTATAATAGCAGAAGTATCCTACCTCCCTCACCCTCCCTATTTCCCCCACCTCCCCCAACTCAAACAAAACTCTGCTACCTACTGTAGCTTTCAAATGGTGAAAGAATATTCAAAATCGGTTCAGTAGATTCAGAGATTACCCCCTACAACGTCACCACTTTACGAAATCTTAAACTTTACCTCTTTTTAATATTAGTATAGATATGTGAAAGAATATGTTTTGATTAAAATAATCAGTCAGGAAACAATTGAAGTTGGTAAACTCATCGTCAATAGGAATTATAATGAAATAAAACACTTGCATGTTGATAGATGCGTTAGGAAGTCGTGAGATAATGTCGACGCAGTTGTCGAAACTCTTTACAGTATACCAGACGACGTTGTGCTTGTAACTGCAGAGCCCTGAATGGGCAAGTCAACTCTACTGACTCATTTATCTATTAAAACAAAAGAGCTCAAACCAATAGTTTGGTTTCTAAGGATTAACTTATTGGAGTACTTGACAGAATTCAGCAAGTGGAAGGAAGAGAAGACTGTCATCGATACATTGTAGACTATACAGTTAATGTGTCAAGTTATACTTCACGATAAGCTTGGCAAAGAAAATAATATAGAAATTACGCTGGAAGAAAAAGACAATGTTGTGGATCTGAAACATTGTACAGGAAACCCTTTGATTCAGTTTGAGTTGAATTTGATTCTCCAATTTTATTGTAAGAGAGACATCATTCTCCTATTTGATGCTTTCGACGAAATCTGCATTATATGGACGTGGTTATGACATTTCTGGAATGTGTCAGAAGTGATCCTTTTAAGCAAAGATTGCGAATCACAAGTAGGTCTAAAACGAAATAAAAAATATTTTACTGGGAGATTTCGGGCTCTCATACGAAATACTTTATTTCACCAATGACGAAATGATAAAATATCATCAGATATTGTGTGAAATTCATATAGGTTTAGAAGAACTAAACAGCACACAGAACGAAAATATTAGAAAATTCGTTGAGTACATGGCAGCAATCGGGAAAAACAAACAATAAATTGGTATGCATCTACAGGGCCATTATTGGATGTGTTTAAAATCGCAGCCTACTATTTGATTTCTGAAATTACAAAAACAGGTAATCTGATTATCTTCCATCGATGAACCAACCTGTGAGGTAAATCTATTATTGCTGTACCTAACAACGCTATATGTCATAGACAGTATTGATGACAAAAATTCTAAGGAACGGTATCTACGTATAGATGTGGTTACTTTTAACGTTTGCGAAAGATTTGTGGGAATTAAAATTAAAAGACGGTTTTAAGAGGAAAACGCAATAGACCTCCATAATCCTGATATTGTTATGACTTACGACAAAGAATTTGCAGATTCTACTTTCAAGCACAAAAAGTTGGTGGCTTATGCTATTTTCAACGAATTCAGTGCAATGTTGTTTAGTGTGAAAGATATGTGAAGAAATGAAAGAAATTATAAATAACTTGGGAAAGGGAGAAGAGAAGACAGGCCTCATTGATAGTGTGGAAATTGGAAGCCCGATATTTTTGACACACATGTCATTCACTGAATACTTTGCAGTTGAATATGTGTGTAACTGTTTGAAAATCGGGAATGATAGTGAAAAGCCTACATTTCTACATTTGGTATTACCAGGCCCAAACATTTAAAAGTACTACTCTTACTCAGTATTAATAAATATTTTTAAATACAACGAATTGATTAAATATAGAAACTGTAGAAATATTTACATACTTTTCTTGAAATATTTAAATACGTGTACAAAGTCTATGAATAGTTCCTTTTGGTATAACATAAAAAGAAAAATATAAATGTTTCAACCATTTCTACCAAATCCAATGATTAGTTGAGCTAGCAAGAGGTCAGACAAGGACACTACCAGCGGAAACCCTCTCTCCAGGACCGCTTTTGGTTAGCTACCGCTTATAAGGAAATAGCTAACCTAGGTGTATGATGATAGATTTCATTTTAGCTAAACAAAAAAATTTGGTACACAGTCTAGTAGTAAGAAATGCGTATAAAGTCTTTGGTGGTAAGTTGGACACTATTAACTAATAATTCTGTGCTCTCGATTAACACCAAATGTTTTTGACCGGTAAGTGTGTATCAATATATGTATGTATAAACATTTGTATGTTATACATACATACATATAAGTTCAAAAAATTAAACCCGACTACTGATAATTCTGTGCTCTCGATTATCTCCAAATGTTTATGACCGGTTTGTGTGTTATACATACATATAAGTTCAAAAAAGACATACATAGATACACATATATACATACATACATAAAAGATCATAAAATTAAACCCGACTACTGAAAAATCACGCTTTAAAAAGTAAGAAACAAGAAAATATTCCCTTTAACCGTGGTCGTATGCTACTTTGCAGAATATATTGTTTTATTACAGTAGATGACATACGACTACGGTTATCCTCTGAACACCACTATGAATCTTTCAGATGACAATATATTCTTGTTACATACTATTTAGAGCGTTATTTTTCAGTAGTCGGGTTTCAGTTTTTGAATTTTTATTTTAATATAAAACGGCCAAAGGCCAATATCGTCGTTTAACCCGCAGTTTCCCACCTTAGAATTATCGCAGAATTAATGTGACAAATTGTCAAGCACGCGTTATCTTCTGTGATTGGCTGTTGAAAATCCATTCAACCAATCACAGCAGATAACCGTGCGAGGGTAAGTGCAAACATGGTCAATAAATTAAATGTAAACTGATCATGGATGTAGAATGTGGGATTGTCTGATCACGATGGAATTTGTATTCACTGCTTGATTAGTTTACTTATCATAAATATTTAAGTTATTGTTTTAACATATTTAAAAATTGTAATATATTGTGACACGAGAGCAACTGCCGACAAATTGTTTTACAGTTAGGCAGACTTTATGAATTTAAAAGTGTCAAAATTTTCAAAAAATATTTTATTTTTATAGGTTCTAACACCACATATGTCATTTTTATTTTTGACTTAATACATAGTATGTTTATTAGACATGGAACCAAAAGACGCAGCGTTTGTTAAATTAAATACGAGGCTTTTAAGTAGTGGTGACGCGTAGATTTAAAAGGAAAACAATGCGTATGTCAGTGTTGAACAGAAAAGCCACAGCGCTTAACTCAATTTATTGTATTGCCATAGCAATAGTGCGTAACTCAGTTTTATCAGAAAACTGAATTATGTGCACCTAAACAGTCGTATGAAAAGTGCCCGAATTTGACGTTCGTGAACTTAAGCGACGATATGCAAATTACATTAGGTAATTATTATATTATTATGTAGATATTTTTTTTATGTAATGTGTGTGTATGTTTACATTATGTAAAAACTACGCATGCATAAAAATACATTTAATGAGTTTACATACTATTCTTTATCATTACTGTGTGAATATAATATTACTAGTAATAGTAAGCGAATGTTTGGACGGATCTGGATGAAATATAATGGTGTCATAATAATTATGCCGGTATTATTAAATTTATATAATACTTTTTCCTTGGAATAATAAAACACTTTTCACGCAGGCAAAGCCGCGGGCCGAAGCTAATGGTATAAAAATATAATTAAATTATTAATTATAGTATGAGATCCTACTGCAAAAGTCTCAAAAAACGTTTACAGGTATATTGTTTTAGATGAAACTTAAATCTTCTGAATGATTCTTGATAGTAGAAAAGATTTCTGCAGAGTTGCCTGGTTTTTTGAACGTAGTCCTATAATTTCTCCTGTATCGTGAGTGCATAAGGAACATCACCTAGCTCTCAGTCAGTAAGCCGCCATTCATGTTGTACCAGCTTTGGAATTCTTTTCTTTTCTTTAATTCTTCATTTGGTTCTCATAAGACACTAGTCTTCAGCACTTGTGCAGCATCTCTCCGCAGACCATGGCCCATCCCTCGGAGTACGCAGCATGCTCTGTCACCTGTACTTGCGAGGACCTTATGACTGCGTCACTGAATGGTGTTGCCGTGGCTTAATTCTAGGTCAAACACAATATTTTATTTTTATATTTGCCATCGACACGCTTAAAAGAAGTTTTAAGCATCAAGGAAACTGGCACAGGCTGCGCCTACCTGAGAGCTGGTAAACTTATTTTTCTCTGTTTTCCAAATCACTTTCTTTCAAATGACGTTGAATTCACTAGAAAAACTTCTATAAATATTTGAGTTATTTGAGGTAGGTTTTGTGGTGTCTTAGGTTATTACGTTAATTATTATCTATTATTATTTTAGATAAAATGCATTTTTTTTAATTATTAAAATTACAAGATAACCATTACTAGTCGTAAATCTTTTTAGTTTTTAGTCGCAATATTAAAAAAATACATAAAATGAAAGCATCGATCAAAAGGCGCTGAAAGATAATCTCGCTCTACCTTGATCATAGGCTAGGGCCGGCACTGTACATTTGCACGGCATTAATAATACACATATTTATCTTAAATATCTGTAGGTAATTTACTAGGGGAATGTTTCATCCATATTTACTTATATTTGTTTCTAGTAATAAAATCGATGTATCAATTGATACTATTCAACCTATATGTTAACACATCGCATGTGTGTGTGAGTACACGCACACATTATGTACACTTCGAATCTAGAACAATTAATATTTAATTTAAATTAAAAATTATGTCAAATATTTATTTTATTGATTTTAACCTGCATTGTGTTATTAAGAAATATACCTAAATATTTTTTTGTTTCTGTCATCTTTATCAATGTTTCCCCTGTAATAATAAATAAATATAAACCTAGTTTTTCAATAACATTTCAGTTTATTATTTCCCTCTCCATCCATACCTCTACGATAGAGGACCACTGCCTGCAAGACAATTGGGCAAAGGACTATTTTTTCAACCACGGAGGTATAGCACAATTATGTGGGACTTTAACCCACTAAAACACCACGGGGTCACTGTGCCGCTTATGGCAGTAACACGGACAAGCGTAAGCAAAAAACCTCCAACCCGCCGCGCCTGTCCGTCACCGTACTCTCCTTTGGGGAGTAACCCCCACCACCGGCTCACCAGAACACGTTGCACGCCGTGACCACCCCAAGGACCAAAACGTCACATGGGCGCCAGACGACCCTCTTGGTCCCCTTGTGACGGATCAATGGCCCCGCCACCTACCATTTTTCGGATGCAGAGGATAGGGAGAGCGGCCAACGATATACCGACACTGCTCCCCTGCGGCCCCACCGCGTCCGCCATGAGACGGTGGCGATCACGTGCAGGCCGCGGTGGGTAGGGAGAGCGGCGCACCGTAATACCAGCACTCCTCTCCCGTCGTGGCCTCCAAAACTAGGGCACAGGCCTAAACTAACCCAGGTAAATAAAATACTTACCATTTAAGTATACTCAATCTTACTAATATTATAGAAGAGAAAGTGGGTAAACACAACCAATCTGTCATGTGTCATGTCACTGTCACTGACATAAGACAGATGTCAATGGAAATTGACAGTTCTACTTCTCTCTTATGGCCTCTCTGTACGATCATTTTTTATTTCTCGAGTTAAATAAATGCCTGTTCATCCCTTTTGTTTGTTTCTTTTACGGCGATAACCCTTCAGTTTATGGGATATTAAAAGCTATAAATCGAAGTTTATTTCCACATATTTCTGAAGAAAAACATTATTCACATCGCCCGGCATAATTGGAACAACGTGACGTTAACCAAAATTTCAATACGGTTTTTTAGTCGAAGAGTCAAGAAGTATGTCATCAGGTATGCATAAATAATATAGCTTTTAGAAGCTAAAAGGAATTGACAATTATAATTCCTGGAAATTCATGATGCGCATGACCTTGATTCATGAAGATCTATGGGACGTCAGGCAGGAGAAAGATGAGAAAAAGGATCAGAAATCTCTCGCTAAGATTGCTTTATCAGTGAGCCCCGCGGCAATTCCACATATAAGATGTGCGAAGAGAACATATGAAGCTTGGAACAATTTAGTTAAAGCATACGAAGAAAAGATCTGTGCCGAAAACTAGGGCTTCTGAGAACTTTGTTCGCTACAAAACTCAACGAATGCGAAAACAAGGAAGTGTATTTAAATAAAATAACAGAAATTTCCCAACAATTGTGTGAGATAGGATCGACACTGGAGGATGACTTTGTAGCCGTCATAATTTTAAGTGGTCTAATAAGTGACTATGATCCTTTCATCATGAGGATTGAGAATAGCAACGTAAAGTTATCCAGTGAACTTGTAAAAGGAAAGCTATTACAAGAAAATCTACGTAGAGATGACAAAACACACAGTGCCTTAAAGCCAAGGCACTGTCTGTGTCTGTGATACTATAACACGGATACAACAAACAAAATATTCCAGGTGTAAAAGAACTGGACATTTTATAAAAGATTGTCCTAAGGCAGCACAAACATCAAAGAGGACAACAACGATAAATACAGGATCATATGCACTCCATACTGCATTGTCGGCCAACATAAAAAATATTGTATATTGATAGTGGTGCAACGGGACATAAGTGTGGTGATAAAAACATAATGAGTGATTTAGTGCTTAAAAATTTATCAGAGGTAAAAATTGTAAACGGTGATATCTGGCACACTAGCGGGCAAGGTACAGTCCGTCAGTCAAATGAAAAATGGTGATTTAAAGAATATAAGCAATGTTCATTATGTACCTAATTTAACTACTAACTTGTTGTCTGTAAGTGCCAAGAAGGGTTCAAAGTTGTGATTGGTTCTAGTGATTGTAAGATTCATGACTACGAAGAAATAGTGGCCACAGCCACACTCCGTGATGGTGTTAACCAGCTAGATACCACTGAATATCCATTAGTGTATTGTAACTTTGTGGAAAATAAGTGTACTTCTCTTACTGAACACTTTATTTAAGAGCAGACCCCTATAATGAATGAGTTACAAGTTCATCAATGTGACTTAGCTACAGGTGATACAGAAACTTCTAAGGCACAAAGTGTGATGAAGGATGTGGCTTCACAAGAGGTTTGGCATCGTCATTTGGGGCACCTAAACGATCGAGGTATGGACTTATTAATGAAAGGTATGGCTTTAGGCATTAAGTATGATACTAATGTTTATCAGCAATGTGTGTCTTGTATAAAGGGTAAACAAACTCGGTTACCCTTCCCGAAGAAGTCTTTTAATATGACTACAGAAAGTTTGGAACTGGTTCATACAGACTTGTGCGGACCTATGCCTTGCCATCATTAAGTGGAGCTCAATACTTTTTGACTTTCATAGATGTTCACACAAGAAAAACGTTTGTTTATTTTGTAAAGAGGAAAGATGAAGTTTTAAAAAAAATACAGAATGGAAGGCATTAGTGGAAAATCAGTCTAATAAAAGACTCAAGACACTACGTAGTGACAACGGTGGTGAATATATACATTCTAAGTTTCAGAGCTACCTTGCATTATTAGGCATGAGACTACAGTGCCCCATTCACAACAGCAAAATGGGGTTGCCGAACGTGCTAATCGGAGTATAATGGAATAGACTCGCTGCATGCTGCAAGAGACTGGCTTGGGAAACATGTATTGGGCAGAAGCGGTCAACACAGCCGTCTACCTCAGAAATAGATCACCTACCATTGCTGTTAAAGCCAGTACTCCTGAGGAAAAAAGGACCAATAAAAAGGTAAAAATATTACATCTACGTATATTTGGTTGCATTGCCTGTGCTCGAAAACATAATCATAATAAACTAGATGCATGACCCAAGCATTATATATTTGTAGGATACAGTTACAAAGGGCTACAGATTGATCGACCCTGAAAATCCTAAGGACTGTATAAAGACTCGTGATATAACATTTTTAGAAAACAAATAAGTTAATAATAATGAGGATATAGAAAATATCACACCTAGTTCTAATACTGTATATAGTAGTGATACTGATGGTCAGGTAACTTCAACTACATACACATTTACTGTGGACCTCTCTGATGACACAAATAGGGATGAACAGATCCAACCACAGTCTGTGGAAAGCCAGAGATTGAGTACGATTACGGTAAAAGATTCTGATAGTGGGACAGTTATATTGCTGATAATACAGCCAATGTAACATATATTCCAGATGAGACGCTGGATGAAGAAGATCAAGTCTGGATTTAGAATATAAAGACTCTGAAATGGGAATGTTAGCATGCATGCTTGTAGAAGTGGGCAACTTGGATGAACCACAGAAAATTAACGAAGCACTGCATGGTCCCGAGGCCAACATCTGGCGTCAAGCAATGCAAGATGAGTATGAATATTTTAACTTAAATAAATGCTGGACACTTACTGACCGCATTCAAGGCCAAAAACCGGTCAAATGTAAGTAGGTGTTCAAAAGAAAGTACAGTTTAAATGGTGAACTTTTGAAGTAAAAAGCCAGACTTGTAGCTAAAGGCTATACCCAAAAGGCACGCATAGATTATAAGGAAACGTTCTCTCCTGTCGTAAGGTACTCAAGTATTAGAACACTACTAGCTATTGATGCTGAACACCACTTAGACATTGAACACACACACATTTATATGTTAAGACGGCATTTCTAAATGATGAATTGAAAGAGACTGTTTTTATGGAACAGCTTGAAGGATATATCTCAAATGGAAATGAAGATAAAGTATATAAACTTAATAAGGCTGTCTATGGCTTAAAACAAGACTCAAAGGCCTTGTATGAAAAGATTAACAGTACTCTATGTGACAAGTTAAAATTCCAGAGAACATATTCTGAACCATGTGTCTATTATAAATCAAGTTGTTATAGCGGTTTGAGAAACCTCTTCATCCTTGTGTCTATCATGAAAAGTGGACTGTATTTGAAGGGTTCTGGCAATAGTGTGTTGAAAATAAGCGGGAAAATATTCACGGATCAATTCGGGCGATCTAGTATGGAAATGAGGGAAGTAGTACGCCTTACCTTGTAGTGGTCGATGCCAGCCCACGTGTGGCAGCGAGCTGGTGTTCTTCTACTCCAAAATGGCTCCTTCAGGATCCACACACTTCACACAATTGTTTTATATCCGCGAGGCGGGTTAATAGACACGGTTCACAAGGTTCTCTGCAATCTAACTAATTAGATGCATCAGTCTCCAGCCAGGTGGCTTGGAAAGCTGGCGGTTGAGATACGAGGCCCGTTCACGTTGAAGTTTCGGTTCGTTCTGGCGACCTGTCATTAAGGCGTACATAAAGGGAAAAGGAATGAGGAAGGAACGAGATAATTAAGATATCGATCGCCCGCGAAATCTCAAATGCGTTTGTCTATGTGTTTTCGGTCATTGATTTATGACATTTACAAGAGATGGCGCTACCATTTTCCCGGCCTTAAAGGGTCACCTTTAATGAAAATTAAACTTAGCCCTATGAGGTGTACTACCGTATACCTATTCAGCAATACGGACTAAGATGCGGATTTTTATATTTCAATTATTAAGATTTAAGATAAATACTGCGAGTTGCATAATACATTAAGTTGCATACCTATAGTTAAATCTTAATAGAAAATTATGTTGCGTCGCTAACTAACTAAAACTAAGAGACCTAACTATCAAGCCAGGCCTTATTGAGTCGGTAATGGACACAGACGCACAACAGGGCGCACATAGCTACCCTTTGCGGTTTTCACAGTAACAACACGGGTTGTACCGTCCTTGGAGGTATGCAATTTATCAATAATGCCTAACGGCCATGAAAGGGGCGGAGAGTTATCAGTAATGATAACTACAATAGTACCCTCTTGTATAGAAGGTGCAGGACTATTCCATTTGGATCTAGCCTGAAGTTGATGTAAGTATTCTGAACGCCAGCGCTGCCAGAACGACTGCACCAGTTTGTCAAGTAGAGTATGTCGCTGAAGCAAGCTGAGCGAGTCTGCTTCAGGAGCGGGAAGGGACAACAATGGCGCGGTGTGCAAGAAATGCGCAGGGGTCAGTGCTGATGGTTCAGTAGGGTCACTACTCAAAGCAGTAAGTGGCCGCGAATTAACTAGAGCCTCAACTTGACTAAGGACAGTTATAAGTTCCTCGTAGGAGAGGATTTGTTGACCTATAACTTTAAAAAGGTGAGTTTTAACTACCTTAACCATACTTTCCCAACATCCTCCAAAATGTGGGGAAGCAGGCGGAATAAACTTCCAATCTATATGATTGAAGGAAAGTTCTTCCTCAAGATGAGGACGAAAATCTTTAAGAAATTTGTGAAGGTCGCGTAAATAAGAACTTGCACCTACGAAACAAGTACCGTTATCGGTATATAAGCATTTAATAGGACCGCGTCGCGAAAGAAAGCGTTTTAAGGCTGCAAGGAAAGTCACTGTACTTAAATCTGTAGCCACTTCAATGTGCGTGGCACGCGTCGTCAAACACGTAAAAATGCAGAGCCAAACCTTACGGCTCTTAACACCTCGACCACGAAATGGTGTATACTGCAGCGGGCCTGCATAGTCACAGCCGGTGTGAGTGAACGCCTTGTCGACTTGGTTAACACGCTGGCTAGGTAGATCTGCCATAAGTGGAAGAATAGGACGCGGGCGGAACTTAAAGCAAGTGTTACAGTTGTGGATTCTGTGACGAATTATTCGACGTGCAGCTAAAATCCAATAATTATGCCTGAGTAAGGACATAAGCAACTCCGGACCGGCATGAAGATGTTTCTTGTGACAAAAGTCAACAAGAAGATCAACAATATGGTCATGACGTGGTAGAATACAGGGATGTTTATATTCGTAGGGTTCGTCCGAATTTGTGAGACGACCACCAACTCGTATGATGCCGTGCTCATCGAGAAACGGCTTAAGCTTATGGATGGCGGGAGTACATGGTTTATTATTTTTTAAATTTAAAATATCATTACGGAAATGAACATCCTGTACAGCTCGCAGCAGTTTAATTTCTGCATATTTCAGATCAGAGCTTGATACAGTACGTGCACTAGGCAGTTGTCTTAAAAACTTATAGACGTAAACAATAGCGCGTAGCAACTTAGACCACGACGAAACACGTAGTGCTAGCGCGTAAATTGGTGATGCCGTAACCTCAGAAACCACGGCATGAGCGACTGATTTCTGTTCGGGTACGCCCTCATGCAGTGCATTGTGTTCGAAAGTATGTATGGGCCACTCAGCTGGGTCATGAGAAACCCACGATGGTCCACGATACCACAATGGATGCTGCAAGAGCTTAGCTGGCGTGACACCACGAGACAGACAATCAGCGGGGTTCTCAGTACCTGCGACATGGTTGAAACAATTAGCGGGTATAAGCTCTATCAGCTTAGTAACCCGATTGGCAACAAAAGTTTGCCAGCGGTGCGGTGAGGAATTTATCCAGGCGAGCACTACTTTAGAGTCAGTAAACGCGTATACCTTATGGATGCGGTAGTGGGGCGATATTGTGTCTTGTATCTTGCGAAGCAACTTAGACAACAGTAGGGCCGCGCACAACTCTAGTCTAGCCACCGAAATGGTTTTCACAGGTGAGACTTTAGACTTCGCACTAACTAACTGCACGGAGTAGTTATAACCATTGTATATTTGCATGTATACGACTCCACCGTAAGCACGCTCGCTGGCGTCAGCGAAACCTACTAAATTCATGGTGCATCCGTCGACCAACCCCAGATGACGCGGGATAATAATTTCATTAAGCGTAGAAAGCTCAGTACAAAACTGCTTCCAAGCGGTGACTATATGTTCAGGTGGTATGTCGTCCCAGTCACACTTTGCTAGCCAAAGTTCCTTAATTAAGAGCTTAGCGTACAGAATAGTGGGGGCGACAAAACCCATTAAGTCCCATAGCCGAGCCACTGTGGAAAGCATGGTTCGCTTAGTACATTTATCATCTGGTGTGGTGACGTCAAAGCGGAAACTATCACAAGACTTGTCCCAGCGTAAACCCAGGACCTTATGCGGTATAGACTTCTCATACTCGATATCGGGCGAAGCCTTATGAGTATCAGGTATGTGTGCGAGAACCTCTTTCGAGTTACTTGTCCATTTGACAAGGTCGAACTGGCCTCGCTTGAAGAGCTGAATAAGCTCATCACAAAGCGAAATTGCTTGCGGTATGGACATGACACTACAGGCAATGTCATCCATATATAGGGCGGAAGAAGCAGCAGCAGACGCTGCAGGGAAATTATCGCCTTCATCAGCGACTAACTGGCGGACTACACGTAACGCGTGATATGGACTAGACTTAAATCCGAAGCAAACACGATTAAATTGGTAGACCATTATAGGTTCATGTTTACTGAAACTGTAAAAGATGCGTTGAAATCTACGGTCCGATTCACGAACGCCGACATTGAGAAACATTTGGCGGCAATCAGCAGACAGGGCTATTTGAAAGAGTCGAAAACGAATTATAATATTAAATAAATCACCCTGTAGATTGGGGCCTGCATGTAGAATGTCATTGATCGACTGTCCCGATGTAGTTTGACTACTAGCGTCTAAAACCACGCGGAGTTTAGTGGAAGTCTTATCTTCGCGAACGACACCGTGATGCGGAATGTAATATGACAGATTAGAAACGTTGTCATCTTTTAAAACCGGACTCAAATATCCCTTATTTATGTAGTCCGACATGACGTCATTGTAAGCGCTGCGTAACCCTAAGGACGCATCAAGTTTGCGCTCCAAACAATGAAAACGCCTAAGTGCGGCAGCGTATGAGTCGCCTAGCGAATAAGGGTCGTCGCAAAATGGCAGCGACACAATATATCTACCACTGTCATCGCGAACAGTGGTAGCGCGAAAATGTTCTTCGCACTCGAGATCCTTACGGCTCTGCGAGGGCGAGGCGGAAATTTCTTCAAGCTCCCAGAATCGCTTGAGAAGCGAATCTAAACTGGGATCTTGAAGAACAGAACAACATGAAGTTGTACTCGTACAGTGTGAAGTATGTGCCGTAGGTACGGAACCCATAACCACATACCCCAACACAGTTTCAATAGCGGGAGGTATATTATATTGCTCGCTATGCACTATGTTAGGCAAAAGCAAGCGCGGGAATATAGCAGCACCAATCAAAACATCGATACCGCTCGGCTCCGCAAACTTCGAGTCTGCGAGCGGTAATGTTTTGAGATGTGTAAGTTTAGAGACATCGACGAGAGCGGTCGGCAATGTCTCCGTTATACGTTCAACAATAAGCGAAGAAACGTTAAAATTAATATCATTACTAAAACGAGAATATAATTTAATATCTACGGAACCTTTAACTGGTTTTTCCGACCCACCGATTCCTTTAACTATTAAATTAGAAGTATGAAAGTTCTTCCAAAGTCCTAGACGCTTAAAACATTCAGAAGTAATAAAATTACTTTGAGATGCGCTATCTAGTAAACAACGTATTATGTGCGGCTTATCATTTACATCGTAAATTACGACTTGAGCAGTAGCGAGCAGAACGGTTGTATACGCCGTACATTGCGGGCTATCTCTCGCCGACGGCGACGCCGCAACGCTCCGAGCGTCAATCGAACGCGATCGAGCGGCGCCAGCGACAGAGGTCGTACACAACGATACCTCAGACTGTGAGGTAATAGAAGGTACTGTCGGCATAAGCGTCGGGACCGGATTCGGCTGTGACGTCACTACAGTTGATAATTGCGGGTTTTTATTAAAATGTAACAATGTATGATGACGTTGATTACATGTGCGACACTTTAATTTAGAAGAACAGTTAACCGTTTTATGTTTAATACTCAAACAATTGACACAAGCATTGTTGTCTTTCACACATTTGAAACGAGCTGTCGGAGTCAAATTATCAAAAGCGGGACATTTATATAAGTGTTCATGGATATATGCTTCGCACAGACACTTGTTTGAATTATTTAACTCAGAGCAAGCTACATAGGATTGTGGATTAGGAGCGGTCATTTTATTATTAAAACTACGCGATTTATTAGACTTATGTGAATTGTCCGAACTATTAGGCTTATTATTGTTAGCTAAGGGTGGTTGGGTATTACGGAATATCCGACACTGATCATTGATGAAGGTGACAAAACTATCTAGAGTGGGAATCTTACGATTACGTTCTGTCATCTCGAAAGCGCGAATAGTTTCAGTGTCAAACTTTTTTATTGCGAGGTGCAATAAAATGAAATCCAGAAGGTCAACTAATTTTAGATTCTTTAGGGAATTAATTGCGGTGACGAACTTGTCCACAAATAGCTGGTAATTCGAAACAGACGCGGGACCGGATAATTTAAGATTTAAAGCTTGATCCAAATAGGTAGACGCGAGGACACGAATATCCTGGTACCTATCGAGGAGTGCCTGGAACATGACTTGGTAATTCTCAGCACACGGTGTGACTCCCGCGAACACAGACTGTGCCTTCGGCGACAGCTTACCTATTAAATAGTACAACCTGTCTGCATCCGTCAGCGACTTATTGTCATGAACTGTAGATTTAAAACTTGCATAAAATAATGGCCAGTTTCGTATATCACCGTCGAACGACATGAGTTCGATTGGCGGCAACCTTGGTCTACATGTTGCGGAATCACTCATACTGTGCCTCCCGGACGGCTTATCTTCCAATTGAGACATCACACGTTTCACGGAACAATACATATCCTCGAATGAGGCGTAGGCTTGATAGCTAGGCTTCGCATCGGGATATATAGCCAGTAACCTAGCATTATAATCATCCAATAATTTATGAAAGTCCGTTCGAATATGATCTATTGTTACACAAGAACTGAGAAAGCCTTCTCTCACCGATTCGGAAGTATTAGCGACTTTAGAGCGATCATAAATTGACTGAATACGCTCGAAAAGTATATTACGCTTAGCTTCTAAAATCACTAACTGTTGATCTTCTGAAGAAGCGATTGCTTTCGCATCACGCGGCATTGTTATGTTATGTAGTTACAAATAACCACACAAACAAAACAATGTACGGTAATTATTTAAACGAACAACTATATGTAGAAAAGTAATACTACTGATTGTGACTGTACTGTGACAACGGGTTTCGCAATATTTGCGTAGTAACGAAATAAGTTTTTTCGTAGTACCCACTAACCAAAGTAATTATATAGTACAAAATGTTAATAGCATTACTATCCCAACCAGTTTTATTGCTAAGTTTGAATATTGTTTAAGATAAATGAATAGGTATAAATATGCAACCTATAGCCCGCAATCGTCGAAACGTATTCGGTAAAGTTATGATATTTATACTGCGTAGGTACCTACAAGTAGTACACCTATTTTATTTTTCTCTTATAGAATGAATGTCTACCCCGCGGTATTCGGAAAGTAACTTATTCCTAACAATTTATAATTGGAGGTAGGTGATTCCTATAAGGGCGGTTAAACTAAAAGACGCTTGAAATATAGAAATTTACAATACGACAAGTTAGTTTTAAATAAGAATTATTTTTAATAATAGCAGATACGTAATTATGAACCTGCTATAGCGGCGTTGATGGAACCACGTATTGGGTTTACAACTTGATTATGTGGGTAGGCGGCTAGGTGCCACGACCCTAGTAGGAATTTATGATTGATTCCTACGTAAGAAATAAAGGAAAATGGATATATTATAGTAATATATCCGGCTCGAAGGACCAAAAATGTTATAGCGGTTTGAGAAACCTCTTCATCCTTGTGTCTATCATGAAAAGTGGACTGTATTTGAAGGGTTCTGGCAATAGTGCGTTGAAAATAAGCGGGAAAATATTCACGGATCAATTCGGGCGATCCAGTATGGAAATGAGGGAAGTAGTACGCCTTACCTTGTAGTGGTCGATGCCAGCCCACGTGTGGCAGCGAGCTGGTGTTCTTCTACTCCAAAATGGCTCCTTCAGGATCCACACACTTCACACAATTGTTTTATATCCGCGAGGCGGGTTAATAGACACGGTTCACAAGGTTCTCTGCAATCTAACTAATTAGATGCATCAGTCTCCAGCCAGGTGGCTTGGAAAGCTGGCGGTTGAGATACGAGGCCCGTTCACGTTGAAGTTTCGGTTCGTTCTGGCGACCTGTCATTAAGGCGTACATAAAGGGAAAAGGAATGAGGAAGGAACGAGATAATTAAGATATCGATCGCCCGCGAAATCTCAAATGCGTTTGTCTATGTGTTTTCGGTCATTGATTTATGACATTTACAAGAGATGGCGCTACCACAAGTCATAATTCACTTATAATAATAGCTTTATATGTAGATGACATAATTGTTGTTAAGTACACCAACCTCTCATGAAAAAGATAAAATTAAAGAAAAACTCAAAGGAGAATTCGATATTAGAGATTTAGGGCCAGCAAGGCATATTTTAGGAATGACAACTTGTAAACTTGAAGATAAGATCACACTTGATCAAACTAACTACATTGAAAAGTATTAACGAAATTTAATATGGAAGAGATAAAATTAAAGAAAAACTCAAAGGAGAATTTGATATTAGAGATTTAGGGCCAGCAAGGCATATTTTAGGAATGACAATTTGTAAACTTAATATGGAAGAGATAAAATTAAAGAAAAACTCAAAGGAGAATTCGATATTAGAGATTTAGGGCCAGCAAGGCATATTTTAGGAATGACAATTTGTAAACTTGAAGATAAGATCACACTTGATCGAAAAAACTATGCCTTAAATTAAGCCTTCTGCAACACCTATGGAAAGAAACAGGACTGAAACTTACGAAGCCTTCTGTGTCTCAAGAGGACTGTGTCAAATATGATTTCAGAGGATTGATAGGATCACTCATGTACATTGCTGTAGGATGTCGGCCTGATATAACTCATGCAGTTAGCTACCTAAGCCAATTTAACAACTGTTACAGCGAAATCCATTGGAAGACTGCCAAACGAGTTATTCGATATCTCAAAGGTACAAAAGATTACCATTTATCTTCACAAGCAGGTGGTATGGATATTACAGCCTACGCCGATGCTGACTGGGAAGAAACGAAGGTGATCGACGCTACTACATGGGTTTTGTTTTTAAGGTTGGTACATCAATTGTTTCATGGGAAAGTAAAAAACAGCGCACTGTAGCTCTTTCAAGCACTGAAGCGGAATATATGTCGCTCTCAGATGCATGCAAAGAAGCTCTATTTATCCGCATAAAAGAGATTCTTAATAAAAATATTAAAGTAACAGTTTTTAATGACAACCAATCTGCACAGAAGTTGTGTAGAAATTATATGTTCCATGCTAGAACCAAACATATAGGTCAGACATAAGACACCATTTTATTAGAGAAAATGATATCATTGATAATACTTGTGTACTAATAATATGGTAGCTGATCTGTTAACTAAGCCATTGTCTAGAGAAAAACATGACAACTTTACTGATCAACTGTTATCAAAATGAATAAATATTGTATTAATTTACTGTATTATTGAGGATAAATAATTATTATTTAATAAATTAAGTATTTGCTGTATTTAGTAATATTCAACAAATGTAAATTTAACTTGTAGTCTAACATTCATTGTTTTCTTTCTCATAGTGTTCAATTTTAAGCAACAGTTTTGTTTATTTAAAATAAAGAAAAGATTGTGTTGTTTATGGGCAACTTTTTTCTTTATATTTTCATACAAAGATAACTTTTCTTTCAAAGCTGGGTAGGTGTTGGCGCCATAAAGAATAGCTTTATTGTTTTCGAAATCTTGAATGCCGTCAATTACGTACTGTATGGCGACGTAGTCGGGGAATTTGGCCCGCTTCCCCATTTCTTTCATAATAAGCATATACTGATAATAGGATTCATCTTTACGCTTCTTACGTGCAGCCATCATCTCGTGCATTTCTTTGCTGTTCGCAGCATCTGGAAATTCCTTCAGCACGGCTGCCTTCAGTTCTTCGTAGGTTTTGTGAACTTTTTCCGTCTTAAGCCACAGCCCTGCAGTTCCCGTCAAAGACCTACGAGCAATGATGAGCCGTTGCTTCGCAGACCATTCAAATATCTCCGCGTTGTCATCGAGATCTTGAGCCCATTTCGTGGATGCATAGGTATGGTCTTCACCACTGAATTGTGTCACTTCGAACATGTTGGAAAATACGTCTTTATTCTCCGCCATCGTCTTTCGTCTTCGTATTACGTCTTTCGTCTTTATAATGCGTCTTTGTGTTGGTCGAAAATTTTCACTGTTTTTTACGTGTCACGATCGTCTTTTTTTCCAAATATTTTTTCTTCAAACCAAATGCCCGCAATCCCGGACGAGCCCCCAAAATGTAGAATTGTGGGATTTGCGGGGCAAGTAAAATGCTGAACTGTTTACTATTGGTTTATTATTCAACACGACACAATAAAAATCTTCAAATAATCATTTAATACATCCTCTCGTCATCGCTCTCAAACTCCAACCCTCACTCTACTGACATTTCACACCTTCTGCCTCTTGCTCGCACTATCATTCCTTCTCTCTCATCACGTTGCATTCCATTCCTCATAGATTAACACTAATAAACACTCATCCTACATATATGTGAATGTCCTAGCCAGCCACGTGTAGTTGTACACCCAGCGCGTAGGCGGACCGCATCGATGGTACTGGGAGTTCCTGGTGGACGACTCTTCGTTTCAATAATACTGCCTGGCCACGGTGGCGAATGTCGTATGTCGACCTTTCGTCTTTCCTGTACACATGGTAGCCTGGGAACCTTATGCTGTCCTTAGGACCCAGGTGCGCCAGCGCCATGGAGATGTCTTGTTCCCTCAGGAGATGAAGGAGTGGGGTGACCTTGTCCTTGAGGCCGCGGGCGTTCCAGTGAACTATCCTCAGCGGCTTAGCCATGACACAAGGTTAAAAGTGCTGCCAAGCCGCCGAGGATAATTTGCTCCGCGTCTTGCCCCTGTCTAATGGCCTTAATCAGGTCCATCATCAGCTCGATAGCGCAGGCTCGCTTCTGTTTTGCGAGCTGCGGTTTTTGTGTTGCGCCGGCGGAACGTTATGTGCGCCAGGCATTTTCCTCTTCGTTATTTGTCGTAGGAGCGCGTTTCGCTTGCGCTATGCCGGCGCCAGCTTGCACTCCTTTCTTTTCCACGGCCTGCGCCATGGGTTGGACAGGGGAGGCCACTGAGGTAGCCTCTTTTGATGCCTCAGTTGCTGAGGGGTTGGGCCTCATTCCTTTGCCCTTATCCTCTTCTTCCTCCGCCCTGAGGAGGTAGCATTCCTGCGGTTTTTGGGCCTGTTAGCTGCCGCCATCAATGACGCGCCTTGGGCCTCTTCAGCTGGCCGCCTGAGTCTTTATTCTCCGTCTGTGTGCGGCGCGGTTGGGTTGTCGTGATGTTGACAGTCCCCGCACTCTTGTGTTGTATTTCCTTCTGAAATACGGGACGTTTCAAGCTGCACACCGGGTGTGGGCCTTGAGAATTCACGCAAGTGGCCGGCAGTGGCGGTAGCTTCATATAAGCCCAAATGCCTTACTAAAATTCTCGATAGAGAATCAATATCAAACCTAAACTATTTAAAAGTTCGCGCGCTTAATTCTTATCATAATAACACAAAGTATCTACCTATGCCACACTACTACACATCGCGATTGGTCGCGTGCAGAGTTTCGCATTTGCAGCATATACATATAGCTATCTCGCTTACACGTACCGGCTTTTGCCGGGATTTCAAATACTATCTCTGTCACTTTTGCACTTATAGCGATGTGCCGTATAGCAAGTTAGAGCATTGTGCGTCTACAAATCGATCAACATGGAAGATTTAAGCCGTGCATGCGTATGAAGTTGCACGCGTATACGTGACCTTGTCACCTTCCCAACTCTGCAGTGTTGCCGTTTTAGCGACATTGTGAGATCTTGGAGATTTTTAACGAGTTTGGAGACTTTTTTTAAGATTTAGCAAAAATAAAAACTAGCGACTTTTTAAAATAACGAAATTAAATATTCAAGCAATATCTTAAAAATAAAAAAATTGCGACATCTAGCTAGATTTTTCATATACCTGGCGACTTATTTTGCATAAATGACAACACTGCAACGACCCGAGTGCAACTCACTTCAGTTTCATTTACTTGAGTGGGTAAAGTTTTGTTGTTAAAGTTTTTTGTGTGTTTTCTTAGATTTTCTCAGTGATACAATTGTTTTGGTGACTTACCTACAACAATTTAATAGATCAGCGTACAAAACTAGTTGGATTGTTGGCTGTTCGCACACTAATAAGTTGTATCGCTGGTGCTGCATATTTTTTTCGAATGAAGATTCCGTTTGGAATACATCTGGTTATAATGATTTAAATAACATATCTGGCGCCATTAAAAGACACGCAATTCCCATAAACACCTGTGTGCAATGGTTTCTTTCGGTAATTTTGGTAAACAACGAATTGAGACATCTATATCACGCCAGTTATCTGAGGAAATTTCAAAATATAACACGCGCGTTGATAACAACCGTAGTGATATGTTTATTATATTCAATCTAGCACTAGCATGCCTTCAGTGAGCTTTTGTTACCTCATTCACCGCACGACAAGCAAGAGTGAAATTGAAGAAAGAAGAGGAAAGAAGAAGATGGATGAATTCACTTTTAATTTATTGTACTTAACCAGTAGTTTATGAGAAAATTGCGATGATACATACGTAGGTACCTACATACTCAGTCGAAAACTGAACTTTTTTTTTTTGAAATCGGTTGAAATTTTATTGGGCTTGCCTTATTTTGAAACCCTAGGCATGCAACTGGTGGCCGGCTGTTCCCTTGGGCGTGGGCAATCTCTGGCTGCGTGTCCCTCTCCGCATCTCACACAAGCGAGCGGGAGGTGGCACTGAACGGGCCCACGTTTGCCTCGCCAGACCTCGATTTACACACCCCGCATTTTTATAAACACGGTGGTATCGTAGACCTGGCGTACGTCCTGCCTTTTGGTTGGCAGGGCGTAGAATACGCAGTCGGGTCGTCCTTGACGTGCGTTGAGCTCTTCCTCTATCGCCTGGGGTGCTGTGTCTGCTGGCAGCCCCCTTATCGCTAACTTGAGCTTCTTATCAGCTGGCAGCAAATACGCGAACCAGCTGATTCCCTCTTCATTTTCCTCTTCGTCCGTTACCTTACTTGAGAGTGAACGTGTGTTGGATTTGTGCATAAATTCTTAAGGATTGTATATGTAACTTTGGCCCATAACCGCAAAGTGAAAGTGACCAATTTTGCTCAAACATTATTAAAATCTTTTATTGTTTTTAACCGGTCGCCGCGGTGCTTGCGCACTGCAGATCTGCCTCGCTGGCCCCGCCCACACGCAAGAGCAGGACGGTCTCCATAATTGCTCTCCCGCTTGCGCGCGCGCCTCTTTGTTGCTGTGTACTACGCGTATGCACCAAATCCCCGAGCCCATCGACGTGTGTGTGATCGATATTGGACTGCGTACAATGCCTCGCGTTCATCGCTCGCCTGCGGCTTCGCCATCTGTGAACTCCAGTGTACTGCAAGTGAAGTCTGACTCGGATATACCCGCAGCGGTGATGAACAGCCCAGTAGGTAGTGTAAACACCGCGTCGCGGTTCAAACGTCCTTGCCCAGAATTCTCGCCTGGTAGTGAACTTCAAGACCTAAAACGCGAAATACTACAAATGTTGTCTACCTGGAAAAAAGAACAAGAGGAACGCCTTACAAAATTCTCCCACGACCAAAACACCTGCCTCACTAAGTTGGTCTCCGAAATAGCGGAACTAAAATTACATAATCTGGCTATTCAAAAATCAAACTGTGAGATAGAGAAATCTATTACATTTATCACTGAACAGTACGATGATATGATTACAAAAATTGATGTTCTGCAAAAAGAAACCCAAAAACAGAAAGACAACATAGTTAATTTGGAAATAAAGATTCAGGATATACAACAGCTTTCCCGGTCATCCTGCGTCGAGATACGCAACGTGCCTGGCGTGGAGAACGAGTCAGCGTCAGATTTAACTACGATAATCAGCAAAGTCGGTGCAGCAGTTGACATGACCATCTATAAAACCGAGCTTCGCGATGCATATCGCTTACCCGGGAAACCAGGCACCGTCAGACCTATTATTGCAGAGTTCATGAATGTTCAGCTTAAAAACAAGCTCATCACAAGTGTGCGTGACTTCAACAAAATCCACCCCAACGAGGGTCGACTGAATACAAAATGCATTGGTTTACCCGGAGATCGACGCCCAGTATATGTTGCTGAATATCTTCCCGCTAGTTCCAGAAAACTGTTCTATGAGGCAAGAGAATTTGCGAAGCAAAAAGGATACAAGTTTTGCTGGACGGCGAACGGCAACATTTTCTTGCGGCAAATTGAAGGAGCGAAACAAGTTATTGTCAGATCTGAGGAAACTCTAAGAAATCTACAATTGGACATAAACCAATGACTATATTATAGCTTGCTCCACTTATCAACTAATCACTTATATAATTGCCTGAATGTTATTAATACTCAACTATCAAAACGTAAGTGCTTAAGTTTGTTCATAATCTGTATCAACATGTATCTTTTGTTTAAGCTATTATGCAAAATACACATCCCCATCATAATATGCTTTATACCAATAAACCTCACAAGACACACAACTATGTACCTAAAATTACACTCGCATTTTTTTACACTAAATAAATCTCAGTACCTATTATATACAATTACAGAAACTTTTTTACACACTTATTACTCATTTTATACCATAATTAAAAACCCTTATCAGTACCTTATTCACCTAGTTTTCACTAATTACCTTCAGCACAACTCACTGCGTCATATACTAACACACCAAGCAAAGTTTTCTAATGTCTAATGTTGCACAAGTTATTGATGACATCGATCACACGGCTTTTACAAGTAGCCTACAACTCCAATCTATAGATGACTGTAGGCTGCACTTGGGCGACATAGGAGGTCAATACTCGGTTGTGGTCCAAAATATACGCAGTATCAAAAATAATTTTGATAATTTCTTTGTTCTTTTGAGCCGATTGCATGTTTCGCCGGACATAATTATTATGACAGAATGTTGGCTTGACGACACGTATACCTGTTCCGAAATAAATAACTACGATTATCACTGTTCCAAAAACTACCTTAACCAAAACGATGGAATAGTCGTATATACCAAAACGTCTCTGCAAGCCTCTGTCTTGGAACCATCCTGCAAAGATACGAACTGTCTGGTTGTCAATGTCAGGGACGAACTCTCACTGATTGCCATATACAGGTCTCCATCTTTCTATAATATAAATAACTTCTGCGAATCTTTAACAAAGCTGATGGAGTCGTGTAAGGCCACCACATGTGCTATTGTAGGAGATCTGAACATTGACATCAAACCTGACTGCACGGACAGACGCGCTTCTGAGTACCTTGACTTAACCGGCCACTATGGGTACTTTCCGGGACACACTTTGCCTACACGAGGTGACAACTGCTTGGATCATGTTATGCTTAAAACTCAGAAATCAGCTACTGTTATTGTGTGTAACACAGGCATAACAGATCACGAGACGGTTATCCTAGGCATTCAAAGAGAATCAGCTAGGCCCAGAGTTGAAAAACGACACGCACGAATTGACCATATAAAATTAATGAAAGACATTGAAAATGAGTCTTGGGACTGGCTTCTTGAGCAGACCGACGTTACTATTGCATTTCAAAAATTTGTCGAGACACTTTCTGGTAAAATTAAACAGCACACCACTAACCGTGTCTGCCGTGGCTCAATGGATATTATCAAGCCTTGGATAACTAGAAGCCTCCTGAAGTGCATTAGACGCCGTGACTTAATGCACATTAACGCAAAGAAACAAGAAAATCGCGGCAATCTTGTTATCCAACATGAATATAAAAGGTATCGAAACTACTGTAACAATATATTATCAAATCTAAAACAAGACCATGACCGTAAACTTCTAATGGAAACAAAAGGTGACTGTAAAAAGCTGTGGTACGAAATCAAGAAGATTTGCAACATAAAAAGTAAGAAAACCGGCAAATCTGAGCTTGTGACCGACAGCGACAACCCCGTTCCCACATTAAATAGGGTGAACGACTATTTCTCAACTGTTGGCAAAAACCTTGCAGCAAAATCACTCAGTCTATTAGGCTTAACTGAAACTGACTTGGCCCGTAACAATGATCAATACAGTACTATAAACACTAGCCCCAATTCCTTTTTCTTTACTCCGACTGATGAAAAAGAAATATTTTCAATTATCTCCCATCTTAAAACGGCGTCAGCGTCGGGTTATGATGGCATTAATAACACCTTTTTAAAACAATGTTCACATGTTCTGGTTGGTCCGATTGCTTTTCTGTGCAACTTTAAGGCTTAAGTTACGGGTAAAGTACCTGATTGCATAAAGATTGCCAATATATGCCCGATATTTAAAAGTGGAGATCCAAAAATCCCTTCAAACTATCGTCCGATTTCCCTGCTGACATCTCTCTCAAAAATCCTTGAGAAAGTTGTAAACAAACGACTTCTTGCATACCTAGAACAAAACAGATTATTGTCGGACAATCAATATGGTTTTAGGGTTGGTAGGTCCACTGAGGATGCAGTAACCAACTTAGCCGATTTCATAGCCCTCAATCTAGGTCAGGGACGGGCATGTACTGGCATCTTCCTGGACCTCGCCAAGGCATTTGATACAATATCTAGGAAAATATTGATTAAAAAAATGTCGCTTCTGGGAGTTCGTGGCACTGCCCTGGACTGGTTTACCTCATATCTCAATGATAGAACGCAAAAAGTTGTGATAGGGGAATACTCTAGTGACCCAAACTCAGTGCAATTTGGTGTGCCCCAGGGAAGCGTGCTGGGACCTACCCTATTTATTATATACATAAATGGACTATGCGCTATGAAAATCCCTCAAGCAAAAATTTTTACATATGCTGACGACACCGCAATCGTATTTCATGGGAAAACTTGGGATGACGTTAAGATATCGGTTGAAAGCGGGGTGAAAGCTATTTCGAACTGGCTGAAACATAATCTGTTAACCTTAAATATAGAGAAAACAAAGGCAATCAACTTTGCCGTCTCGAAACGTTCCGCCCCTAACTCGGTAACGTGTTTGCAGCTGCACTCCTGTTCTAGTCCAGAAAATTGTACTTGCCCATACATCGAACAAACAGACTCGATTAAATACCTGGGAGTCTTTGTAGATGACCGTTTGTCATGGTCCAAACATCTGACTGCATTAAGGGGTAGGGTTCGAAAGATGCTCCGTATCTTTAAGCAACTGGGTAAAATTGCAGATGACTCAGTTCTAAAGATGATATACTTCTCTCTCTGTCAATCAGTCCTTAACTATTGCATAATAGCATGGGGTGCGGCTGGTAAAACGTCGCTAATAAGGGTTGAAAGAGCTCAACGAGCTCTGCTCAAAGTTGCCTACGGAAGACCATTCCGGTACCCCACTAACACACTCTACAACGAAGTGGGAGTTCTTCGAGTCAGACAGCTTTATATCTTATCTGTCACCCTAAGATTTCACAAAACCTCCATGTGCACTTGTATTCTGTCAAGTCGAAGGGTGCAATGGGAAAAAATTCAATGCCGTAAAACAATCGGTAGAAGGTCGTACGGTTTTATGGGACCGCACATTTACGGGAAACTCAACAACCAACTCAAAATTCTACAACTTACTCAAATTAAGTGCAAAATTACGGTTACCAAATGGCTTATTACTCTGGACTATGATATGACCGAAAACATAATAAACTAAAAAAAAAAAATTGTGTTAGGTACTAAATACATATCTCTATTTATATATTTATTATTCTATATCACATATACACACACACCATCACACATACATACACACCATCACAATCACATACAACATAGGTACATGCATTAAGGTTTATATACTGCTTTCTTTTAGTATTAACTTTTTTATTTTATATTCCTTTTCTTGCAAATTACAATTAGATTAGATTTAATTAAGAAATTTACTGTAACGTTTTATATATTACATGAACTGCAATAAATGTAAACGGAACGAAGGAGCCTGGATCTCACGACACAGGGAATCCTAGTGTGAGTTCCAGGAAGCAACGCATTTGTATGTAATTTTTAAACAATAAATTATTCTTATTCTATTCTTATTCTTTCTAGGACGGTGACGTAGCGTTGTACCACCCTATACTCGTCCTCACTTTCCGGTGAAAACCGGACTCCTGTCCCGAATGGACGAGCATTGGGTGGTCGTCCAAGTTTGGCCAAAAGCGCTGACAAATGCAGCAGCAAACAGCTGCAGCAGGCTGCAAATGCTGCAGGTGGGCAGCTTTTCCACCACCAAAGGTGGGAAGCGCGGGCGCTTCTTTTAGGCTGCCGCTCAGTCTTGTTTGCGTCGGCTGTGTAGGGGGCTGCATCCGGATTTGGGGCAAAGAGCGGCGTATCTGTTGACCTCTTGTTGGTGGTGGAGGTGGAGAGATGGGGCGCGTCGCACAGCTTCAGCAAAATAGGTGAAATTGCGCCATATCTCTTGCGCGTCTGAGGGCGCGGCGGGTCGATGCAATATCTTTTTTCCTCTTCTGCCGCCGTCTCGTACGAGCTTCTTCATTTCCTCATTCCCCTTGACTACATTTGCAGGTCCAAATCCATCCCGAAAGCAAAAGTACCCACCTACCAATTTTTTTTCTAGGGTCTTCATTCTTTCGCGGAGAATCTTAACACCGAATATCGAGTTGAACTGTCCGAGTATCTGAATTGCATGTGTTGTAATATTTTTTAACCGACTTACCAAAATGGAGGAGGTTCTATGTTCGACATTATGTTTGTTTTGTTTTTTTTTTTTGTGTATGTTCACCGATATCTCCGTCAATTCTGGACTGATTTTGAAAATTATTTTTTTGTTTGGAAAAGTATGTTCCGAAATTGGTCCCATTTTAATTTTGTGAAGATCTGATGAAGAACTTCGGAGATATACAACAGAACTCTTCAATAAATAACGGCAAATCTCTCGGGATTTCTGCAATCGCATGTCTGTTTATTGTTTATACCATTTCATAACGTACCATCACGCCAGTACGCTCTTAAGAGGTACGCAGATCTCTCATTTCACCGGTTATGTTCAAGTTTCATGAAATCTATTCTGGCGTTATAGGTACTTTACTAACTTGCCTATTAGGTAGGTACAACTAAAAAGTGAAAAATAAAAAAACTTTTTTGCAAAAAAATACTACCGACTACCAAATGCAAAACTACAAAGTGAATAATAACTTTAGTTTTTGAAGTCGGTGTCTTTCGTAAGTACCATTTTTTTGCGTTATGGACACCGACTATTTTTTTATTTTCTTGAACACTTTAAATTCATCTAACTTTTGATAGAGTGAACCAATAGCGATGAAACAAAAAAAATACGTGACAAACAGATAAACAGACAAAAATTCCAAAAAATGCTGGCAATGGGCTCTGTTGGTTATCCTTTAACACCCAGGCTATTTTTTTGAAATTATTTTCAATGTACAAAAATGACTTTTCTACAGATTTATTTTATTGTATTGATTTAGACAATCGATGAAGATGATGACGCCATCTTGCCGATTTCGGCCCCAGCGACCGCATTCTTTGGCTCCTCATTCCTTCCTGCAAGCTCAGATGTGCTGCTCTGCTGATGTGACTTGCATATCCAACTTTGGCCGAACAACACCGAGCACAGAGAGGGCACGTCAGCACACCATTCATGACATGATAATTGTATGGTAGCTCTATCAATTTTAGTCAGTTAAGTATGTGTCAGACAGATCGTAGGTATAAGATGTACTTTATTTTTATTTTTTTATTCTTTGTTATTAAGGGGTTTTTATCCACACGGATACGTCAACCCCATTGTACCTTATACTCTATTTACACAGAAATATACATCTATAATAAAACTATATTTTTATTACCCACTACTCTACTTATACTATGATATAGGAAAGGGAATTACTGCCCAGACTTCTGAATTAGGCCACAAATTATTCGTTTGGTCCTTTCTGATTTAGGGTATGCCAAAATATTTTGGATAAGTCCAACATCCCACATATTTAGTTTAAACTCCCTAGCCAAAGATTCCCTTTCATCTTTGTTCTTAGCACATTCCATCAGCAAATGTTGCACATCTTCAATTTTATTACATGTCTCACAATTAGGCGATGCAGACTTTCGCATTAAGTATGCAAACTTTGCTGATGGATAGTGGCCAGAACGAAGCCTTAGCGCTAACTTAACATAACTCCTAGTTAAACATTTATCATCGAACCAGGGCTCAAGATTAAAAAAAATATAATTAGCGTTATTCTGTACGGCTGGAAGGCATCCACAGCATTTGGATTGGTTGATATATTTTTTAAGTTGCGTACAAAAATACACTTACCTCAAATCGTTACACAAACGACGCAAGTAGCTACGTAAAGAGGTAGCTCATTAAAAATAACATTTATTTTGTTATATAGGTAAACTGCACAAATTTAGAAATTATCTTCACTTTTTATTAGGTAAAAATAAACTTTCGCAGGATACACATCCACCACCAAATACTGTTAAGTGATTTATTTAAACTTTTTATTTTTATCATAAACAACTTTAAGAGTTCTAGTTTAGATTCACTTCCCAAATAAAAGAATAGAACTTTTTATAAATGAAAATAATATATGGAAAGATTATATTAATACCTACCTATGTACCTGTTTTTATAGTTATTACTAGCTTCTGTCAGCGGCTTCGCCCGCGTGAAAAGTGTTTATTATCCCTAGGAATTTTATACCGGGATGAAAAGTAGCGTATGTCCTATTCCAGACTATAATCTATCTCTGTGCCAAATTGCATCCAGAACTAACAAACATACACTCACAAAGTTTCGCCTTTATAATATTATTAGCTTCTGCCAGCGGCTTCGCCCGCGCTTATTATACATATAAACATTCCTCTTGAATCACTCTATCTATTAAAAACAAACCGCATCAAAATCCGTTGCGTAGTTCAAAAGATCTAAGCATACATAGGAAGAGATAGCGGGAAGCGACTTTGTTTTATACTATGTAAGGATTAATGTGATTAAAAGCTTTAAATTCCTCTGCTTTCTCATCTGTGCTCGGGAAGTAGTAATCGACTTTTCAAGCTTCCTGGCATTCGTTTAAGCTGAAACTTGATAAATGCTCAAATAATATGGAGCTTGTGTCATGATGGAGCCGGAACTTGGCCATAGCAACTCCTCAACCAGATAAGATAGTGTTTGGGCTCATTGCATTCCTTAACATATTGTAAGCTTTCTTCAGTTGTAATATATTTCACGTGACCCTCCTAATTTACAAGCTTTTATTTAACTTGCAAAGTATGTATTTATGTAAGTGTGTTCGGGTCAAATCTTGCAACTGAATATTAAAGCAGTTATCCTTCACCGATTAAGATGAAATTTTGCATACACGTTTAGTTTGGATGACAATGCATGGTTAGATAAGTGACGTCATTCTAAATATAATGGTGGCCGCCCCAAGATGGCGGACTAGTTATTTTTTTGCACTGAATTGGTATCAAATGAAAGTGTTTGCTGAGAAGAATAAGAAAAACGATTGTTTAAAAAATATTTCCTCCTTTTTTTATTAGGTGTTGAAAATCAAACGAGTGGGCAAAAAAGTGTTGCGCTAGAATGACAATTACAGTGTCATTCTTAAGAGCTTACAGAGCACAACCAGGGCCTAGCGAGAGACCAAAACAACATTTGCTAAACAAATAGGGTTTAAATTGCAACTCTAGTTAAAAAAACAGAACAAACGTCATTTCTTGTCAGCCGTAAATGTGCTCAGAACTGAAATATATTACAAATTAAGGAAGCTGGCATCATACCGAAAGCATTTTCCTTATACGATGTTGTCACTGTACAAAAGTATAGAAACAAATTAATTATTATAAAAAGATAACACTCGACTGTTATTTAAAACTAACTTTTAGCATTGGGGTTTTCTGTTATTATAATAATTTGCTTTATTTTAGAATTTTAGTTTTAGTAATGAACGAGTTCTCCAAATAAGTTGAGTGGTAATAGATTATTTAGTTTGCCATCACAAGTTACGTTTATCTTGAATTTGTGCCAAAATAGTACCTAGCATAAAAATGTACGATATATATATAAATATTTGAAGTGGTATATTTAGTAGCTTTCAGTTGATATCCATATTGTTATGATAACGAAAAAAAAATTGTATCACACCCTTGGTTTTTTATGAGGGGCCCCATATTTAAAAATAATAAGTATAGCCTATGTCACTCCCACAATTGAGACAAATCCAACAACACCTCATATGTCATAATCCGTCAAGCGTCAAGCTGTAGAGCGTGTTATAGAAATGGACGTTCAAAAGTGTCGCTTTTTGGCCTAGTTGAATAAATATATTTGACTTTGACTTGTATACATATGCTCGAAAAACATTACTCTCCTGCAGGCAGGTAAAAATTTTATTACAAGTTAGCATTTTTATTACCAGAATTATTCATCGTTTCTCACATAGTTTGGTATAAGATAGGATAATCCTGAAAAAGCTATTTTTCTGAGGTAGCTTAATTGACAACTATTCACCGATCGTAAACATTGGTCGCCCCCACATCCTACCGAGCTTCCTAAATGGCGAAAAATTGCCAAATCGGGCAACACTGACTCTGAGCAAAGACTTATTTATTCTGTCTGAAAAATCGGGCCTTAATTTTTGTAGCACTAAATGCTACCAAAATTAAGGCCCGATTTTCAAAAGTCTGATAATTTATAACTGACGATAAAAATGGCGGTTTAACAGCTTTTGTATAGACAATATGTCAAACGGTCATTTTTATTCCTCAGTTAAAAGTTATCAGACTATTAAACAATCGTCCCTAATACATACATACATCGACAATAGGTCAGTGTTGCCAACTTAGCTATTTTATAGCTAGCTAAATCTAGCTGTTCTTACATACCCATCAGCTACACCTCAATACATTGTTTTTTTTTAATCTACTTTATCTATAAATTTATGAAAAATAAACATAGGAACCGAATGAGTCTGGTTACTCCTAATTCTATTTTCTGTAGTAGTGAATCTTTGAGAAAAAGGGGTAAAAGTCGCGATACCTAGCGGTTTTCCTAACAATATAATTATCCCACAGCAAAAATCATAAACTTAATTTTCAAAAAGATTGCTGAGGATGCCTGGAAATATCTAGCCGCACCTTATTAATAAAATCAATTGAAATTTATGTTTGATAATCAACCCAATGAATCCTGTTTTTCAAGTGAATCCAACGTCATTTGAAAGAAGATGGTGTAGAAAAATATTATAGGCATACACATGGATGTATGCCTACAATATTTGAGGAGTTCCGTCGATTTATCTGGGATGTCATCATCAGATCATGGTTTCCTTATCATGTTACCAGCCTTGGGATATCTCCTTTCCAACTAATGAAGAATCATCACAGTCGGTTCATAAACGACGAAGTTATCCACGAACAGACACTAAAAAAATATACGGTCGAATTGAGAAACCTTCTCCTCGAAGTCGGTTTGTAAAAATAGGATAAAATAAGGTTGCCAGCTCCCAGTTAGTCGCAATCTGTGGAGTTCCAGTTTACCTGCAAAACCTGGCAACCCATAAAGAGCGGCTAACTGAGATCTAGACAATAATAATGTCATACGCATCCACGATACATAAGAAATTCCTAAGGCAGGGCAAAGTTAAAAAAAAAACGAAAATTAGTTGCGAATAGATGCGGACAGGCAACGCTGCAGTAATCTATTCTACTATCACAAATCCATAGGTACTTCCAGTGAGTATGGAATTATGGATTAGTTACCATACTTATATAAAAATATGAATGCGAAAGTAACTCTGTCTGTTTCCTTTCCAAGCCCAACTTAGTTAGATGAAATTTGGTATGGACTTAGTTTGATAACCTAGTAAGGCAGCCCACACACCTACATGTTATTGCGTGATTAAGAAAAGTCTATTCGAAGTACTAATGCTGATTTGCGGCATACGACCACGGCTATCCTTTAAGAATATTTTCTTGTTTCATACTTTTCAGAGCAGATTTTGTTGTAGTCGGGTTTAAGTTTTTATATATACCAAAATTTAATATTTAGAAATTTTATTTTACACACCAATTTTCGAAATTCGAAAGCAATCAAATCAGCGAGCAACGGCTAGTAATATAAATGATTTTTTTGAAATGTGCTAATGAAAGGGCCCTTTCATTTGATACCGAACACGGCACCTTCACATTTTTTTTTTTCATGACTTTATGTTTACTTACTCGTGGTAGGTGGGTTCTACCCACACCATACGCCTTTCTCTTTCTCTCAATGTGAATCTATGAACAGGCATGTACGCACACCGGACGCTCTCTCTTTCTTCCTCATTCTAGTGTGTCGTTCGTGACTCGTGAGTAACTTCATTCTGGACCCGGTCCCCTAGCCGCTCCCGTTATTAAAATGTATTGTTACTTCTAGCTACTTTTAGGATGGAAATCTGTTCAACTAGCTACTTTTTGAAATGGGTCTAGCTACATTATGTGCATTATTACAGCTCCAACGGCATCCTGGCCATGATTGCTGACAGGCTGGACTGTGTTCAAATGAATCGTTGCTCCAGTATTGCAGCTGGAATGCTGAAGCAATGATCATTGATGATCATTTAATCTTTGTGAAATTGTAATAGTTGTTGAAATTGCTACTAACATAGGTATAAGTTTGTATTGTTACTAACACCATTCTTATGTATGTTTAGGTTTAAGTTATTTTATATGGGCCCTGTAGCCTGAAATAAATGGATTAATAATAATAATATGTGGTGGTACCGATGGCAACACTGGTAGCTGCAAACATAACTATATAATTTTCCTTGTACTTATAAGCAAGGCAAGTACTAAAATAGCTCTTTGGTATTTGAAGTGGAGCTCAACTTGAATGCTAACTCGCAGTCTGAAGTTCGTTCACATTTGATGAGCAAAACGGTCAAAATGAACAAGTAGTAGTCGATCAGTCACATCACTGTTGAATGTAGTGCATCAATCATTTAGTTCGTTGTGGCCATCACAATTAGTGGACCTTGAAGAGAAGTTAGCCGTAAGTACTTTTTGAGAATGTTTTAGTCAAATTCTGAGTTGAGATGACGTGTGCGTATGTGTCAATTACATAGCAAGACGCCTCCGTGCCTAATAAAGCACATCAATAGTTTGTAGACCTATGACAGTCGTAACGGGGGTCAGAAGGCAAAATGTCTGAAACCAGTCTTTCCAAGGGTTATTGTGGAAGTCAGATAGGAAGTTGGTCCGCATAAAATACTGGTACTCAGCTGTATGCGGTTAGACTGGAAGCCGACCCCAAGGCAAGCAGATTGATTGTTAAACTGTCACAGAACCCTAAAAATGGTCTAAAAGTTGCACTAAAGTCGTCACAATCTAAGAAGTCCGTTGACGTTTCTCATTTTACATGCCGCGATAACTTTCTACCAGAAAGAACTTTCTAAGAAATTGAAAAATTATATTCATAATCCTTATTAATTATTATGTTACCCATACACTATAACAACAAGTATCATTCGCAAGCAACAAGTTTAATTATTATTAAGTATTTTTATAGCTGTCAAATGGGACCTTTCTTTTTTGACAACCTTATTCGATCATTCATCCATACAAACGTAATCTGACGATTACTTCACTTTTTGACGAACTATGTTCAAAATAAAAAAAAATATCAAATTGTCTCATCATTATCTAGCCCTGTATGGAAATAAAAATGTAAAATAAAGAAATATTTGAAAGTTATGAGCGTCGAAAGTTCCATATTTCAACACTAGTTTTAACTCATCTTTGGGCGGCAATAAATACCATAAGAAGAAGGAAAATTACAAAACAGCTACCATACAGGGACAGATTAGTAGTTCAACAATGCAAATGATTTTATTTTGAAAATATACATTTAGTCGTTTTTTAGGGTTCCGTACCTCGAAAGGAAAAAACGGAACCCTTATAGGATCAGTAGTAAATCTCATACAAAACAGTAGCCCGCCGCGCCTTGGGCATCGGAAAGCGAATTTTACGGTGACCAAGTAGTTTTGCGAGTATTGCATTAGGTACGTTGTATTACAAGGAAAATTGTTCACGATACTTATAACTAGCAAGAGTTAGTCACCCCTTAGTTAGCGGCCGTACCTCTGAATCGCTTATCATTATTTATGTTTGATTTGCCTCATTTTAAACCAATTCAAAATGGTGCACGCACGTTAACAGTTTAAGAATGTCCACCGAAAATAATACTTGAGGCCTACTTACTTTTTTCTTACTAAGTTAACAATAAAACTTTTTATTGCTAACCTACCTGTTTGAATCGAGTTATTTTCGCAAGATAGTTACGTGGTCGATAGATTGTAGAAAAATTACAAGCATTTTAGTAAGGGGCAAAATACCCAAAAAAGGCTCTCTTTAAAAAAAACTTTGCCAAAAATATTGAAGATGTGGCAGCGGAGAAAAGATATGTTAATGTTGATCTTATTTCTAAAAACTTTAAGGGCCGAAACACGTTTAAGCACTTTTGTGCTTCTCTGCTGACCTCGACACAATTGAACGGCAAAGTAATCTCTTACCATGACCTTTTAAAATAGTTAGTAGTTGTTTGTCTTGTAGTTCTGACTAATTTAGTAGACCAACGTACATTGGCACAATTAACAACAATAACGTATCTTAACAGGACGCAAAACTTCTTTGTCGTATATTTTATTATGGGTACAGCTAAGGAGTGGAATTCCCTGTCGGAGTCTGTGTTTCCCGACAGCTACAATCTGGAGGTCTTTAAGTCAAGAGTGAATAGGTTACTTCTAGGCAAGCGTGTTTCACCGTCGACCATATCATCGCTTACCATCAGGTGAGATAGTGGTCAAGCGCGAGCATATTGGATATAAAAAGAAAACAACTAACCCTGATAATATTGGCTTCTTAATACCTCGTGTGAAAGCTCTTCACGGATTAACTTGGATCAATATCTTTAAATCAGATTATTAACAGAAATCCTTTACTACCGCTCAATAACTCAGTTTTTATGTAAGGTAAACGATCGCGAGATCTACTGCTATCTTAATATTACTTTGAAAGTAAGCAAGTGAATTCAGATCTGAAGACGGTGGTTGTAAATCGTTACGCAACATAAGATCTGTTCTGAATACACGTAAATGACCAGTACCGTTACTAACTAGATACAATGGCGTTGGCCAAATGACTTTACTAACTCGCTTTGCCGCTGAAAATAAAATCACTAGTTGAGTGTGACTGCACAGCATTGGACATCTCAGCTCCTTCTTAGGATATCTCATCCAAAGGTTCGTAATAAACCAAATTAACTACTTGATTTTTACAGAGTGAGTGTTAATTACCCAGTGATAGTGCCAGATATAACCACTACCAATTCAGTGATCAAACATTAACACTCCTAAAACTAGAAATAGCATCTCTTCACTAGAGAACATTCGACTTCACTATCGAAATAAAAAGGAAGCGACTCACCGAGTATTCCATTCCAAACTTGCGCGCACATGATCTCACAGCTATGATCAAAATGTTCAGCTACAACCTGCGCACCACTGCTAGCCTGCCGTTCCTCTTAACATCTCAGATGTTGACACGTCAGCCATCGCATACAGTCTGCAGCAGAGGCTCCACTGCGTCACAATATGGTATCTTGACCTCCTTGACCTGTCCGACTCCTTGGTTGTTGCTAACCTCCATGCTGCTGCGAACCGGACTGGTTTTTTCATTATTCAAGACTAAGGGTAGTTGCAGAAACGAATCACAACTGTTTCTATCAGACACCGCAATATGTCAGTTGACACAAGGATAGACTGACCAATCGAGATGTGTCACTCACTCATGAGGTGCCTCATTTGAGGTACTCGTGATCGCAAATTGAAAGAGTTACTCGAATTTCAACATTGAACCACCTCACTCGTTCACGCGTCCTCACTTGAAAATTGACATTATATTCAGGCGAGTACTCGCGAGTGAGTATTGAGTGAGGTTAGTTTATTAGGTACTCAAAACGAATTAAAGAGAAAATATTTTTATTACTGCTATTACTATGATCTCTAAACTTTAACTGTAAACTCTAAAAACATTGGCATTAGATTGGTATTCAATATTCAAGTGTCATTGAATCGTTTATTTTGGCGGTCTAAAATTTATGAGCGAAAGAAAATAATGTGTGTGAGGGAGACTTAAAATCGGAATCGTGAGTCGACGCGCCCGTTCGCCTCGCTTGCGCTGCCTCACAATCGGCTAAGTTCGGTTCGGGCTCGGCTTGGCTTATGAGGTGAATACGCCGACGTACGATGCCTCGCCTCAAATGAGGGGTACTTCGTGAGTACCTCGCGAGGTAAAATGAGGTGCTCCCTCAAAACCTCATATAAAAATGATGAGTAACCCATCACTAGTCAGTTCGCGGTATATGCGCGTACTTAAACCCACTATGCCAAAACCTTGCCAACTTACGTGCCGGGCATCAGGGTTGAAGGTGTAAATAAAACAACCGAACTGTTTACTGATCTAATTTTGCTAAAACTCACAAGACCCTATACCATATTGGCAAACAATCTCCATTGCGACTTCTATTTCGACGCCAACGCCATCTAGTTGCGTCATTGTAAAACTTAAAAAGAAACAATGTTTTTGTTAACCTAATGAGCGACTGTTGATCATTAACACAAAGCGTGAGCACTCGGACCCCACGGACCAAGAGTCTCAACCCTAAAATGCTCGAAAATATAACTACCGATGAGGTAATTATATTTCCGCCATTTGAGTGGCAGCACCACTGCGGCTGCAGAGAACCTCACGAGCTAGGAAGATGGGATGGCGCAAGAGTATCGACAGTAATAAGTAGAGTCCCTCACTAAAGGCCTACCCATTTTCCATGGCAACAAAGACATCCCGTCCGGTCTTTTGCCATCGTCGCGTGCCAGGCCATGGGGTTCTAATACGGCCGGAACGCCGACGGTGACGAAAGTACATTGGATGATGTCGTTTAAGTTTCCGTGACGCACTTTGCGACCCGCAATTCGGCTGCATGAAAGATCGTGGTGACCGAGGCTGTTGACAACTTCGCCATAGTGACATCGATGAGGAGTACAACAGACAGCGCCAAGACGTAGGGACGCAGCGAGGTGGAAAGTAGGGTCGTCAAACAAGGTGCCTATGTTCGACGACCGGTAGTGCGTGAAGTCGCAGGCCCGACTCCCACTCACCCACAGCCAGCAGGCGAGCGCGCTCGGCAGGAGTGGCAGAAGTGGCAATTTGGTGCTCCTGAACTGCTCTGCAGAGCGGCTCATTTCACCGTCTCTAGGATGATGGGTAGTCGGGGAGATTACCATTCGGGCAAGCAGTCTCCAAGCATCAATAGCCTCGGTGAAACACGACACATCAAAATTAATCAGTATGGGTGCTAGGATATTCCTGATTAATTTCTCAGTACCATGAACCGAGGATATAACTGTAACTTATATTTACCATCTGTATGTACTGCAGTGAACTACTGAAGTGCAGTCACAACGCCACGAAGTTATAGCATAGCCAACCAGTCGCACTTACGACCTTCTACTATAGACAAAATGAACCAATGAGAACGCGATATGACCACAATATGGCCGCAACGTCATACTTTTTATCAAAATCACAAAACATGTGGGTCAAAACATCTTTGAAATACACTACGGTTGTTATCAACGCGCGTGTTATATTTTGAAATTTCCTCAGATAACTGGCGTGATATAGATGTCTCAATTCGTTGTTTACCAAAATTACCGAAAGAAACCATTGCACACAGGTGTTTATGGGAATTTGCGTGCCTTTTAATGGCGCCAGATATGTTATTTCAATCATTATAACCAGATGTATTCCAAACGGAATCTTCATTCGAAAAAAATATGCAACACCAGCAATACAACTTATTAGTGTGCGAACAGCCAACTAGTTTTATATACTGATCTATTAAATTTTCGTTTATGCGATTTACTAGTCTGAGAAATAGACAGATTAGGCGTCGGTTTTAATGAAGAAATTAACTGTTTTTTCTGAGCAAAGTTTTAAGATTTTACCTTATCTTCGCCAATCAAAACTTGAACGCATTTTAAATCCTCGGAAGGTACAATTACCTCCATTGTTGTAGGTAAGTAACCAAAACAATTGTATCACTGAGAAAATCTAAGAAAACACACAAAAAACTTTAACAACAAAACTTTTCCCACTCAAGCAAATGAAACTGAAGTTAGTTGCACTCGGGTGAGTCGCGTATCGAGAACAACTTACGCAGAGTTGCAGTGTTGTCATTTGGGCAAAAAAAGTCGCCAGTTATATGAAAAATCTAGCTAGATGTCGCATTTTTTTATTTTTAAGTTATTGCTTGAATATTTAATTTCGTTATTTTAAAAAGTCGCTAGTTTTTATTGTTGCTAAATCTTAAAAAAAGTCTCCAAACTCGTTAAAAATCTCCAAGATCTCACAACGTCGCTAAAACGGCAACACTGCAGAGTTGGCAAGGTGACAAGGTCACGCATACGCGTGCAACTTGATAGGCAAGCACGGCTTAAATCTTCCAAACTGATCGTTTGTAGACGCACAAGTTTCTAACTCGTTATACGGCACATCGCTATAAGTGCGAAAGAGACAGAGATAGTATTTGAAAGCCCGGCAAGAGCCGGTGCGTGTAAGCGAGATAGCTATATGTAGATGCTGCAACTGCAAATTCGAAACTCTGGGCGGGCGGTGAACAATCGCGATGTATTGTAGTGTGGCATACTTTGTGTTATTTTGATAAGAATTAAGCGTGCGAACTTTTAAATAGTTCAGGTTTGATATTGATTCTCTATCGAGCATTTTAGTAAGGCATGCAGGCTTTTGGGCTTATATGAAGCTACCGCCACTGTATGTCGGGCCTACGTTGTCCCCCCATAGTACTAATGCAAATCCAAACCATTTTTTAAAAGAGTAACCATGGAGTTTCTTGCCGGTTCTTCTCCATAGGAAACGACCAACCCGAACCGTGCATCTTTTGTCGACGTTTCATAAGTGCCCATGTAGGCCTATGTGAAATAAAAAAGTTTGATTTTGATTTTGAAGGTCATGCGATTTGACACCGCTAGACCTTTTCTTGTAGGGTTTTTTGAAGTCGCAGGTCTATGCAAACAAACCACAATCGACCGATGCCCTAAAGAACCGGATCTATGCAGAAGAGTCATTGAAAATTGGACCACTCGGATCCGTGCCCCTGTAATAGCCGAGGCGGGCATTTGAACGATGTCATATCATATTCCACACTTAATGGCACAAGTGGGCCTTTCAAATAAAAAAAGAATTTTGTTGATACCTTACACACAGCTTCTTTTATTTCATTTCAACATCAACACAAAAATTAAAATTATTTCTCCCATTTTTATTATTTAAAAAAAAATGGGAGAAAAAAAAATCCTGTTTGTCATACTGGTGTGATAATCTGGTGTGACTACGAGTCGGCAAGGTTGAAAAACCCTCAAGTATAACTAGGACAGCACTAGTTAGGAATAAATGGTGTAGAAAAATCAGTGGTGTGACAAACGAGAAAAAAAATCCTATTTGTCACACTGGTGTGATAACTTATTGTGACCACGAGTCAGCAACTAAGACACCCCATTAGACCGTCGATCTCGATTGTAAGATTATCACAGCCCGCTTTTTTTTTAATACTTGGCGTCTCGCAAACAGTCAAAGTGACCGACATATGCTTAACCGGGCTATCCTGTGGAGACTAATATCTTAGCCTAATAACCAGGCTCAAAAATATTAAACTTAAGCGACAACGCTGAGAGCGACAACTGGGGTAGCCCCCCAGTTGGGATCGAACCTCGGCTCAGGGCGTCGCTAGGGGGACAACTAAGGTTGGATCTAATAAAGTGATTCTACCATCCGTTATCTCTTATATATATATATATCCGTCATCTACGCAATGATTATCTAACTATTATTTAACTATGGCACAACATTACGCGGGCTGGCTTACATGATTTGACAGGGATTTCGTAGCGGGCCTCTGCGGCGAGGACGGAACGAATACGGTCGTTTTTGTATGCTAAATGTATCTGGACAGAGTGTTCGTACTATTTACGAACCCATTGACCGTCCTTGTAGATAAGGCTATCAAGCTCCTTAGTGATGCACTCATACCTCGAGAAGAGGGCGGCGCATGAAACGGAGGTGAGTGGGCCTGCATTCCGAATCTCTGTATACAGAGCACGGGCGTGAGGGGTCATCCATATGGAATACGCGTTGATTATATTTTCAGCATCGCTCAAATATGGCTTTTGCCCGGAGGGGGCTACAGGGGGCGGGCACTTAGCGGCAGTGGTGGTGGGAGCCACCTTCTGGCTTTGTGCGGTCACGGGGGCAGGCGAGGGCATTGAGTCGGGGATTAGAATTGGCGCTGCGATGGGAATGGCCATCAGCGCTGGAATGGGCTTGGAGTAAGACTGAGCCACACTTTGGTGGTTCAGTTTACCCCAGGATGAAGTCCTCTGAGGGGCTAGTCTGGGTTGGGAGAAAGGGGCTACGCATGCTTGGCGCGCATCGTTACGCTTGGCCATTTTAGGCGCAAGTTTAGGGGCTTTTGGGCAACCCCGGTAATTAGACGGGTGCCTGACTTGGCCACAGAGCACGCAGCTGGGAGGCTCCGTGCATTCTGAGCGGACTTTGGGACGGGGGCAGTCTTTAGTACCATGATCACCCATGCACTTAACTCACCTGGGAGTTACATAGCAATTAGTCTGAGAGTGACCATAGAGTTGGCAGTTGTGCCACTGACCAACGAGATGGGGGCGGTATGGTTTTTCGATGGAAATGCCAGACAGGTAGCATACTATCTTAACATTGAAAATGGGATTGTGTCCCTCAGTGGGGAAACACACGAACAATACTATGTCGTAAAGTTGTCCGCCTCTTGCCTTATGCAATCGGTGGACTTCAGAAACAGGGACTTTTTCCTTGCGGATTTCTTCCGTAGGGATTTCCTTCGGAATACACTTGATCACTACTCGGGTGGACCATTCCTCCGGGAGGGAGTAGGTGTGAAACGAAACTTTCCAGTCTCTTAGGAAGCGAGTTAAAGCTGGGTAATCTCGGGACGTGGGGACCTGAATTCTGATGCCCTGTTGGCATGCAGTGGCTTTGGTAAAATTGATTTTAGAAATGTCATTCCATTTCCCTTTATCTTGAAGATAAATGGGTGGAGTGGGAGGGGGCTTCCTAGTGCTTCATGAATTTTTTGCCTTTTAGAGGTTTTTGTGTCGGAGTTTTTAAATCAGTAATTTTATTTCTTACTTTTTAAACTACATATATAATACTAGCTATTGCCCGCGGCTTCGCTCCCGTGAACCACCCCACAGGACCCGTTTTCGGGATTAAAATAGCCTAAGTCACTCAGGAATAATGTAGCTTTCTATAAGTGAAAGAATTTTGTAAATCAGTCCATTAGTTTCGGAGTATATTCGGTACAAACAAAAAAATCTTTATAATATAATAGTATACTAGCTGACCCTCGGGGCTTCGCTCCCGTCAACTGGCTACCTACTTACTTACCTACCCTACCTACCCTGCCTACCGTGCCTACCCTGCCCCTACCCTGCCTACCCTGGCTACCCTGCCTACCCTGGCTACCATGGCTGCCCTGCCCCTACCCTTCCTACCCTGGCTACCCTGCCTACCCTGCCTACCTACTAATTTTTAACAATCATTAATAGTTTTCTCAGCGCACGCCAAATAATGTATTTTACAGGTAACATTTTGCTACCTTGGGTTACATTATTGCAACTTACATAAAGATCTCTAATTTTTTTGAAAATATTTTATAACCTATGACACTCAGGAATAATATAGCTTTCTACTGGTGAAAGAATTTTCAAAATCGTTTCAGTAGATCCAGAGATTACCCTTTACAACGTCACAAACTCACAAACTTTACTTCTTTATAATATTAGTATAGATATAGTATAGATACCTATTAGTAGACACGCTTCAATCGACAACCTATCGAAACACGTAATAATGACACGATATCTTGCGAAAACAACCAAATTCAAAGAGTAAAATGCGGATAACTTTTGAAAGGCCGAACCAATGTTATGCAAACAAAAACAAAATACTTATTCAAAATCAGTTCATCCGTTTAAGAGCTATGATGCCACAGACAAACACACATATACACAGACACATAGATACACAGCAACACACGTCAAACTTATAACACCCCTCTTTTTCCGTCGGGGGTTCATGAAAAGGACCGTCTTAAGTTCAAAGAACTGACTTAGCTACACTTGAGATCGTCGGAAAATTTGAGACTTTTGATGCCTGCTCATTCTACTAAATTCTACAATAAATCGTTCACGGTCCAGGCTGTTCGATTGTGGAATGAGTTGCCGATGTCAGTAAGACAAGCCCAGTCACTGGCATCTTTTAAATATCTTGTTAAGAACCATTTCCTTTCTCTTTAATGCTCTTCTGTTCCTATCTAATTTCTATCATTGTTCAACCTTTCTTCAAAATTTTGTAACACGTAATATTTGTAAGTTTGCGTATAGTTTTTTATATAGTTATATATTTTTTATGTATTAATATTTTTTTTAATGTAGCAGTACACCGTAGGCCACCCCCTGTTTTATCTTTAGTCCATCCAAAGGTTGTCTGGTAGATATCGCTGTCAGCGATAAGACCGCCTTTGTACCCATAGTATTAAGTTGCTTTAAATGTGTAATTTCTTTTTTTGGTGTACAATAAAGTATATTCTATTCTATTCTATTCTATTAGCTACGTTTATTTACAGATCACCATCCGTGTAGTCAAGATTCGGCGAATCTCGAAGAGCTCCCCGCACCACACAAACTGTGGAAACACTAGGAATAACAATCAGTCGCTGTAACAAGGTGATACCAAACAACCCTGTCACAAAATGGCGAGCTCTGAAAAACACATTGTTAATAAATATCAAAAGCGTTCTGGAACATCCGGGATACAAGGACATTTGTACGAGACGAAGCTTCTAAGTTTAATATATTTTAGAGCCATTCATGACCATAGAATCGAAGAGTTTTATTTAGCCACAAACGTGGATAAATTAGGTTCATTCGATGACATTTGCTTTAGGGTTAAAGTGAAGGGGATCCGAAAGCCCCTTGCAGTGTTCATACAAGCAAAACACAGGGAGAATAATTCAGTTATATCGGTCAGTAGTACAAGAGATTTGATAAGACACTTCAATAGCTACATGGAAATAAGAAGCAAATTCAAATCCAACAACAAAGATGTACTGCTCGATGGTACATTTTATGAAACAGAATGTCTATTCGTGATTTACACAACCGCCAAAAGTGATCGACCTGCCGGAAAATACGAAGGACCAGACCAGTCTATATTTGGCAACTGGAGGCAGTCTAGATTTAGGAATTACTGTACTAGCAGTAGTAGTAATTACAGTACTAGTGATACATTTTTGAAAGAGTTGATAGGAACAGAAGACGTTGGGCCTGTTAGGTCTGGTTTACAGCCATATGAGTTATATGAAATACTGTTAGAAGAGGAAATGAAGATGCTAGCTCGACTGATGGCGAAGTGTATTCTTGGAGAACTTAATGATATCCAAATGTTGATGCAGGAAGAGCTTGTTTTGAGGTACCACGTAATATTGGCGCAGCAAGTTTTTAATGTGTCCAACGATAAATCGGAAGTATTTCGTGACGCACACTTTAGAAATGATTTCTTTGATATCAACAAATCAGTTGTACAATTATTTAAAGAAGAACTGTGTACTGTGATTTTGAAAAAAGGTAGTTCTAGCTGCGACCACGTTGATGATGAATGTGACTGGGACCTAACTGATACTGAAAATGAATATCAACAAATCGCACACCTTATTACTTACAAAAACCGAAAATTGGAATTCCTCGATAAAATAGGATCAGAACGCTACAGACCATTTCTGGACATAATCAATGAATCACAAGATACCATACGAAGGACACTTGAAATAGCAGTAAAGCAGTGTTTGCCTTCACTCAAATTTAGAGTTCCAGCTTCGTTTGGCAATAAAGACTTAACGATAAGAGGTAGTGACGTAAGAAAGGAAAGAAAATTACTTGATTTATCATTAAAAATTGAAGGATGGATAGAAAAAACAAAACCCGATTTCATTGTCATTATTGATGAAGAATCTGTCCGTAAATCTTTGGGAGAAGGGTTTCTACAGCTTAGTGGTGGCATAGCGTCTGCTGTTGGTAATTTGCTAGTTCTTGATGATGTTACAAAGTTGTTAAAATTCAATGATAACTACGAATCACTAGGAAAGCTGGCCAAAAAGTTGTTTGATCAACTGAATTTTAAAATCAATAACTTATGTGCATATAAATTTGATGTGCGAGTGAAAATATTTCCGAAACTTTCGTTTGCTGCTGACAAATATACCATAAACATTTACGAGGAGTTTTTCAAAAGGTTAGTGTTTTACACGTCCCAAGCTAAGGAGGCAAACGTAGAAAACATTTTGATTACCGAAATTGGAAAAACACTATGTTACAACAACAAATACACTCGAAATATTAAATCTAACATAATATTTCTTAAATATCATGATGCTATACAGAAATGGTGGATAAATAAAGTGGGTGAGTATCTTACACTAGAAAGTACTATATATACAACTGCTCAAAAACATGCTCGAAGTCAGCCATTGATCAGCTCTATAAATATGATGCATACAATAAATAACAAAAATTACACATTCACCGAAGATGCAGTAAATTCAATAAAAATCGATGATCAGCATTCAGGCACTGTTATTGTAACAAAGAATATTGCACTTACGGTTACGAAGCTCATAAACCATCAATTTAAAAATAAGTGTATCGTATTGGATATAAAATTTATTTGCAATTGGTCTTCGAGCGACACTGAAACATTACGTAAAGAATTAATAGATTTGGACAAAGAATATACACTTATTGTTTTGTGTGATAAAGCAATATTTGCCACTAGCTCTGTGAAAAGAAAATTAGCTAACATCACAGACTCTTTAGGAGATAAAATGGTAGTTATTATTCTTAATGACCAGGACTCTATTGTAACAGCGAAGATATATTTCACATTAAAAGATAACGTAATAAAGGATGAAAGAAATAATTTATTTGATATGAGCGAAGAATCGCAGAAAAGTCTTTTAGAGAACACGAACGTGACATTTCAAGGTTTCGAATTAAGTTTAGAGCAAATCTTGGATAATGAATCGCTAAAGCTAGTAGGAGAGCTTGTGTTATATAATTTAATGCAAAGTGACACAAACGTAATAGGAAAACCAGCCAGACATTTAAATTATGAAAGACATATATATGTTGAAAGACGTGTGAAATGTCTTACAGTAGTAACTCAAACACTTAACACAAGTGATAGAAAAGTTGAAGAAGGAGTAGTCAAGAGTATTTTGACGCTATATGACCTCGAAGAAGACGTAGTACTTATCATCGGGGATCCTGGAATAGGAAAATCTACTTTACTCACCCAATTGTCTCTTAAGACAACACAACTGGATCCAACAGTTTGGATACTAAGAATTAACTTATTGGAGTTCTCCAAACAATTCTTTGAGTGGCAAGCTAATGAAACTGTTATCGATACATTGAAAAGTTTAAAATTCTTGTGTCGAGTTGCACTCAGCGAGGAAAGTCTCAAAAAGAACGATGTACAAATAACATTACAAGAATTAAATGGTACCGTTTCTCTCAAGAATTGCATAGGTGACGAGTGGTGCATTTTTGAATTAAAACTGTTCCTGTATTATTATAAAACAAAGCGAGTGATAATCTTATTCGATGGCTTCGACGAAATCTGCCCTATCTACGCACATGAGGTGTTAAGTTTAATAAAAGCTGTAAGGAATTTGCACCAGAAACATAAAATATGGATCACTAGTAGATACTATGACAAAATCATTACAGAATTAGAACTCCAAATTCTGTACAAAATGGAACCATTAAATAATGACGAGCAGGACTTATATTTATCTACATTTTGGGATGAAAAATCAATATGTTCACCATGTGAAAATATTGATTTTTCTGCTAATAACTTAGAGGACTTTTTCAAATTTATGAGTAGTATTATGAGAATTGATTTAAAGAAAAGCTGTTTACCAGATAAGTCAATAAACGAGAAACCATTGTTTGCAGTTTATTTGAGCTTGTATAAATATTTAAAGGAAAAACACATACAAAATCTCGGGGATTTTATAGAACCCAAGTCACAATACATCGGATGGATTGCAACTCCGTTACACCTAAATATGCTAGCTGAACATTTGTACAATAAAATACAAGGAAAAGTTGGCTTTCGCGACCATATACCGGGCGGTAAATGGGACTTAGACGTTAATATATTCCAAATCTACGATCATTTTCTGGAATATAAGTTGCAAATTCGATTTCAAGAGAAAAACCAAACTGACATGTATAGACCGGATAATATAGCACAATATAAGAGGGAATATGCGGATACTAAAGACAAACTTAAAAAACTGGCGGCATACGTTGTTTATGACAAGCGCCTATTAAATAAACACGAGCTAAAGCATTGTGAGGATTTAATAGACAAGCTAAAAGAGGGACAAGAGAAAACAGACATAATTTGTAATGTAATCAACGATATGCCAATTTTTATACACTCGACGTTCGGCGAATATTTCGCTGTCGAATACATTTGCGATTTATTGAAAAGCCAAACAGATATAAATCCACAAAACATAAAAATGATATATGATTTTATACTCAATGAAATGTTTTTTAAACTTAACAAGAACTTACTGGTTATATTGGATGCAAAAATAGACGAACAGTTAACTACTCTTATAGAAAAAAATAAAGAAATTATATTTACATTATTACTGGAACAGGGTTATAGCACTAAAGGTAAATATGGTTGCAGGCAATCATCTCTGTGTGAGGCGATACGTCTCGGCTTAAAAAACTTAGCTTTATTGTTATTATCAACAACCAAGGATTATCTGAACAATAGTAATTTGATGGATTTCATCGCAATTGTAAAAGATACTAATATGCTTATGATAGCTGTTAAGATGGAATTAGATGAATTAATAATAACAATCATCGAACAAGTGAGAATGATTTGTGTATCCAAGTTAAGTGCGTTATTTGAAAATATTGAGATCTTCAATAAAAAGGAGGATTTCGCTAGAGAAAGTGCGAGTGACTTAGTTCAAAAATTACACGCAAATGTGTGGACACGTATGGATATAGACCCAGATTGGGAAAATTTGGCAGGATTAAGTGGTGAAATATGTTTTATTTAGTTACTTACAAAGGCAGCGCGAAAAGCTGCAAAAAGAACTAAATGATAAGATAGAAAACCTCCAGCAGCAGCTGAAACTTCAAACGGAGAACCCAGTGTAATCAACTACTACAACCGACCCTAAGACTTCTCCCCCGCCCGTTGAATATACAACGGATGATGAAGAACTCGCTCGAGAAACAGGATGGATACGGCAAAAAAAGCAGGAAGAAAAGAAAATTGAACACCTCTCCCGCCCAACCCACTCTGAATGAACAAGGAAGTGAACATAATAAAGGTAAGGAAAAAACCTATTGTAGTAGATGGTATCCAGGATTACCAGAAATTCTTTGATTTTTTGTCTGAGAGCCAACTAGCTGACGCATTCAGCATCAAAATGATGAACGGCGATACAATCAAAGTAAATGCCAAAAACGATGATTCATACAGAGCAATTACAAATGCCCTCTCACTTAACAATTGCCGTTGGCACTCGTATGAGAACAAGCAAGAGAGACCAATTAGAGTCATGGCCAAAAAATTGTATTTCACATGCATTCCGGAGAGAATTGTTGAAGATTTGCGTGGTAAAGGCTACACAATTCTAGAAGCAGTCAACAAATTGAGTTGGAAAACCAAAGAGCCACTCAATATGTTCATGCTAACATTCTCAAACGATGAACTAACTAGCAAAATGTATAACATCAAAACTGTTTTGGGCTGTAATGTGGAAATACAACCGGTAAAAGCCACAAAACTGGTACCTCAGTGCAAACGATGCCAGGCTTACGGCCATACACAAAAGTACTGCTCCAAAGGACCGAGGTGCGTAAAGTGCACAGGCAAACATCTCACGAAGGATTGCAGAAAACCAAAAGAGGAGAAGCCAAAGTGCGTTCACTGTGGAGCGCCACATCCAGCTAACTACAGAGGATGTATCGTAGCCAAAGGAATCCAGCAGATAAGAAACAAAAACTCGAAAGGCAACAGTACTGCCCCTCAACAAAATACACCTACTAACGAAGAATCGAAGTGCCCACCCAGTACAAACGAAGGCAAAGCACTACAACTAAAAACGTATCTTATGCCCAAGTAGCTACAAGAGGCATAGCCAAGGCGCCTTTGGTAGATATGAACAGTGACAAGATGAAATCTTAAAGATAATGTCATCATTCGACGAGAGATTGAAAAAAATTGAAAATAGCAACAAAGCTGCTACTTCTAAGCCACAAAAATGAATACTACACCAAGAATTATGGCGTGGAACTCACATGGGTTACAAAAACATCAGAACGAGTTACAAGTATTATTAGACATAGAAAAGATTGATGTGTGCCTGATATCAGAAACTCACTTCACAAAGCAATCTCACATTAAGTTTAAAGGTTACAAAGCACACCCAAACAATTCTGCAAGAGGTGGTAGTACCATTATAGTAAAAGAAAACCTACAGCAGTTTGAAGAGTTTAAACACGAAGAGAAGGACATCCAAGCAGTGGCGATTTGTCTACAAACCAAAAAATATCCTGTGACAGTATCTGCCATCTACTGTCCACCACGGTATATGATAAAAAAGGACCACTATATGAACTTTCTACTCGTAACTCGCTTTAGAACCCGATTTATCTTAGGAGGTGACTTCAATGCTAAAAATACGTATTGGGGCTCCAGACTAACAACTACTAAAGGCAAAGAACTACTAAATGTCATAAAAGAGTTGAAATGTGATGTCATATCAACTGGCAAGCCCACCTACTGGCCAACATATCAAAATAAAATGCCGGACTTAATAGTTTTTTTTATAACCAAGGATCTATCAACTAGTTATATAACAAGTGCGAGTTGGACTCGCGCACGAAGGGTTCCGTACCATTATCGCAAAAAAAAACGGCAAAAAAGTACGTTTGTTGTATGGGAGCCCCACTTAAATATTTATTTTATTCTGTTTTTAGTATTTGTTGTTATAGCCGCAACAGAAATACATATTCTGTGCAAATTTCAACTGTCTAGCTATCACGGTTCATGAGATACAGGCTGGTGACAGATAGACAGACGAACCGCGGAGTCTTAGTAATAGGGTCCCGTTTTTACCCTTTGGGTACGGAACCCTAAAAACGGAACAAAGCTATGACATGAACTCAGATCACTCTGCAATATATCTAGAAATTAGCGAAACCATTTTTTATAAAGAAAACAGGCCCACTCTTGTTAATAAGTGTACAGACTGGGAGAGCTTCAAGACCAGATTGAATGATCAAATAGACCTTAAAGTTCCACTAAAAACACCCGAACATCTAATTGTAAAAAATCCAGCAAGCAGCGTGGGAAAATACACCTGACTTCAACAAGAGGACGAAAGGAAATACTTACCCGCTCAGAATCAAGCATCTCATTATGGACAAAAGAAAGCAGAGAAAAACGTGGCATCAATCTAGGTGCCCTGGAGACAAACGAAAATTGAATAATCTTACAAAAAAGAATTAAGAAAACTAATCCAAGACTTTAAAGACGTGTCAACCAAAACCTATCTACAGAGCCTAAGTAACGACCAAAAGACAGATTACTCTATTTAGAAGGCTACTAAGCACTTAAAAAGACCGATTAACCAAATCCCACCTATCAAATATGAAAACGGGCAATGGGCAGTAACTAACAAGCAAAAAGCGAAGAGGTTTACAGAGCATCTATAAAATGTCTTTCAACCAAACGATGGGGAAATCATTGAAGATCACACTTTGCATGATATGGTGACATCGGAAAATGAAGTTACCGTAAAATTAGTAACACCGAGAGAAGTCGCACAAGAAATAAAACACAGTATAAGCACAAAAAAAATCACCAGGGTACGATTTAATAACAGGAGAAGTACTACATAACCTACCGAGAAAAGGTCTGGTTAAATTAACGACCCTTATCAATGCCTGCAAGATTACAAAAGTAAACGATGCTACCTTCCACACAAAAAGACTGAAATGGAGATGGGCTGGAAACGGAATGGCAAATCAGAGACGGATCAAAAAGAAGCCGAGGTAGACAACGCAAACGCTGGGACGATGACATAGTGGAGATAGCTGGAGGCCTGTGGGCCAGAGCTACACGAGATCGTGACAAGTGGAGGAGCCTGGGGGAGGCCTATGCGTCAAGGGACGCGCTGATGGACGAAGACGCCGAAGTGCAATAATTTTTTTTATGTTTAGTTTCTATATAATATTGTAATTGTAGTTTAAGTTTATCAGTAAATAAAGGCTTTATTATTATTATGTCTTTTATTTAACTTTTTTCTTATTTATTACATTTTTAAATATTTTTACAAAACACACAAAAAAGAAAAACATTTAAAATATAAAAAATAGAGGCCCACCGGTATCGGGAACAGGGTCCAAACTACCGGCGGTCAGGGCTCCAGAGAGAGGAACCTCCTAACAATACGAGCCGTGTCCAGCAGTACTGCTTTCTGGATCAGGCCCTTGACCCAGCCGCCTAACGAGAGCCTCCTAAGGTGTTGGTCGAGGCTCGTGGCTATTAAGCCATGGGCTGACACGACTATCGGTACAATGATCGCTGAGTCCACATTCCACATGTCGACAACCTCGCGAGCCAAGTCAAGATACTTGATTTGCTTATCTTTCTCGGCTTTCACGAGGTTCCCGTCATGCGGGACAGTTATGTCAACAATCATTGCACGCCTCTCGATTCGGTCCACCACCACTATATCAGGCTTATTAGCGATAATAGTTCTGTCAGTGATGATGGACCGATCCCAGTACAATGTGATATTGCCATTCTCGAGAACTGGGTCGGGCACATACCTGTAGTACGGCACCTCCGACGCCACAAGAGTGTATTTCAGAGCAAGTTGCTGATGGATAATCCTGGCTACAAGGTTGTGCCTATGCAAGTACTCTTCGTTAGCTAGACGAGAACAACCAGAGATAATGTGGCGGATCGATTCACCCGGACGGTGACATGCCCGACAGATGTCAACCGTGCCATCCTTTACAATAAATCTCCGGTAGTTATTCGTCATGATAACTTCGTCCATAATTGCACAGACGAAACCTTCGGTTTCCCCAAAGAGGTCACCGAATCGCAGCCAGGCTACGGACGCTGATTGATCTACTTCGGACCCATGTAGGGCCCGGAAAAAGCGTCCGTGAAGCTCCTTACTCTGCCATACCTCCTTGCGGTCTGTTACGGACGACGTAGCTATGATATGATATGTGTAATTATGATACCGATGTAAATAAATAAACTAGATAGACACTCAGATCAAATAAAAAGTCAAGATGGAACGTTGCAAACAACAAAGTGAAGCCGGTTCAAAGTAAGCCTTGCCGTATAAATACACAATTATAAGCGCACACGTATAACAAAACTACCCCTTAGCTTGTCAGTTGAGCTTTATTATTTGATCTGTAAGCTCGAAGGACAAGCTAAGGCGTAATTTCGTTGTTAGTGACTGCGTGTAATTGTGTATTTGTACGGCAAGGCTTAGTTTGAACCGGCTTCACTTTGTTGTTTGCAACGTTCCATCTTGACTTTTTATTTGATCTGAGGATAGACATAAGTAAATAGATTATTATGATAAAATAGGATCGCATGATTGTTTAAGGTTTAGATTTAAGTATGGAATAAAAACGGATTTAAGTAGGGCTTTTCCATGTAAATAATTAGATTAGGTTTGTATTACTCCCTTCGACGTAAGTATATGAGTACCTAAGCATTATTGTAAGGTGGCATAGAGCGCGGTTAAAAACACCACGCGGCAATATCGGACAAGTCGAGACCTGCCCCGACCACATGTGCAGACTACGGAAGGGGCACGGGAAGGGGCACGGGAGGGGGCGCGCGACGCGCGCTCCGATTGGCCGAGCGGAACCTACCTGCGCTCTACGCCACCCTTTTACTGGCACTAAGCTAAATTGTATAAATAATGGGTGGCTTGCTGCAAATTTGTCATTCAACATTTCGTCACTCAACCATCAGCAGCAAGCCACTCCTGGGAATAAATTAAGAAACAAGAAGCCCGAAGTTTTACTCATCAATCAACATTCAACATACATACAGTCCACCCTGACAGCTGGTCCTTCGAGCTACGGATATTAAAGAAGATTCTGCGCCTACATCTAGTCCATCGAGCAACGGATATATAGAAAAATCCGTGCTTGATATCAACATCGAAGAAAGAAGATCACCGTTTGAAGATTTAATCAAGATTACATCGAAGACAGAAGATCGCCGCTTGAATTTTGAATCAAGACCAACTTCAAGCCAGAAGATCGTCGATTGTAATCAAGATTAAACTTCAAGATCAAGCATGAAGACTAGAAGCGTCACAGCCAAGGAAACCGAATCGGAATCGGGCTACGATAGTCGACGCCCCCGCACATTCGAAGAATCGCCTAGGTCGCCGTCGACCGTCGCGTCCGCGCTCCCGCGCACCCCGAGCGGTGCGCCCGCGGCTGGGTCCGACCCCGCCGCCCCCGCGCTCGCGTCCGCACCCCCCGCACCCGCCGCGGCGGGGAGGGTTGCGTCGACGACGACCGATGGCGCATCCGCCGCGCCGGCTCCTCGCTTACCTGCAAGTAGAGCCACCGCGACCGCGTACGACTATAGCGAATCGCTCGCTACGCCATCCGCGTCGTGTTATCCGTTAACGCTCTCCGCACTACGAACCCAGGACTCGGCGAGAACTCTGACAGCTGCACTCCTATACTTCTGTGAGGACAACAGCAAGTACGATACGTTCCAGAAGATCGTATGGTAGTGACGTGGCACGAGTGAAGAAGGCAGAATACGAGGCACAGAAGAGGATCGCTGAAATAAGGAACGAGCAACTTGAACTTGAAAAGGCGCTCGTCAGTAAGCGACTCGAATATGAAGTGTCGGCGATAGAGGCAGAGGCAGAGGCCCGTGAAGAGGGCTCCGTGTGTATGAGTGAAGGCAGGGTGGACGAGTGGCTTCAAAATAATGACCGAAGCCGCCCTCCAGTCGCGGATCGGTTGCAGACAGAGCAACCGCCGCAGCCCGCCGCCACGCACACCGCCCCAGAGAACGCCACCTACGTCGAACCCGCCACGTATATTGATGCCGCCGCACCTGCCATGAATGACCGAAGAAGGCAACGATCCGCCTCGCGTTCACCTACCAGAGGAGAACGTCGACTTGGAAGAGGAATCGATCAGTTGGCCGACACATTGGAGAAAATGATACGCGTACGCCCGCCGCCTCGACAAGTGACCGAGCTACCTGCATTTACGGGAGCGGCCACTGAATGGTTGCCATTTAAGGCGGCGTATGATGACTCATCGAGTTTATGCAAGTTCACCGCGTTCGAGAATTTGGCGAGATTGCGCAACTGCATTAAGGGTGAAGCAAGGGAAGCAGTGTCAGCGCTCCTGTACTCCGCGTCCGACCCGCAAGTGATTATGAAGACACTGGAACAGTACTACGGGAGGCCGGAGATACTAATGGATCGAGTGATGACAGATTTAAAAAAGTTACCTCGACTCACGGGAGCGGCCAATGACTTGAATTCGTTCGCGGTGAAATTCCAGAACATTGTGTGCGTGCTATCCAAGATGGACAACCGTGGTTACCTATGGAACCCGATGTTGGTTCGCGAAGTTGTAGAGAAGCTGAGCCCGCACATTAAATCACGATGGTGTGACTACGCTTCTGAAGCTGCGGAATCGTCGCGTGAACCTGAGGTGATGGTACTATCCAGGTTCCTGATGCGGGAGGCCGACCGAGCTATGAGGTTCGCCTTCACGAATACGACGCCCGCACCCGCCCCGAGGAAGGAAACGAGAAGCGTGTCGCAACTCAACACAAGGAAGAAGCCGGGCCGAGAAGCAATCTACACAACGACGTCGGGCAACCATGAAGACAGAAAACAAGAGTGTTTGTGTTGTGGCGGCGACCATGAAGTACCTAAGTGCACAAAGTTCTTGAGGATGAGTCTCGATGAAAGATGGGAATGGGTACGTACCGCCAAGATGTGCTTCAAGTGTGTGACGAGCCGCCATCGACGCGAGCATTGCCGAGCAAAGCGGTGCGGCAAAGGGACCTGCAGCCGCCCACATCACGCGTTGCTGCACAAAGAACGAGAGGCGCCGCCAAATGAAAAGTCAGACAAGGCGACCGACGTCGAGAACCCGCACACACAGGAAGCAGTAATGACCGTGTCCGCGCCAAGCAATGCGTCGCAGCGCGTGTTATTGAAAATGTGCCCCGTGATATTAAAAGGGCCCGGCGGGCAAATATCGACCTTCGCTCTATTGGACGAAGGCTCAACGATATCGCTCGTCGACGAAGAAATAACACGCCGTCTACACATAAGCGGGCCGGTCTCCACTCTACGCATTCAAAGTGTGACTTCGCAACAACGCGAAGAATGCAGCCAAGAGGTGAAGCTACAGATACGCGGCCCGGGCGGTGAATTTCATGCACTACGCGCACGGACTATGAGAAACCTGCGACTTCATGGTCAGACAGTGGATAGGTCGACACTAATTAACTATCCACACCTCCGGGACATACAAAATGACGCGTACTACGGAGAAGCTACACCGATGGTACTAATAGGTGCTGACAACTGGCACCTAATAGTCACACGCGAACTACGCATGGGCAAGAAGCATGAACCTGCAGCTTCTTACACTCAGTTGGGATGGGTGATCCACGGGACCGCACCGCGCGCCACGCTGAAGGAACAAGAGGGACAAGTCGTGCTACATCTATACGACGTGTCTGCAGCAAGACAGACAGATGATGTACGTCGTGTAGAGGAACTGATGAAGTCGCACTTCAAGATAGACGCCCTTGGAGTTTCTTTGGCCAGGAAGGTCAAACCAGACGACCAGAAGGCGATTGACGTGGTTGAGGGCACCATGAAAAAAGTCGGTGTTCACTTCGAGGTTGGGTTACCGTGGCGTGATGAGAATGCCTCGATGCCCAATAACTACAACTGTGCACTACGTCGATTGAAGACGATAGAAAGGAAGATGGATTCGTCGCCACACTTCGCAGCACAGTACAGCACCCTGGTCAAGAACCTACTTGACAAAGGATACGCCCAGGAGTGCAATGGAACAGAAGACGCAAGTAAGAAAGTGTGGTACCTGCCGCATTTCCCGGTCGTGAATCCAAATAAGCCGGGAAAGATGCGCCTAGTGTTCGACGCCGCGCACCGTTATAGTGGAGTGTGCCTGAACGACTACCTACTGGAAGGACCTGATCTCCTGAAATCGCTGCCAGGGATTCTGTTTCGATTCAGAGAGCGTCCAGTAGCCGTCACTGCAGACATACAAGAAATGTTTCTGCAAGTGAAAATAAGGAAACAAGACCAAGCTGCGCAGATGTTTCTCTGGCGAGGTGAAGATCGCTCTGAGCCACCGAAGAAGTATAAGATGACCTCAATGATCTTCGGCGCTTCGTGTTCACCCTTCATCGCGCACACAGTACGAGACGCTAACGCGAGGCTGTACACGCATGAATACCCCGACGCCGTGCAAGCTATAACGTCGAGCCACTACATGGACGATTACGTAGACAGCATGGCGACCGAAGACGAGGCGATCAAGACAGCGCGTGAGGTCATGATGATCCACCAGAATGCACACTTCAATTTGAGAGGTTGGTGCTCAAATAAATCCGACGTGGTGAAGAGCATAACCCCGGAGAGACAGGCGCACGACACGGAAGTACGATTCGGACAACGCGAAGAGAACACGGACAAAACACTGGGCTTACTTTGGCAGACAGGCTCAGATAAGCTAGGCTTCAACACTGGACTGAGTCGACTGTCCCCCGAAGTGAAGACTAGAGACAGAGCTCCGACGAAACGAGAGGCCCTTGGAGCGGTGATGGCGGTCTACGATCCGCTGGGTCTCATCAGCCACTTCACTGTCACCGGCAAGATCGTGCTCCAGAACCTGTGGCGACATGGTATAGGCTGGGATGAGGCAATCCCAGAAGAAGACGCGCAGCACTTCGAAGAATGGCTACGAAGTTTGAACGAGGTGACAAAGCTTCGCATCCCGAGGTGCTACGCCAAGGGCCCGGACGACATACTGGACCTACATGTTTTCTGTGATGCCAGCGAGCAAGCATACGCAGCGACAGCCTACTGGAGGATCCAGAAGTCAGACGGAAGAGTAGACATAAGGCTGGTCGCGGCGAAGGCACGAGTAGCTCCCCTGAAGCCAGTTACCATCCCGCGACTAGAGCTACAGGCAGCGGTGATTGGCGCACGGCTGGCGGACACGATAATCATGGAGCACCGAGACAAGCCCAGAAGAGTGACATATTGGACGGACTCACAAACCGTACTGCGATGGATCGAGAAAGACGCCGTGAAGTACACTGCATTCGTGGCGCATCGCCTGGGTGAGATTGCGGAGCTAACCGACGCCAGCCAGTGGAGATGGGTGCCCACCGATCATAACGTGGCAGACGACGCTACACGCCCTAACTACACCGTGCACATGAAACCTGAAGACAGATGGTTCACCGGTCCTGCGTTTCTGTACGAAGACGAAGAGTCCTGGCCGAAAGAAAAGGCCAAGAACGACGCGACCGAAGACGAAGCGACGTACGTAACGACACAAGAGAAAAGTGAACGAGACTACCTGCCCGACATAAGCAGATTCTCTTCTTACGAGAAGTTGTTACGAGCGACAGCTATGCCCTTCCTTTTCAAAGAAAAGTGCAAGGACAGGACCAGCCAGATGACCGTCGACCTAATTGAAAAGGCCGAGAAATTATGGCTAAAACAAGCACAGCTCGAAGACTACGCCGAAGATATACGGATACTACAGAAAGGGAAGCCGGTGCCCAAGTCCAGCAGCCTGTATAAACTGGACCCTTACCTGGAAGATGACGTCCTCAAGGTGAGAGGAAGGATTGGACACGCAGCAGTCATGGACACCAAGAAGACGCCAGTGATTCTGCACGGCAAACATCCGTTCACGCGGCTATTGGTAGAGGACGCACATCGCAAAGCTGGTCACGCTAATAACGAACGCGTGATCAACGAACTACGACAGCGATACTGGGTAGTCAATCTACGCCCGACAGTGCGAGCCATTGCCCAGCGATGCCAGCTCTGCCGCATTAGGAAGGCTATGCCCGTGAAACCAACGACAGGGGACTTACCTGTAGAGCGACTCACGAAGACACAGCGACCCTTCACTCACTGCGGGACCGATTATTTTGGACCGATGACAGTAGTCATAGGCAGAAGACATGAAAAGCGATGGGGGGCCCTGTTTACCTGCCTGACGACGAGGGCAGTACACCTGGAGTTGGTATCGAGTCTGTCTACCGACTCGGCGCTAATGGCCATACGAAGAATGGCAGCGCGAAGAGGTTGGCCCAGAGTAATGTACTCGGACAATGGTACCAACTTCAGAGGAGCGGACGCCGAACTACGAATGGCGTACCAAGAATGGACGAAGGATTTCGCGCGACTTGGGTTGGAACACCGCATGAAGTGGAAGTTCATCCCACCAGGAGCGCCGCATATGGGGGGAGCCTGGGAGCGACTGGTGCGCTCCGTTAAGGCGGCGCTAGGAGCGACGCTGCATCAGAGGGCGCTGAAGGAAGAAGTGCTGTCGACGCTGCTGACAGAGGCCGAGCACTCTATAAATTCTCGGCCTCTGACCCATGTCTCTGTCGATCCCAAGGATCCGGAGGCCCTCACGCCGAACCACTTCCTCATCGGAACCTCCTCAGGCCTTCCCCGCACTGGGCCTTGTGATGAGGCCAGCCGCAAGCAATGGAGAGCTGCCCAGGCGCTCGCCGACCACTTCTGGCGGCGCTGGGTAGACGAGTACCTGCCCACGCTGGTGCCCCGCGGAGCGTCAGATGACCAACGACGGCCGCTGCAAGTTGGCGACCTGGTCATCGTCATCGACTCCTCACTACCAAGAGGAACGTGGCCTCGAGGCGTCGTGGAAGCAGTCTACGATGGTCCTGACGGCAAGGTGCGATCGGCAGACGTCAGAACTACAGCGGGCATCCTACGGCGTCCAGTCACGAAGCTCGCCGTCCTCTGCGTTGAAGATTAGGCTACGGTAGCCCTGCGCCGGGGGGAGGATGTTACGGACGACGTAGCTATGATATGATATGTGTAATTATGATACCGATGTAAATAAATAAACTAGATAGACATAAGTAAATAGATTATTATGATAAAATAGGATCGCATGATTGTTTAAGGTTTAGATTTAAGTATGGAATAAAAACGGATTTAAGTAGGGCTTTTCCATGTAAATAATTAGATTAGGTTTGTATTACTCCCTTCGACGTAAGTATATGAGTACCTAAGCATTATTGTAAGGTGGCATAGAGCGCGGTTAAAAACACCACGCGGCAATATCGGACAAGTCGAGACCTGCCCCGACCACATGTGCAGACTACGGAAGGGGCACGGGAAGGGGCACGGGAGGGGGCGCGCGACGCGCGCTCCGATTGGCCGAGCGGAACCTACCTGCGCTCTACGCCACCCTTTTACTGGCACTAAGCTAAATTGTATAAATAATGGGTGGCTTGCTGCAAATTTGTCATTCAACATTTCGTCACTCAACCATCAGCAGCAAGCCACTCCTGGGAATAAATTAAGAAACAAGAAGCCCGAAGTTTTACTCATCAATCAACATTCAACATACATACAGTCCACCCTGACACGGTCGTTAGTGTCAAGCACTACAGGCTTGCGCCAGTTCTCATTCGCCAAGGAGAGCGGGGTGAGTCCCTTGTCCACTGCTACTACATCTCGATGAATACCCACGTCGGTGTTTAGAAAATATTCTCTGAGATTGCATATCTCGCGGTTGTGGAGGTTTTTGGCATTTAAAAAGCCTCGGCCTCCACACTTCCGCGGGATATACAATCTCATGACTGACGATCGTGGGTGATGCATTCGATATGCAGTCAGCAGTGTACGGACCCGCCTATCCAGGGCGTCAAGTTCCGTTTGAGTCCATTTGAGTATGCCGAAAGAGTACATCAGCACCGGCATGACCCAACCGTTGAAGGCGCGCACCTTGTTTCCGCCCGAAAGAAGGCTATTGAATACCTTCTTCAGGCGGCCAAAGAAGCGTTCCCTCAACGATTGCTTCATGTCTATAGTACTGATACCTAACGCTTCCGACATACCCAAATACTTATAGGTTTCGTTTGGAGAGAGGGATCTCAGGTTTATGGAATCCGCAAGTTGAATTCCTACGGATTCCACAATCTCCCCTCGCTTTACATGCATGACCGCACATTTGTCCACACCAAACTCCATCCTGATGGCGCTACTAAAAGTTTCAGTTACCTTTAGTAGCTCCATCAGCTGAAGATTGCTGGGGGCAAAAAGCTTCAAGTCATCCATGTAAAGGAGGTGAGATATAACCTGACCACCTCTCTTCAACCAATAGCCTAGCCCTGAATTCTCCAGCATCATGCTTAGAGGATTCAAGGCTAGGCAAAACCAAAGTGGACTCAAACTATCGCCCTGGAATATACCTCGCTCGATCCTTACAGGTTCGCTATTCCTCTGGATATTTCGACATCCTGGATAGCGAAGGACTGTGCTCCATTGCCTCATACACGACATCAGGAAGGTGCGTAGAGTTGTATCTATTTTATACAATTCTAGCACCCTCATGAGCCATGTATGCGGCACCGAGTCATAGGCCTTCTTATAATCTATCCAACATGTCGACAGATCCTTTCGGGAACGCCGAACCTGTTGGCTAATGGCCATATCAATAAGGAGTAGCTCCTTAGTACCGCGGGACCCGTTCCTACATCCATTCTGAGAGACCGACATGATGGAGTTATTGTCAACATGTTTATTAATTTTTACTCTCAAAATGGATGTAAGAACCTTATAGACCGTTGGTAAACATGTAATTGGTCTATAATTTTTGGGTTCCGCGGTGCTACCAGACTTGTGGAGCAGGTGGGTTATTCCTGTTGTAAGGAACTTGGGTAGCGAACCAGACTCTAAGGCTGCCTGGTACTGAGATGCCAAACGAGCGTGCGACCTTTGTAGCCACTTGATCCAAAAGTTGTGCAGTCCGTCCGGTCCTGGAGATTTCCAGTTCGGCAACGGACGGACTGCACGGGCTACATCTTGGGGGCTGATCGTGATAGCCCCCATTTCTTGTATTGGATCACACGCTCGTTCGACCTCCCGAGTCCATTCACCTTCGGTGTGACTGACAGGCACCGACCAGATGCTGCGCCAGAATGAAAACATAGCGTCATCATCCGGCAGGTGCGTATCAGTCACACCTTGGTCGGGTCGCTCCCAAGCCCGATAAACCCACCTTTCATTACTTTGGAATGTGCGATTCTGGGTGTATCGCTCCACTCTTCGCCTGTACCTACGAATACGGTTTGCCCATGCATACACTTTTTGCTTCAGGAAGTCGATGCGCTCTGTGACATGGGATATATAGTCTCGGGGGCTGACATCAGTCCCCGAAAACGCCCGTCTCACAAAGCGCATCACTCTTGGGCGACTATTGCCCTCCCTGAAACAAATTAGTTTGCCGATGAGTGCTCTGGCCCCACCAATACGACGTTCGATCCTGCACTGCCAAGCCGGTACGGCTGGTTTCGGTCGTGTAGCTCTGTCATCTGCAAATTTGACATGAGCTACACGACATGCCGCTACAGCCGCGCAGTACATAATCGAATGTGTATCAGTGAGGTCTTCGCAGTCATCAAAATAGTTTGACAACTGCGAATCCAGAACAGCCACCAGCGCCCTATTTTTGTTATGCATGGGCAAACGAGGTAATCGTGGCCTAAGTTCGGGTGGCATGTAGCGATAATCCCGAATAGCACACTCCAAAGCACTCCTCAATTCCTCATTGCACTGGGTACTTACGTTTGTAACCCTGTCACTACTCTCCACGTCAGCATTGATGGCAATATGGTTTGACTGTGGTGGTACCACAGCCTGCGACGATGGGGCAGTGACACGGTTACCCATTTCCGTTCGGAGGCGATCAAGTACAGTATCATCCAACATACGATTACGCTGGATGACCCGCACCTGATCCGAAAGTCGTTGGGCCGAAACGTTGACGGCTGGCTCAAGCACCTGAAACAAAGAGAGCATCCGGACACGGTACGCGGTCAGGTTGTTTCCTCCCTCTGTAGCCCCAAAGTATGCGCGCATGACATTTTCATTGATGGATGGTGTCCATCTCATGCGCTGCACACTTCCGCCGGGTGCTGGGACCCTATCAGAGACGGGTAGGCCTCGAGGTCCTAAGCGGTCCGGCGGCCGGCGTCCTCCCCGACGACGCGCAGGTGGTGGTGTCGTCGGCGGCGAGAAATACTCGTCGCTCGAGCTCGACGCAACTGCCGCGGCCGATGTCACAGCACTCACGGTGGGGCTGGGTTCCGGCGGCGGCGAGGCGGAGCTGGGCGACGAGGCCGGAGGTGGTGGGCGTGCATTGCGTGCTGCAGCTCGCGTCAACATGACGTCTATTCCATTTTTCTCGTTTCTTGTTGTAATTCGGTCATTTTAATTCGGTTAATTCGGTCAGCTTTCATTATATTATTGTTTAGTTTTTTTTTTTCTTGGTTTCATTTTGTTTATTGGAATTTAGGTAGTTAAAATTAAATATATTGTAAGAAATTACGAAGAGAAAAATTTTTGGCAACCGTCTGTCAAGTTGAGCCACAGATTATTATTATTATTATTATCAATGCCGCACTAAGGCTCAAATATGTACCAGACTTATGGAAGGTGGCTGAAGTAATAATGATAGCTAATCCAGGTAAACCGGCTCACGAAACATCATCCTATAGGCCTATTTCCTTGCTACCAATAATGTCCAAGCTATTTGAAAAGCTGTTACTCAGACGACTTAAACCTATAATAGATAGCGAGAACATAATACCAGAGCACCAGTTTGGTTTTCGAGAAAAACTACTATTGATCAATTACATAGAATCACAAACGTTATAGAAAACGCCCTTGAAGATAAGAAAGTATGTTACTGTATTCCTAGATGTAGCGCAAGCTCTTGACAAAGTATGGCATGAAGGCCTCATACATAAACTGAAGAGCCTGTTACCGAAGCACTTTGCAGATATACTTGAGTCCTACGTTCTAAACAGAGCCTTTAGAATAAGACAAGAAGATTCCTACTCAGAACTGAAACAAATAAAAGCTGGCGTACCGCAAGGAAGTGTTTTAGGTCCGGTCCTGTACCTACTATACACTTCTGATATTCCTAAATTAAAGCGAAACACGATTGGGACCTTTGCTGATGATACAACCATAATGGCTGTAGGAAACAGCCACGAAGAAGCAGTAGAAAAGGTTCAAATGGCTGTTAATCAAGTTTATGACTGGACCAAAAAATGGAGGATTAAACTTAATAAATCCAAATCTGTTCACATAGATTTTACCAACAAAAAACATCATTAGACTCTCATCTCTCCCATCATCATAGTATTCTCCAGTTTATATTAATAATAAACAAGTCCCGTACGAGAATACAGCCAAATATCTCGGTATGACCCTTGACGCAAAGTTACGCTGGAAAGCCCACGTAAAGAAGAAAAAAGAAGCACTCGAACTCCGATATAAAAGAATGTATTGGCTGCTTGGAAGAAACTCCATGCTGTCTGTGCAAAATAAATAGTTGCTATACAAACAAGTCCTGATGCCAGTTTGGACTTATGGTATTCAGCTATGGGGCTGCACCAAACAGAGCAATATATTAATTATACAACGATTCCAGAACAAAGTGCTAGGGGCAACTGTAAATGCACCATGGTACATACGAAATGATGACCTCCATCGGGACCTAAAAGTTGAGTTCATCGAAAAAGTGATCCAGAAATTTGCAGAAGCTCACGAAAAGAAACTTCATCAGCATGTGAACGTCGAGGCAATCCAGCTTCTCGACCACACAAACATAGTGAGAAGACTAAAAAGAACAAAACCGTTCGAGTTAGTGTTTAGTGTTAGTGAATGTTAATAGTGTAACGTACAAAAGTGCTACCAAACGAACACAAGAACGAAGTGTATTTCGCCTTAATAGAGACAATAAGAAAAGTACTATTGGACACATTCTTAGAAAAGACAATTTAATAGTTTAGGTTATAATAAAAACTTATTAGTCTATTTATAAGGCTAGATTGTAATAAAATTAGGGTCCATCCTATTGATGTACCCTAGAAAAGGAAAAAATAAAATAAAAATAATAATTTAGTTACTTCTTATTGCTATTTTGACAAGATTAGACAATACATCATTTTTATTTTAACATTTCATTGATATTTTACATAGATTTAATATTTCATTGATATTTGACATAAACAAGACTTTTTTTTTTTTGAGATTTTGATTGTGTTTTCACATAGGTTTTACATTAATTATTGTTATTTGACATTTGCTTCATATTTTTGACATTATTATTATTTATTTTCACTGTTTTACTGTTGACATTAGTAATTATATAGTAATTATGTAATATTGATGTTATTCATTCGCCATAGTATGTGGCAAACATGCCTGAGACTTTTTGTTTTATGTTATCCTGCGTGCAGGTACTATGGTTTATTATAATATGTGGGTATACATTTAATAATAAATCATAGAACGTTTGATATAGGTATATTGATTTATTATATGTATACACAAATGTTTGAGCAAATGAATACCGTAAAACGAGGTTAAATTGATTAATTTTGAAATTAAAATCGACATAACTACTTCAATAATATTATGAAAAATACGAATAAATGCAGTGTTGGCGACTTTACATATTTTTTAAATCTTCTAATAAAATGCCATAGTTTGGGAGAAAATAAAAAAAACTAGCCTATAAACGTTAAAATAAATGGGGTTACTTTGATACCGCATTGCTTTTTCATTGCAATATAAAATAACCCCAATTTATAATATGATTTTAATGAATTCACACTGTACAATTGAAAATATGTTTCTGCAACAATCAAACGTTTTTTTGCGCTGACGTTGATGCAAAACATGGCTGACATGTCAGTGTAGCAAATTTCCAAAAGAAAATTGAGGTGTGTTCCGTTTTCACGGTGTTTTAACAACACAAAAATAGTTAATTTATGATATCAATAAACCCGACTGCTTAAAGAGCGAACTAAAAAAAAAAGTTAATTTAAAAATCAAAAACCTGACTGCTTAATAAGCGAACTAAAAAGAGGTAAACAAGTGGAAAATCATGCTGTGCAGTCGGAGGATACATATTCGCGAGCTGGCTGACCACCTGATCCTCCGACTGCACAGCATGATTTTCCACTTGTTTACCTCTTTTTAGTTCGCTTATTAAGCAGTCGGGTTTTTGATTTTTAAATTAACTTTTTTATTTACAACTTATATATTATAATTTTTTTCGAATCACATTTAAACATATAAGTAGTATATATTTTTGAAATCGCCACTAAAAATCCTTCATTTTGATACCCCACTCGATGGGTTTCCCCTTCCCATTGAGTCCCCCCAATATGGCACAAAATCCGCCATTTTTGTTATTTTTTAACGTCACTTAATCTAAGAACACTTGGGTGGCCAAGCCCTATCTAACGATGAATCAATTATAAAAATCCGCCTAACGCGCGAAAAACATAACCCTTTCCTTGCAGCCGGGTAATGATTTAAACAAGAAGAAAATCATGCTGTGCAGTAGGAGGATACATGTTCGCGAGCTGGCTGACCAAAACCAGATGTATCCTCCGACTGCACAGCATGACTTTATTCTTGTTTACATCTTTTTAGTTCGCTTTCTAAGCAGTCGGGTTTATTGACTTTTTTAGTTAACTTTTTTTATTTATTGCCTTTAAGTATTATTTTTTTTGGAATTTGGTACATTTAAACATACAAGTGTTATATATTTATGAAATCACCTTTTAAAACCCTTTATTTTGATACCCCACAGGATGGGTTCGGAAGAAAAAAATATTTGGTGCCCTACAATATGGCGCGCAAAATCCGCCATTTTTTTCCAATATTCATGTAGCCAGTGACACTCGTAGGGTTAAGATGAATCGATTGACGTAAGAATCATCAAAATCGGCCAACGCGTTTGGTCTCTAGAACGCCACATAGGAACAAAAATACATGCATAGACTACACATTACCCTCCTTCGGCAGCCGGGTAAAAATAAGTTAGAATAGAATAACATTTATTTGCATAAAAACATGGTAGTTATCATCTAAGTTGCCCCAGATCTCGTTGTAACCCCGTTCTACCGGTAAATCTTATCTTTACAAAATATAAGTGTCTAACCTAATAGTGCTAACACACGTCCGGATTTGGTCCGGCCGGACTAACTCCGCCCGCAAATCCTTTCTCGCTTACACACGCTTATGTGGACCGAGACGGACTCAAATAATAATAATAATGTCCGGACCACTCTACACACGCTCGGATATGGTCCGGACTGGACTAACTCCGCCCACAAATCCGTGGTCCGGCCGGACCAAATCTGAACGTGTGGAAGCACTATCAGACAGACGTAAAATTGACTGCGTAAAACCTAAAGCGACAGCGCTGAGCGCTGTCGCTTTAGGTTTAGTATTTTGAAGCCTGGCCGGCGGCTAAGAGATTAGTCTCCACAGGGAAGCCCGGTTAAGCATATGTCGATCACTTTGATTGTTTGCGAGACGCGATTGGATAAAAAAAAAAAAAGACTCATCGGTCGTACTGTAGCTGCAGTGATCTTGTTGAGTTGATATATACTCCAACTCACTTGGTAGGTGCCGAAATAGTATGTACAAAATCTTGTATAATTCTTTAAGTTTAGGTAATTTTAATTTTGATTTAAATTTTTAGTACTGATTTTAATTTTAATAATGATTATAAATTTAATAATGATTTTAATTTTAATAATGATTTTAATTTTAATAATGATTTTAATTTTAATAATGATTTTAATTTTAATAATGATTTTAATTTTAATAATGATTTTAGTTTTAACTTTAATTTTAGTTGAATATGATTCAGTTTTTATTTTAATTTTTAATTTAAATTTGATTTTTAATTTGATTAAAATTTTGATTTTCATGGTATTTTGATTAATATTTTACCTTTGATTTTTAATTGATTTTCATGGTATTTTGATTAATATTTTACCTTTGATTTTTAATTGATTTTATGTGGGTTTGATTCTGGCTTGATTTCGATTTTAATTTGGAGTTTGGTCGAAAACGGCGCCCAATGTCAATCGGCAAATTTGCATGTCGCTTTAGGTTTAGTATTTTGAAGCCTGGCCGGCGGCTAAGAGATTAGTCCCCACAGGGAAGCCCGGTTAAGCATATGTCGATCACTTTGATTGTTTGAGAGACGCGATTCGTTAAAAAAAAAAAGACACATCGGTCGTACTGTAGCTGCAGTAATCTTGTTGAGTTGATGTATACTCCAACTCACTTGGTAGGTGCCGAAATAGTATGTACAAAATCTTGTATAATTCTTTAAGTATAGGTAATTTTAATTTTGATTTAAATTTTTAGTACTGATTTTAATTTTAATAATGATTATAATTTTAATAATGATTTTAATTTTAATAATGATTTTAATTTTAATAATGATTTTAATTTTAATAATGATTTTAGTTTTAACTTTAATTTTAGTTGAATATGATTCAGTTTTTATTTTAATTTTTAATTTAAATTTGATTTTTAATTTGATTAAAATTTTGATTTTCATGGTATTTTGATTAATATTTTAGCTTTGATTTTTAATTGATTTTATGTGGGTTTGATTCTGGCTTGATTTCGATTTTAATTTGGAGTTTGGTCGAAAACGGCGCCCAATGTCAATCGGCAAATTTGCATGTTTCTGCATGATTTGCTTACCTGTAAGAAATTGGTACACCAGTCTATAAGTATATTCGATGTATCTCATATCTGTGTATCAGTGCATTCAATTGTTGGTGAGCCAAATAAATAAAATAAAATAGTAAATTCAAGAAATCTAAAAGCCCGACTGATTAAAAAGCGAACTAAATAGACCTAAACAAGAAGAAAACCTTGCTGTGCAGTCGGAGGAAAGATATTTGCGAGATGGCTTTCCCAAACCAGATGTATCCTCCGACTGCACAGCATGATTTTCTTATTGTTGTCGTCTTTTTCATCATAATCATCATATCAGCCGAAGGACGTCCACTGCTGGACATAGGCCTACCACAAGCGTTTCAACATTGGCCGGTCCCGAGGTCATCGAAAAATACCTAATCCACATACCTAATCCAATATTTATGCCTCACCTCTACTTCCAACGCAACGTCTTCTGGTTCGCGGTCGCCACTCCAGAACCTTTCTACCCCATCGGCCATTAGATCTGCGAGCAATGTGCCCTGCCCAATGCCCCTTAAGTTTGGCAATTCTTCGGGCTATGTCGGTAACCCTAGTTCTCTTGCGGATCTCTACATTCGATCACGTACGGATACTCCGAGCATAGCCCTCTCCATTGCCCTTTGAATGACTGTAAGCTTTCTGATGAGGCCCATTGTAAGCGACTACGTCTCAGAGCTATAAGTCATCACTGGCAACACACTCTGGTCATAGACTTTTGTCTTGAGACACTGTGGTAAGTTGGACGAGAAGACACCGCACAACTTAAGAAAATGGTGAAGGATCATTTCCTTTCTCTGTAACTATTCTTCTCCTTTCTCTGTTCTGTATTTGATATTTATTAGTATATTATTTTATTTGTATGTATGTATTTTGTGTAATGTCTAAGTTATATTATTTCATGATAGTTTTTGTACACTGACAACCCTATGTCTACCTCCTCTCGTTCAGTCCATCCAAAGGTTGTCTGTAAGAGATTGCCCTGTGCGATAAGACCGCCCATTGTACACTTATCTTTATAAATGTTTTGTTCTGTAATTATTTAAGTGGTGTACAATAAAGTATATAATAAATAAATAAATAACTTATCGCTCATAACTTATTTTTTATACTTTTTTGTTTCCATACAGGGTTAGATAATTATGAGACAAATTGATATATTTTTTTATTTTGAACGTACATCGTCCAATAGGGGAGTAATCGCCAGACTACGTTTGTATGGAAGAATGATCGACTAGTGCAACCTTAAACGAACATTACTTGTATATAAATATATAATCTGAATCTCGGAAACTGCTCCAAAAATTTTCATGAAATTTAATATGCAGTAATGCAAGTTTTACAAGTATTTTTACTAGTGTTTTATTTTTTTTACGTAGTATGGTATTTTATAGTCTAATATAACTAGCTCAGTATTACAAGGTAAAATTAACTGCGCATCTCGTGGGAATGTGACCCCACTCTCGCATACACGTGCGGTGCCTCGCGTTCGCGTTTTGCGCCAATAGTGAGAGTAGAACGTCAGAGTGACGTCACAGCGCCAGGTGCACAGTTAAGTTGACCGTGATATTTTACTTTATGCATGCTGATTAACCTGTAATTGGCAACGGTGTTAGTCTATACCTCGGTTTCTCAACACTCGATTATCGGACTGTTAACATAATCAACGAACAATCGCAGGTTATCTACTGTGATTGGCGGTTGAAAATTCATTCAAACAATCACAGCAGATAAGGCGTGCTTGACAATATGTCACATTCATTCTGCGATAATTTAGCGTTGAGAAACACGGCCTAAGGCTATTAGTTGCATAAACCGAAGAAACGCCGTATACAGAAGCTGTTGGTAAATCATAATAAATAAAATAACTTTAAATACTTAATAAAATTATGTTTAATAAGAAAGAAAATGTTTTTAAGCTATTGCATAGCTTCTATCGCGGGCCTTGAGCGCGGGGACCGAATCCAGAAATTCCGTAACGAAAAAATCTCACGCTCCCCACTCCGACGGGCACGGCGGTGATACTTTGACTTTTAATAAGGTTTTTGAATTCTGTGGAATCTGAGTGGTGAGGGGCAGGGGGGAGGGGGGGGAGGTTTGTTGCACGTGTTTTCGATTTCCGTGTTGGTATTTTTAGAATGAAATTTTTTTTTGCGGGGGCAGGTAAACGGTTAAGGGGGGGGGGGGGGGGTTAATCCTATCTTTTTCTCCTGGATGAAGTAGCGGAGGGCAGGGGGGCAAATGTTTTTGTCAGAAATGCGCTAACTCCAACTGTTTCTGAGATATGAGGGTTTTAAAATTTTTGTTGGTCGTATTTTTTTTGCCTTTTATCGGTCTCTCTGAGCTGTTTCTGTGACAATGGTGATCAATGTGGACCTTATGCTAATGAGAATAAGGGTCACTTTTGCTTGTCAAAGAAAAGCGACCTTATTTCAATGTGAATAAGGGTATTTTTGTTTTGTTTTTTAGAGTTTGATTAATCGTAAATAAATGCGGGTTTGGCTCGCTACGTTTTCGAGTTTTTAACGTTTTTAATTTTTTTGACGCATTTTCCAGGACTGGATCTAGAATAAATGCTATGCAATAGCTTTACCGCGGCAGTCCCCGAGTGCCACACGACTTTTTCATTTGGTTAGTCAGACCTCGTTAGTCTGGTGCAGTGATACCCACAGCGGGAAACAAGAAAACGAAAAAAAAAATGGGTGTCCATTAGATGTAAATGGGGGTCAACGATTGTGGATTTCATTAGGGCCTTCCACAGCATTAGTGCCGCAAAACGGTTATTTTCTAAAGCATACTCCTTAGCAACGGCTAGGTTAGAATGTTTGAAAAAAGTGTTTATTTATTATTGATTCATGTACATTATTTGTGGAGCATAGTTTTTTCGTGTAACTAATAGTTATACTTTAAAAAAAAAATAACAACACGATATTTTTTCACTACTTTAGGATGACTCCTCGAAAACGACTTGGATGTTTAAAAATATTTTTTTAAAGAAAAATGGATGGCTAGAATTTCTTCATAACTGAAAATAGCTTAATAAATTAAAGAATATTTTGCAATCAAAACTGCCCAAAAGGACGTTCTATATTTTATAGGGAAAAAAATAAATGTTACGGGATATATGAAGGATAATTTATTTTTGAGTTTTTGTCTGTTCTTCTGCAGCGAGGTGTGACACAGGGGAACGTCATATGTCCGAAACTGTTCACCACTGCATTGGAGGATGTCTTTAAGGTTCTGGACTGGAGAGGGCTAGGCATCAACGTCAATGGTAACTTCTCCCTGGAGATCAGGTCCGTGGGGTCGCCACTGCCCACCAGCTCGCCACAAACCTGCCCTGCGGATTGTATCTCTCTTAGTCTGACCCTTCACCTTAGGCATGTTGCGGCAAAGTAAAATCTACCGGCACAGCGCTAGGTATCATTGAAGCTCGCAAGCCCCACCACGACGTCAACGTAGAGGTACTGCGGTGGGAATATATATAATATAAATGACTCGACCAGTGGCCGATGAGCCTCAAGTTCCGATAAGGCCTCATTACTAACCCGTCCAGTACGCTTTGCATAAGAATATCAAAGCTAAATGCTAAAAAACTTTTGCAAAAAAATACTACCGACTTCCAAATACAAAACTACAAAGTGAAAAAAGTGATTTCATGAAACTTGAACATAACCGGTGAAATGAGAGATCTGCTTACCCCTTAAGAGCGAACTAGCGTGATGTTATGTTATGAAATGTTATAAACAACAAACAGACATGGGATTGCAGCAATCCCGAGAGATTTGCCGTTATTTATTGAAGAGTTCTGTTGTATATCTCCGAAGATCTTCATCAGATCTTCACCAAATTAAAATGGGACCAATTTCGAAACATACTTTTTCAAACAAAAACAGAATTTTCAAAATCGGTCCACAATTGACGGAGTAATCGATGAACATACACAAATAGAACCTCCTCCTTTTTGGGAAGTCGGTTAAAAATAATTTACGTCGTACCGCCCCTATGAAGTACGCTAGCCCCACCACGACGTCAACACAGAGATACTGTGGTGGGGAAAAATAATAATAATGATTAAATAAACTAAATAAAGAATTATTGAATAAGTAAATAATCAGTATTAATATAACTTTAAGAAGGACATTACTTGAATTTGATACCTTAAAATATTTTTATCTTATTTTCTATGTGTATAATGTCAATCTTGATTTTAATAAACCATGATTGTATAAAATTCGCATGCCTTACGTTCGAATCACTTGAAAAATGTTTTAATTTTTTTTTTATTTGGCTTGACTTCACTTGGAAAACAGAGAGAGGGTATTGATTTAATATTTTTATTTAAAATACTTTACATTAAACTAGACTGTCCGTATTTGTAAGTTTAATTTCAATCTACCCTACAACTATCCGCGTCACCCTATCAAACTTTTAGGTCCCCTTTCCGCAAAACTGTATAAGGATCCAACTCCCCCATCCCCAGACTTTGCAGACTTCTTAATATTTGCGGAATTGAAAATGAAGAAAATAAATGAAGGAATTGATACGAGTATTTGTTGCATGTTGCGTCACTTCAAAAACTCAATCGCCAAGTCCACAAAAAATAATTAATCACTATATTGTTTTTTTTTTTCGTTTTCTCTTTTGTATCTGCCTACATAAAACATATATTTTCGACTGTTATGATTTCTAAATACTTCACTGTTTATGGGTATTATTTCTGCACTATTGTTGTAATTACTGTCTGTTATATATATTATTTTTCATGCATGCTGTGTCTATCGCATCATATTAAATATGTACACTTAGTTTATATTATTGCTTGTATTATAAGGTTATTATTAGTGTAACAATTGTAGAAAGGTCAATACATAAATAGATAAAAAATTAAATTTAATAACACCATTGTAACAGATTTTTCTGCAAATATTAATAATTTGATTTAATTTAAAAAAGGTTGTCCCACACTAGGAGTTTATCCAGTATCGTGTGTGCGTTTACAAACATACAAATATACCTTCACAACCACGCAGATCCAGAACAACTACCTGGCCATACAAATATTTGTTCCGTGCGGGAATCAAGCCCGCGACACGCAGCGCAGCAGCCGATCGCTCAACCACAATCGCTTTAGGATCAAATCGTTAGCCTCAGGACATTCTTCAGCCGTTTGGCCGTCCGAGTTCGTCGAGTGATAGCCCCAGCTGGTGCTATGGCTATTGTAGTCACCAACCACTTGTTTTGTTCGCTGATATATAAGAATTAAATTGAAAAGGAATCCCGAGGGTATTGTGGTAGTACTCCGCCCCGGCTTTGCCTGGGTCATAATAATTAAGGGCGCGCGAATGTTCCGCGGAACGTTGGCGCGGGAACATTCTCCGGGTTTTAAAACTATCCTATGTCCTTCGCAGGCTCTCAAAGTTAAACTCAAAGCCTAATCGTTTATTTCATTCAACCATCTGGAATTTTGTACCTTACAAATGGTGATAGATTTTTTCAAATAGGTGTAGGGGCTCCAGGGATTACCCCTACACTGACAAAATTAACGTGGCCTACGGTGACGATTTCAATGTTATTATCGACAGAAGATTTCGTGGAGGATTGTGCTCCCGGCGTAAGTATTAACTTACACCCAAAGCAAACACTGCGTTACCGTGCTTCGGGTGACAGATCTCGGCGACAAGTCAAGACAGTCCAAGAATATGAAACCCGTCCTGTGTGAAATCCAGATGGACCTCCTGAACATATTAGATGTGACAGATTGTCTTGCTAGCTAATTCAGTATTTCTGCTTTATCCAGAGAGAAACCATCGATGTTGATCATCGATCATCGGTTTTGTAAGTGGACTGCTTGCAGGGTCATCATCATCATCATTTCAGCCGAAAGACATCCACTACTGGACATAGGCCTCCCCCAGGCATCGCCACATTGACCGATCCCGTGCGTTTCGCATCCAGCGCCTGCCCGCAACCTTAACCAGGTCATCAGTCCACCTAGTGGGAGGCCTTCCAACGTATCGTCTTCCGGTTCGCGGTCGCCATTCCAGAACTTTTCGGCCCTATCGGCCCGTTCTGCGAGCAATGTGCCCTGCCCACTGCCACTTAAGTTTGGCAATTCTTCGGGCTATGTCGGTAACTTTGGTTCTCCTGCGGATATCATCATTTCTGATGTGATCACGCAAGGAAATGCCGAGCATAACCCTCTCCATTGGCCTTTGGGTGACTTTGAGCTTTCTGATAAGGCCTATTGTGAGCGACCACGTCTCGGTCCCATAGGTGATCACTGGCAACACACACTGGTCATAGACTTTTGACTTGAGACACTGCGGTAAATTGGACGAGAAGAAACCACGCAACTTTCCGAACGCCGCCCAGCCGAGTCGGATTCGACGGTTGACCGCTTTCTCGAAATTGGACCTACCCAACTGGACCGTTTGTCCCAGGTAGACATAATCGTCTACAACTTCGAGTGTAGAGTCTCCTCCTCTGACATGGTGGCGTTTTTGTACAAAAACTTCAACACCTCAATGTACCGGTAGTCGATCTGGGACCGTTGGAGTGACTGCAGTACAGCCCAAGTCTCGATCGAATCGAAGGAATTCTCGTAGTCCACAAACGCTAAACAGAGAGGCAGGTTATACTCTTCGGTCTTCTGTATAACCTGCCGCAGCGTATGTATGTGGTATACGGTGCTAAAGCAAGTTTTCGGAATCCGCCTTGTTCGGGGGGCTGGAAATCGTCAAACCTGCGCGTGAGACGATTCGTGATAACTCTTGAAAACAACTTGTAGACATGGCTAAGAAGTGAGATGGGCCTATAGTTCTTCAGCCGGGCATTGTCGCCCTTCTTGAAGAAGAGTACCACCACACCTCTGCACCATGCCTGTGGCGTTTTGCCCTCGAGTATGACGAAATCAAACAGCTTCTGCAGGGTCGAGACGAGAAATAAACAGTGGGTGCCGAGCACCCCTGAGAATAGACATCAAGAAACAGATCAGTAACCGACCTTTTAGGGATGGGCGTTTTTTCATTACTTGACGACCCGCAGGCTTATTACGTATCTTTTGCAAGGGCAAAATGATAGCGGTTTATGCGCAATAATTGCTCTTCAATACAAACGTTTTAGAGTAGTTGGCGGTTTTTTTTTAAATAAGTGCATTTGACAAACAGCGAGCGATTAGCAAACGATTGTGTAGTACCACAAAGTACATAAGCGGCGGCGCTCCGCAGACAGAGAGTCCACTACGAACAAAGCGCCATTTTGAACGCACTCATTGACATTTCGATTTTACAGGGAATAATGGGCAATATTGGACCGAGCTCAGTCGCGGCTGTCACGAGTGCTTTGTGCGGGCGTTTGTCACGTCATTCATACATAAAGTAGGTACTGTAAAGAGGTTGCATTGGCTGGGTTACCAATATTAATTGTTACAGACCGAATATACTTTAAATTAATTCAATATAATTTAAATTCGTTCTTTAATCCATTTTAAGTTATAAAGGTCATTAAATTTTTTATGATGATTAGTTAGAAATTAAATATCTAGTAAAATAATAAATTATTTTAAGTCCATAGACGAAATTGGAAAGGGTATGAAACATGTCATATTAATATGGTTTAAGTTTAAGTCCCAGCTCATAAATATGTTTCCTCCGATTGCAGAGCATAATTTTCTTCTTATTTAAGTACCTACATCTTTTTAGTTCGCTTCTTAAGCAGTAGGGTTTTTTGATTTAATTAAAAAATAATCACATTTATATTTTTGTCTAGCTTGATGCTTTTCACATTTTTATGTTTTTAGTGGGATAATTATTACACCATTGTTACGTCTTTTTACCATAAAATCTTCGTCGTATGTGGAGTGGTGATCTTTAATGGATATTTGATGCTCTGTCTATCCTCTAAATCATGTAAGTATGATATGATGTATGTTTAGACGAATCGATGTATTTATGTTTGTAACTTATACAACCTACTCTTTTTAAATTCGGTTTCAATATAGTAGCAACCTTAGTGAGTCTGTCAAGTTAAGCTGTCAATTTTCGAAAAGGCGGGAGTGGCCCTTCTGTATACTTTCTATTTTGTGGTAGTACCTACCATAACTACTATGCAGGTAATTTCAACTTTTATGACATAAAGCGTTTGATCGCTATCGTTTTTCTCTTGCAGAAGATACGTAATAAGCCTGCGGTTTATCGCAGTGGTTTAGAGCGCCGGTTGAGACACAAGGGTCGCGAGTTCGATTCCCGCACCAACAAAAATGTTTGTTGATGAAACCGATATTTGTGTCTGGGTGTTTGTGGTACCTTCGTTGTTCCTGTTTTCCATAGCACAAGGGAAAACCTTAGTTTGGGACCAGAACAATGTGTGTGATGTTGTCTCAATTTATAATTTACTAGCTGTCCCACGCGGCTTCGCTCCCGTCAACTGGCTACCTACCTGCCCATCTACCCTACCTACCCTACATACATGATTGTTGCGTTACTTAAACTGTTTACGCAGCGCACGCAACGGAAGCTCTCATTATGGAATAATTTTTGCACGTTTTTGCAATATTTTTCATTTATGCTCCGCTCCTATTGGTCGTAGCGTGATGTTATATAGCCTATAACCTTTCTCGGTAAATGGAATATCGAACAGAAAACTAATTTTTCAATTCCAACTAGTAGTTCCTGAGATTAGCGCGTTCAAACAAACAAACAAACTCTTCAGCTTTATAATATTATCTATACCAATATTATAAAGAGGAAAGATTTTTTTGTTTGTTTGATTGTTTGTTTGTTTGTACCGAATAGGCTCCAAAACTACTGGACCGATTTCAAAAATTCTTTCACCGTTGAGAAGCTACTCTATACCCGGGTGACATAGGCTATTTTTTGTCCCTGTATTCCCACCGGAACGGGAACTACGTGAGTGAAACCGCGAGGAGTCCTCTAGTTAACTGTAGATTAACGATGCCGGCAACGGATTCCAGTTACTGTATCCGTTATTAAAATGTTTGTTTTTCGATGCACGATGCAGATGCGAGCAAAACGAAACCTCAAAACTCTTCTTCCTGCCTCAAAACAGGCAGGCGCCGCTGATTAATTATGTTTACATGTGCGAACACACGCTCGGTTAAATAAGCAAATGTGGGGGTAGGTACCAACCGAGACATCATTGCCGAATAGAGCCTGTGTAGTTGTTATAATTAGCGCCATTTCTCGCACACCACTTTTTTGAGTCATCAAATGAGCATGAGCACCCATGAGGTTTTCTAAAAGCCGGCGACCCTGACTGCTTGGCTCTGAAAAGGGCCGATTGCCAGACAGAGGTAGATTGCCCAGGGTGCGGCATACGTAACAGAAGCTCGGAAGGTAGGTACGTCACTCGAGAGGCACCTTTCATGCACTCCTATAAACTGGAGAGGATTAAAATAAATCAATAAAGATAAAAATTTACCATATAAATATATTGACATTTATTAGTCACTTTATTAAGTATTATATTTATAACATCACTAAATAAGGTAAATTAACGTTAAAATTAATAGGTAATATGCTTGAAGAAATAATCAATTTTAAATGTATTTATTTGTGACACATTAATTGTAAAATGTTGTGATATATAGTTTTATTTATAAAACGTGACGTATATCCTGCCTTCCAAGGCGAATAAATGTTCGAAATACTATGGGTATTACAGGGTACTGGTTGAAATTACAGATAATGCCGCCACATTCTGGAAAATATTTCTTCATCTTCTTCTGCCGATATTTGGAAGTTCCTAGGAACACTTGGTATCGGCAAACCGCGACATTTAGACCTTCCTAATTCTATCGACTTAGATGATCTCAACCATCATTTCTCCACTGTGCCTACAATGGATCATCTAACTAAGCAACAAACTCTGTCTCTTCTTTCTGGTCTGACGCGTCCTCACATTAAACCTTTTCGTTTCATTCCAGTTGAACCGGGAGAGATCAAAAAGATCATTCTCGCCATCAAATCCAAAGCAGTGGGATGTGATAATATCACCCGTGGTATGGTAATCACTGTTTTGGATCATCTCCTATCTCCCATCACCCATATCGTTAATTTTTCCTTGTTTACCGGAGTATTTCCTTCCTTGTGGCGTAAAGCCTATGTTCGTCCACTTCCCAAAGTTTCCAATCCCACTCTTCCAACCCACTTCCGCCCCATTTCTATCCTTCCCTTCCTATCCAAAGTGCTCGAAGCCTGTGTTCACAAACAATTTTCAAACTTTGTGCAGAGTAATTCACTCATTAGTCCTCTACAATCTGGGTTCAGGCCCGGGCACAGCACTGTGTCCGCCCTCCTTAAAGTGACTGGCGATATAAGGGCGGGACTGGAAGATACAAAAGTCACAGTACTAGTGTTGGTTGATTTCTCGAACGCCTTCAATACCGTCAGTCACGAAATCCTATTAGCCATTCTTTCCTATTTGATGGTCTCCCCTAAAGCACTGGGATGGTTCACCTCTTACCTTCAGGAGCGTCAGCAGTCGGTTCACGTTGGAGATTTTTCATCTCGTTGGTGTGATTTGATAGCTGGCGTTCCTCAAGGCGGCATTCTTTCTCCTCTTCTGTTTTCTATTTTTATTAATCTTATTACTTCCGAACTTCAGTGTGCGTATCATCTGTATGCTGATGATCTTCAATTGTACTGTCAAGGGAGTGTCGACGAAGTTCCTGATGTTATCGGGAAGTTAAATAACGACTTAATAGCGATAAAAGCCTGGTCGGATAGGTTTGGCGTTGCTGTAAATCCCAACAAGTGTCAAGCGATCATCATTGGGAGTCCTCGCAGCATCGCTAAGGTGGATTATGCAACGTTGCCACCTGTTCTGTTCAACGGTACGATTGTTCCGTTTAGTGCTGACGTAAAGGACCTTGGCTTGCGCATCGACAGTACTCTTAACTGGCGTACTCAAGTTGCAAGTGTCAGTCAGAGGGTCACTGGAACGTTGCGGGCTCTATATCGTTTAAAAAATGTATTACCTTCGAACACGAAGACAATGTTTGTGCAGGCCCTAATTTTTCCTATCATCGATTATGGCGACGTGTGCTATTATGACCTGAATGCAGATCTCCTCAACAAACTTGACCGTCTTCTAAATTACTGCATTCGATTTGTTTTCAATTTGCGTAAATATGATCATGTCTCTGCTCATCGGTCACTTCTAAAGTGGTTGCCCATACGCCAACGCAGAGAGCTAAGGGCACTGACTACCTTATTTTCATTTCTTGACTCTTCCAACTCCCCTAGTTATCTGGCCCCTCACTTTCAATACATTTGCGCCAACCACAACAAAAATCTTCGCTCTTCTCATAACCGTCTTCTTCAATGTCCCACTCACCGCACTGACTTCTTTCACTGTTCTTTCTTCGTTCAGTCTATTTCTCTGTGGAATGCGCTCCCTCAAGATATCAGGATGGCAACCAACCGATTGGCATTTAAAGTAAAAGCTCGCGAGCATGTTCGTATGAAGATGGCAGTAGTATCGTCACAGCGATAATGTATTCCAGATAACTGCTACCATTAACTGTTTAAGTATTAGTGTATTTAGTTTATATGTTTGAGTAACTATTGTATGTATTTATAGTATGTATGTATAGCTTTGTATTTGAATATTAGGTATCGTGATTTACTCTAAATATTGCACCTACCACTAATTGTCTCTGCATCACCCAAAGGTCGACTGGTAGAAAATGCCTAAGGCATTAAGTCCGCCTCTGTACATTTGTGTGCATGAAGTATTAAATAAATAAATAAATAAATAATATAGAAACAAGTAAAAAAAACCCCGTCAATTTTTTATTTCATGCTACATAATTTATCTAGTAGTAACACATCTAGTAGTATGACATGATATCTTGCGAAAACCGCCCGCTTCAAATAGTAAAACGCCCATGACTTTCGAACGGCTGAAGAAACAAATATAGCTTCTCTCGATAAAGCCAACATTCGTTTAGGAGCTATGATGCACAGACATATACACAAATAGACAAACACAGAGGTACACACTTATAACACCTCTCTTTTTCAATAGGGGGTTAAAAATGGGCAATCTTTAGCAACACATAACATTTCACACCTGTATGCCACAATAATGATAGTTCAATGGGACGGCAATCCAACACAGCCGGAGAGAGATCAGGCGTAGGACCAACGGCTTGACGTGATTCCCGAGGCACATGGCTAACGCCGAGCTAGCTCATCAACTTTGTTAGCAATAACCTCGACATAAATAAGAAATTCATCATAATTTGCCTTGATTTACCCAAGGCTTTTGATACGATTTCTTTCGCGATCTTACTCAACAAACTGGAGTTACTTGGAATCAGAGTTACTCTACTAAATCTTTTCAAAAGCTATTTTACCGAACGGCTACAAACAGTTCGGATAGGCAACCTTAATGGTGGAGACCTTCCAGTTACGTATGTGTACCACAAGGCAGTATGCTAGGACGAACGCTCTTTCTCATCTATACCAATATTATAAAGAGGAAAGATTTTTTTGTTTGTTTGTACCGAATAGGCTCCAAAACTACTGGACCGATTTCAAAAATTCTTTAACCGTTGGGAAGCTACTCTATCCCCGGGTGACATAGGCTACTTTTTATCCCTGTATTCCCACGGGAACGGGAACTACGCGGGTGAAACCGCGAGGCGTCCTCTAGTATAATATAAACGATTTCACCAATCCCAAGCTTACCCACGGCAAAATAATATCTTTTTCAGATGATCATGTGAAGGGGCTTTCGATGGTGCCCGAAGGGGTTTTGATGCTGTGAGGGAATGGCTTCAGTACAATTTTTGACTCTGTATGAGGACAAAACCAACAATATTTGCTCTAGTATACGGAAAATACGAAAACCATATAAGTTCGTCACTGAATCATGCCACGCGAATGTGTCTCTAAAGGAAACAGCTCTTGTACTAAATTGGAACATGTTAAAACTATTAAATATAAGCGGTATAATAGACAGCAACATCAACTTTAAAAACTACACTAATACCGTCTGCGGTAGTATCAGAAACTTGATAATAGTTACATAAGAAATTGCCGCTCTGCAGTACTGGACATTTCAAATCAAAATATTTTTTGTTTGGCTAAGAATTAATTAGAATTAATTTTATTTTATAAATATGGAATTATTTTTACAAAATTAGTCATTTGATTAGCACATATTGATTAGCGTTATGTTTTCATCGTATTTGAATATTTTTCGTCATCATGGATACGTTTAACAAATCGAGTCATTATGGAATATGAATACCGTCGTGGCAGAAACGCGGCACAAGCGGCACGCAACGTCGATGACGTTTACGGAGCGAACACTACAAACAAACGCACCACCTGTAATTGGTTGCCCGCCATTCTGGCAATTTCGACCTGAATAATGAACCCCGTGGTCGTCTGAAAATGGTTGGTCGACAATGACGAATTAAAGGCGATTGTGAAAGCTTATGTTAGTCAATCTACGGCTCAATTATCAGCAGCTTTTGACGTTAGCACCAAAAACAATATTGGTCCATTAGCGTCAAATTGGCGAGGTAAAAAAAACTACAAACCAAAAAATAACTTTCTTTTCCGAAGTCGGTGTCTTTGTACCCATTTTTTTTCAGTTTTTCGACACCGACTTCGGAAAAGAAAGTTATTTTTTGGTTTGTAGTTTTTTGTTCAAGAAGTCGGTTTGATTTTTTGTTAAAAAGTTTTTTATTTTTCTCTTTTTAGTTTTGGTAGGTATCTCCAATTAACATGATAATCATTTATGGCCAAAGTACATCTCATGACGATTCCAATAAGCCCAAGCACGACTAGGATACATTGTTTTATTTCAGAGTTCCAGTGCCTACCTTCCGGCTTCATCATCAGAACAGTTCAATGGTACCATTTTCATCAGTACCATTCATTTATAAGTATTTGCTTAATCATAGAATATAATAGAATAGAATATACTTTATTGTACACCATAAAATTATAAACAATTACAAGAAAAACATATAAAAACGGGTACAAAGGCGGTCTTATCGCTGACAGCGATATCTACCAGACAACCTTTGGATGGACTGAAAAAAAACTTAAAATAAAAAAGGGGGAATCATAGTCTGTTAACTATTCGAGATATTTTATACCCGTGACATACTTAGCATTAAGGAGTTTCAGTGGCCATCTGTGGTCTTCTTCATCAGTTCCACTTCACCAAATTATACTTTCTGACTGCAAGTGATTGCATTGTTGGTGAAAATACCAAAATCACTATATAAATGCCTATAATATTTGAGGAGTTCCCTCGATTTCTCTAGGATCCCATCATCAGATCCTGACCTGATGACTATGGGACCAACTAGGAAGTATACCCTTCAAAACAAAAGAAGATTTTTTGAAATCGGTCCAGGCGTCTTTAAGTAATCGGGGAACATACATAAAAAAAAAAAATGTTAATAAACGGTTAATAAGCTTAACAAATGGGTGCAACACGAACCCAATAATCGCCAGCGAGAAGTAAGAGTACTTGCCTTGTACTGCTTAACGCCTGTTGAACAGTGCAAGGCACGTTTCGACTCTGTATGCCCACACAAACGAAGGAATTTTGAATCGCAAGCATTCAGCAAGTTGGTTGGATCATGGATCAGCACTAAACAATGTCCTAAACGAAAACTTACCCCTTGAAAAGTGATGGTAACTGTTTGGTGGTCTATGGCCGGTGTGATTCATCACAGCTTCTTACCGAACGGGATGAGCATTACTGCAGATGTGTACTGTGAATAACTGAACACAATGATGGAGAAGCTCGCACGTCTCCAACCAGCTTTGGTCAATCGCTAGTCTCCGCTGCTGGTGCACAACAACGCGCGACCTCATAGCCAGTCCAACATCACGTACTACATAACTTCATGAGGTGGATCTGCTTACGCAAGACTACAAGACACTCAATAATGAATTTAATTAGCTAAACAACAAAACTATATTTTGTAAAAGAAAAAAAAATGCTTCGCAATCTCACACTCACACTTCCATGGGCATTCACCATGGCCTTGGTTTTGTCCATGTTCTCTTAAGACCCACTCTTTCGGAATCTCTACTGAGGTCATCGAGCATTGTACTGAGGTCTTCCATGGTGGTCATTACCACTATATCGTCGGCAAACCGAAGGTGAGTGATGTATTCGCCATTGACGTTGAAGCCGAGCTTTCTCCCAGAACCTTGAAGTCATCCTCCAGTGCAGCGGTGTACAATTTCAGAGATATGACGCCTCCCCGTCTCACACCTCGCTGCAGAAGGATAGGTTCCTGAAGACAAAATGACATGTGTGCGTTTTTGTACAAACACTTCGACACTTCGATGTACTGGTAGTCGAATTGACACCGTTGGAGAGACTGCAGTAGAGTACAAGTCTCGATTGAATCGACGGTTTTCTCGTAGTCCACAAACGCTAAGCAGAGAGTCATGTTTCAACATGACTCTTCGGTCGGTTCGACTTCGGTCTTCTGTATAACCTGCCGTAGCGTATGTATGTGGTCTATGGTGCTGAAGCCTTTACGAAATCTAGCTTGTTCGGGAGGCTGGAAATCGTCAAACCTGCGCGAGAGACGAGTCGTGATGACTCTAGAAAACAGCTTGTAGACATGGCTAAGAAGTGAGATGGGCCTATAGTTCTTCAGCAGGGCATTGTCACCCTTCTCGAAGAAGAGTGCCACTATACCCCTACACAATGCCTGTGGCCTTTTCCCCTCGAGTATGACAGAATCAAACAGCTTCTGAAAGGTCTTAAGTACTGGTTTTCTACCCGCTTTCAGGAGTTCGGCCGTAATTCCGTCATCACCCAGTGCCTTGTTGTTCTTAAGTTGTTTAAATGCCATCCTAAACTCGGACAGGCTGGCGTCCGGAATGTCTTCGGTATAGTGTCGGGTCAATCCAGCTCTAGCGTCGTTTGCTAGATTCGCGACGGCTTTACTAGTTGACGTGTACAACTGCCAACAGTATTTAGTTTGTATTTCTTAATTTATTTATTATATTCCTTTGTATTAGATAAGTACATTCAAACATAGGTTCATTGTTTTCATAATTAAAATACTTATTTGTTACTCAAGGGGAATGGCGTTGAAGGCTGACTGAAATACAGGCTATTATTATTAATCCATTCATTTAAGGCGTCAGGGCCTTAAAATAACTTAAAACCTAAACAAACATTATCACGGGTTTAGTCACAATACAAACTTATACCTATGTAATAACAACAGATACAATTTGAATAACATTTAAAATTAACATAAATAAAATCATCATTGCTTCAGCATTCCAGCTGAACAGCTATGCCTAGTTTGGCCTCAAATGCATATTGTGTATTTTTTAACTTTAGTATAAGCAATATTTGTGGAAAACTTACAAATTTCTGTGAATAAAGATTATAACATATAATAAGCCGACATGGCAGTGAAACCTCACTGCATAATATAACAGCGACTTTTCTATCACTATCACTACATATATTATTATAAAACAAAGATCCCCGCCGCGTCCGTCTGTCTGTCTATTTGCGATATCTCATAAAGTTCATGCAGTTTTCACCAATAGACAGAATGATTCTTAAGGAAGGTTTATTTATGTGTATAATTTGTTAAGGTTTTGTGTAAATTGTTTGTCACTACTTATTATTATAAAACAAAGTCAACCGCCGAGTCTGTTTGTCTGTCTGTTCGCGATAAATTCATGCGGTTTTTAGCAAGAAACAAAGTGATTCATGAGGAAGGTTTATAATTTATAATTTGTTAAGGTTTTGTGTAAATTGGTTGAAATATGACGACTGTTGAAAATGTAGGAAAAAGTCAAGCCGCCTGGGCCGCCGCTTTTATCTAAAACACTGACCTTTGATATATAACAAATTAACACATTTTTTACCTTGCCTTACTAAAGTACTAATTTTTTCCTACTCCTCCATTGTCTTACTATTTTTTTCCTACTCCTCCATTATTATTTTCTGATTAGTTTCGTTGCGGGATCCAAGCCAGTTAAAATCATTCTCCGGGACGTGCTGCATTGCCTCGGCGCTTTTCTGGTGGACGCCACTGTTGATTCTGGCTTTCAGGAGTTGCAGTGGTTTTAGAATGGTGCGGTGGAATTGCATAACCAAATTACGAAAAACAACGTCTTTTTCTAATTTTATTTTAAACCTAAATAAAGTATATTTGGCCACTTAAATCTGCCAAATTTTCCCAATCGGGAACAATGTCCATACGTGTCCACACATGTTTGTGTAATATATGAACTAACTCATCAGTAGTATGCATGTTAATGTTCTCATTCAGATCAAAATCTTCGAACAACAAAATTAACTTGTTTTCATCTATAGCTTTGACGTGATTGACTATTGTTGCTACTGACTCCTCTAACTCCATTTTAACAGCTATGAGGTGTCAATTAAGACAAAAAGGGTGAATTTTGGGGTTTTGGTTTCTTCAATGATTACTATGAAATTTTGGAAGTTACTAATTTATTTATAGAAATTACAGACAGTCAGATATTTCGACCGCTCGCGCGGTTGACAAGATGCGATGTAGTGCATAGATTAAAAATATATTCACTCACAACGCCACGATAATTGCGCCTTGCCGAAAGCTGAAGGCAACGTTTAGTAGCACAGCAGGTTGCTAATAGACAGTCGGCTGGTGAGGCTTAACTTCCTCCCACCCGTTGAAAGGCTTGTCTTTCAACAGTAAATCTTTAGTAGTTGGTAGCGGACACAGCTTGATAATAGGCCGGCGTAAAACGCCTCTAGTGGTTTTCAAATCAGCCACTCTCGAAACTCCATCCGGGCCAGGGAATAATTTAATAACCCGTCCAAGGCGCCAACACAATGGAGATACATGATCTTCATGGATAAGCACGAGGTCTCCAATATGTAGGGATTTCGTGTTCGTCTTCCACTTGAGTCGTTGTTGTAGTTCGTGTATATATTCACGCTGCCAGCGTGACCAGAAATGTTGTTGAATTTGTTGCAGTCAAGCGTATCGTTTCAGGTGACTTTCTTTCAAGTTTTCCAAGCTGGGCTCAGGCAGTGCTTTCAGAGGTCTTGCAATGAGGAAGTGCCCTGGGGACAAAGGAAGGTAGTTATCAGGAGATGAGGACAAAGGACACAAGGAGTGACTGTTCAAAACGGCCTCCACTTGTGCTAAAAGTGTAGATATTTCTTCAAAGGTAAGATGGGTATTTCCCATAACTCTTTTTATATGGAATTTTGCAGATTTGACTCCGGCTTCCCAGATGCCGCCGAAATGAGGAGCGTGAGCAGGTGAGAATTCAAATTTTATATTTTCCTGAGATGCAAATTCAGCTAAATCCCTATTATGTTATTTAAGAAAAGCCCCTATCTCTTTAGCAGCAGCTACAAAATTTCCCCCATTATCACTAAATATTTCATTGGGTTGCCACGACGGGCAATAAATCTGCGTAATGTGATTACAAATGCATCCTTAGTAAGGTCACAGACCGCTTCCAAATTAACGTTATAACGCAAGCACACAAATATGCAAAGTAGGCTTGTCGAAAAAAAATCGATATATCGATATTTTTGATTCGATATATCGATATTTTTGATTCGATATATCACTATTTTCAGCCGATATATTTTCATCCGATGCATCGATATAACGATACGAAATATTCAATATCGCTTTTTTTTTTCAAATTTAGATTATTAGCAAAATATTTAACAGAATTCAAAGCCATAAAAGATAGGAACGAAGGAAAAATTACTGTATTGTCTATGACTATAATGTTTTGTTAGTCTTGCGTGTGTGTGTATGTGGCGGCCGCGGAGACAGTCATCATCAGTCACTCGTTACTCACTTTCAAATGTGAGTTCTTTTGCGCTGTGTGTATGTAGTGCGTGTCATATTTTTAGAAGATTGCTATTTAGTTTTTGTTATTTTCAATTTTTGCCTATTAAAAGTAATATCGATTAAAATACCTTCGTTTTTATTAAGTTTCTCATACATTAAAATAATGTACATTTTGTATAAAAAATTCTATTGATAACAAAAAAAAACCTATAAACTCTAAAAATTGGACCGATATATCGATATTTTTTCCTCGATATTACGAGGTCGATATTGATATTTTAATAAATATCGATACATCGATATATCGATATATAATTTCACTTTCGACATCCCTAATGCAAAGGTAACATTTGCTCACCCTTGCACCTTTACGATTAATTATGTAAAAAGGTCCAGCGAAATCTATGCCCACTGAATTAAATGGGAAATCTGCACGCACACGTTGTGATGGCAAATCACCCATTTTAGGACAAAGAATTTTGCCTCGGACACGACAACATCGCACACAATTGTGAACTGTGCGTCGAGCTAACCTTCTGCCATTTAGCGGCCATACTGATTCCCTTATCAGTGATAACAACAACTGCGGGCCAGCATGCATGTGCCGTAAATGTTCTCTTTCAAATAAAAGTTTCGTCAAATGATGGGACGAATCTAGTAGTATTGGATGCTTTTTATCAAAACTATATGGTGAAGAACTTATTCGTCCTCCAACTCTAATTAAATTGTTGTCGTCTAAAAAAGGTGACAAAGATAGTAATTTAGATTTAACATGTAAAGGTAAATTTTTAGATAACGCCCCAACTAGGAAAGCATTTAAACTGAAAAACACGGCATATATAATAAAATGAGTCATCCAACTCATTAGTGCTGAGAGATAAAACCTGTTTGTTATGAACATTACGAATGTTAAAACAAAATCTTTTTACCCATGCAACTATTCTTATAAGTTTGTTAAGTTTGCTATATCTTTCAACATCTATTATAGGTTGCGTGTTAAGATAAGTATTTATTTCGTTTTGATCAGATAAGGTTTTTTTAGGTGTAACTAATGAATTTTGTGTTTTATTTTTTGTTTCAGATGCTGATTGCTCTGCTTGCTTCGTCGGTGTGAAAGTTGAGAAGAGCGGAGCAGGTAAGACGTTCTTGGGTGATTATTTAATTTTGTTTATAATCTTAGGTGTAGTTTAAGATTTAGATGTATTTTTAGTTTCAGGACATCATTGATATCAATGTGATCTAAAATTGGCCAATCGTTTTCACAATTAAGTAAATATTTTGGACCTGACCACCACAGGCTATTGTTTAATATTTGATTGGCATTTATGCCCCTAGAAATGAGATCGGCTGGGTTCATGCCCGTGGGAACATATCGCCATGAGTAGGCAGTGAGCTCAGTTATTTTAACCACCCTATTCGCGACAAATGTTTTGAGTTTGGTCGGATCACCCTTGAGCCGTGCCAGCACTACGCTTGAATCGCACCAATGAACGATTCGTGACGGCTTGTAACGAATAGACTCAAGGACACTTTTACATAGTTTAGCAGCCAACAATGCAGCGCAAAGTTCCAATCGCGGTATTGTCATGGGATTTATACGAGCTACCTTAGATTTGGCGGCTAATAGTCGCACCGTGAAGTCACGGTTATTTTCCGTGCTTCTCATGTACACACATGCTCCGTATGCCTTCTGTGAAGCGTCACTAAAAGAATGAAGTTCAATTAATTTCGGTGAATCGCATAACACTCTTCTAGAGTAAGTAACACTCTTCTAAGAGGTGAGGTGGCGCTAGTTGTCACGTCAACATTGGCTCCGTATTTAAATTTTGTAAAAAATAGTAAACATTAGTATTTCAGTCTAATTATGTATTATACCAGTCAATGTATATGTAGTGATTTATGTGTATTGTTGGCAACAAAAGTTCTAAAGTTTTAAGTGAATAAAAGCGTGATAAAAGAACAGCAACTAACACCGTGTTTACAAACAAAATTGTGCATCAAAATAAGTGTATAACGTTTAAACCGAATGATAAATAAAAACAACCATTTCTATAATGTATAATAACAGTGACATAATTTTGTAATTACAAGTAAATAACAATTAGTGAATCTTCAAAATAAGACACCGTTAACATAATTCAAAAACTGTAGTGACGCGCGACGCTTGTCTTTCGACCAATCAAAACAAAGAATAACGCACTTTGTTTAATTTAAAGAAACGCAGAATACATTCACCAATTTCGCGATAGTAGCTAAGTGTCAGTGTAGCTGACTGCGTAAGGCGTCGCGTCAACGCTAGAGCGTATGCATAGTGTCTCGAGTTCAAACCCCATTGAACACAATCTCTTTTTGGAACTTTTTTATTTTATCACTTTTTTACATTGAACAGTTTATTTTATAGCTTGCTGCTTTTGTGACTTATTTTCTGCTCTATATACTTTTCTACAATTTTAAGAAATATTTTAACAAATATTCTCAGAAAACATGGAAACCTGCGGTAACGTAACTTTCAGGAAAAGGCGCGTGCGACGCTCTCTTTCTCGTCTGTCCAATGAATCCCTTGACAGTTTGGCATCAAACTTAAGCGTCAAAAGTATGATGGACCTATCTACACACCTTAAAAGTGATGAAACATTGCACTTAAAAAACACGATTGAGAATCTTAAGGAGCAGTTATTGAGTACAAATCTTGAAATTGAAACACTTGGCTTAGAGAATGTTTCATTGAAACAACAGTTAGCTGATCAAAAGACCAAAACTGAATATTTTAAGAAAAAGTACATTACGAGCCAAAATCCCAAAAGCACTACCTCTTCGTGCAACACAGGAATCTACAAAAAATATTTTTCAAATAAAAACAGACTATCGGCTAGAAAACTAGACTTGGACATCGACTTCCATACCCCCGAACCAGCTTGCAGCAGTACTGTTACTGACAGTCTTAGAGAAGAAAATGAAACTAAAGAGTCCAACACTAAACCTGCAATAGCAACTGATTGCATTGCAATTACGCAAGATAAATCTGAGGATAAATCACAAAAGCTGAACTTGCACGATGAAGGTAAATCACACAAATTAAGTTGCCAATCTCTAAATGGAAACATAGTTGTTCTGTCAGATGACCAAGGGAAAGGTATTGTTCAAGGACTACTGGAGAAGGAAAAAGAAAACAGATTTATCTTAAAGAACTACGCTATAACGGGTATAAGGAAACCAGGTGCGACTACAGAAGAAGTATTATTGTGTTGTGATAAATTATCCGAAAACTTTACAAAAAATGACAGTGTGATCATAATGACCGGTAGAAATGACTCAAACCCTATTAAATTTATGGCTGAAATGGCTGCAGCAGTTAGACTATTGAAAAATTGTAATATATTTATTGTAAATGTTAAATATAATGCATTCCTGAATGAGCGAAAGCTTAACTATGAATTAAAATTGCTTTCACAAAACTATCACAATTGTAACTTCATCGAAGCAAATAGCTACAATAGCGTTATCCAACAACTTGTACACAAAATTAACGATGTAGATTACTACAACAAGTACCTATCTTATAATAATAATGTAAGAATAATCGGCAAACCTAATGGTTCAGAACATATTAAACATGAAACTACTAAAACTTCATCACTTCAAGTAATCAGCACGTTGGAACCTTTAAAAGGTCCACTTAGAGGTACTATTCCTTACTATTTTTCTAAGATTGTTAAACCACAACTTTCACCCATAAATACTTCTACTGACAACGTTGTGGTAAGTAGAGAACCATTTTTTCGAAATTAATAATAAACTTAGCAATAGTAGTAGTAAAAAACATAGTAGGAATATTTTTTCAGTAATGCATCAAAATATTGCAGGGGCTTTAAATAAACTACAAGATATTGATTTAACCATTAATGAGATGCATGACTCTAATATAAACATTGATGTTTTATGCCTGAGTGAACATTTTGTTATAAGAGGTGAAGAAAAATATCTTAATCTTAACAACTTTTACGTCGGTGCGATTTATTCACGACCTGATCAGCGGCGAGGGGGAACATGTATACTATGCAAAAACCATCTTCAAAGTACTGAATTGAAAGAAGTAACAGAATTTTGCATTGATAAACATTTCGAGATTTGTGGTCTTGAAATTAAATCTATTAATGTGATAATATTATGTATATACAGGACACCCTCATCTAATCTAAATATATTTTTTGAAAATTTACACAAAACCTTACTTAAATTACAAAATAAAAAAAGCAAAATAATAATAGCTGGTGATTTTAATATAAACCTTCTAAGTAATGATAATAATTGTACAAAATTGAAAGAATTAATCTCAAATTATGGTATGAGATGTCATATTCATGAAGCCACCAGGTTGAATACATGTATTGATAACATCATTAGTAATATTCCAAACGTAATAGGTAAAACTCACAATGTTTGTTTATCTGATCACAACACTGCTCAGGTTGTGAATTTCGAATACAATCAGAAACCCATATCAGGCTATTACTTCATGACCGTAAATGACCTGAGTAAAGACAATGTTAGCAAATTCATTGAACACGTGAGTAAATTATCTTTTTCGGATATTTACAAAATTTCAGACACGAATAATGCTTTCAATTCGTTTCATGACACTTTAACATTATTTTATAAACTATGCTTCCCTCTGATTAAAGTAAAAAAACAGTTCAAAGATAATAAATTAAAATGGATAACAAAAGGAGTTAAAATTAGTAGTAACACTAAACGAACATTAAGATATAAATATTATGTAAACAGAACACATGAAAATAAAACTAGATTTAAGATGTACTCGAAAATGTTAAGGAAATGTATTCATAATATGCAATCCCTATGTAATCTTAAGCACATTGCATACTCAAAAAATAAAGGTAAAGCTTCTTGGGATATTGTAAAAAGCTGCACAGGTAACGAACGGTCTCGAGAGTATATTAATTGTATAATAGATAATAGTGTTACTGCTACATCAGGTTCAGATATAGCAAATATATTTAACAACTTTTTTATTGATATTGTTGAAAACAGCGCTACTTTACAGAACAACACATATAACCAAGATATTAAAAACAATGACAATAGCATTTTTTTAAATCCTACAAATCCTTCTGAAATTTTTAGTATCTTAAAATCTTTAAAAAACACTAAATCCACTGGTTATGATAACTTATCTACAGACCTTTTAAAAAAAATATCCCCTTTCATTGCAGAACCTCTTTCATATATTATTAATTTATCTTTAGAACAAGGCTGCTTCCCGGATAAACTCAAAATATCTATAATAAAACCATTGCATAAAAAAGGCTCTAAAACTGATAAAAACAACTACCGACCAATTGCTCTAATTCCAATTCTATCCAAGGTTTTTGAAAGGGTCATGTACAGAAGAGTCCTCTCTTTCTTAGACAAATATAACATGCTTGCAAAAGAGCAATACGGTTTTAGGAAAAATAAATCCACCTCACTAGCAGCATTTAATTTAGTCAAATCTATAATAAATAACATTAACTCTAAAAGTGTAACCTCAGCTTTGTTTTTAGACCTTAGTAAAGCCTTCGATTTTGTAAATCATTCTATTCTTATCGATAAATTATCTAGAATTGGTATTAGGGGACCAGCCCTGGAATGGTTTAAATCTTATTTATTAAACAGAACTCAGACCACCCGAATTACAAAATTTGATGACAAAGTAAACAGTCTCATCAACTTCAACTCTCAGCCTCGGCAAAATTACTTTGGAGTTCCACAGGGAAGCATTTTGGGCCCTCCATTATTCCTTGTATATATCAATGATCTTCCTCAAAAAATAGAACAAGAGTGTGTTTTATTTGCAGATGACACAACAGTTATCCTAGATAGTAAAAATCATGAAGCACATGAGACTAATATAAATACCAGTTTGAATAAAATAGTCACATGGTTAGATATAAATGCTTTAAAATTGAACGTTGATAAAACTAAAATATTAAATTTTAAAACGCAGAAGTCTAAAAATATCCATCTTAAAATAAAACATAGGGACCAAATAGTAGAACAGATACATACAACAAAATTTTTGGGTATAACACTGGATGAACATTTTACCTGGAGGGAGCATATCAATGAAATATGCATTAAGATTAATAGGTTTGTTTTTGCTCTAAAAAAAGTCAAAGATGAGGCCTCCAAACCAACTGCGCTAATGGTATATCATGCCTATGTTTGCTCCGTTATCCGTTACGGCATCATTGTCTGGGGAAACTCCTCTGAACTATGTAGAGTTCTGTTGGCACAGAAAAAATGCATCCGCACCATTTTTAAAATGGACTGGACTGATTCCTGCAGACCAGTATATAAAGAGCACAATCTCCTCACCGTTCCTTGTATGTATATATATGAAATCGCTAAATTTGTAAAAACTAATTATTCACTTTTTAATACTAAAAATAACAATAATAAACGAAAAGTTACACAGTATGTATTAGAATTACCTGTACCCAGAATCGAATTATTTAGGCGTAGTTGTGTTTACATGGCCCCTCTTATTTATAATTCTATACCCTCCTTTATAACTGACCTCCCTTACAGAAAATTCTGTATAGTTTTAAAAAAGTGGCTCATTTCTCATAGCTTTTATTCTATAAACGAATTTCTAAAAAAATCTCCATGTCAATCTTATCATTACAGGAATGCATTGTAGATTATCTTGTTATTAGTTGTTGTAATTCCTATCTTCTATCTATCACTATTCTTTTATGATATTATTTGATTTGTATTTTATGTGTTTTTTTTTTGTGTGTTTTTTGTTAACCATATAATTGCATAGTCTAATATATAAACTAAGTATTTTGAAGAGTTTATTAAACTTAACAGGTTAAATACCTGATAAAAATGTGTAATTAGATTATTAGAGATCTGCTTATTGTAAGCACCTTAACAAATATCTTAATATTTGCATGCCAACTTATGGCGAAATGTGTCATTGTGCTAAACTTTTTTATACCATCTTTTGTACCACATTTAATGCAAATAAATGGCTTTGACTTTGACTTTGACTTTGACTAGGTATTTGTAACTTTAATAAACAGTTCAAGTTACTCGCAAATTCTAACCATCTTTCCTCTATTTCTATGAGGGACAGCTTGGTCCCAGTCTATTTTTTGTTGCCATAAATTTTGAAGTATAATTTTTGCTGTACCTTAATACATGGACCTAACAGCCCTAAAGGATAAAAATCTTAAATGCATTTGATAATATGCGTCTTTTAGTTATGTTTTCATGATTGTGATTTGATTGTACAGGAAAGTTTAAATTATCCGTTTTTGGCTCCCACCCTAAACCCAGCGTGCTTGACGCTTCACTTATAGTTAACTTGTCTTTAGTATTTAGAGATGAATTTTTAAATAGATTTTTTTAATTAGTTTTGTATTTGCGTAAATTGAAACAGGCTGACTTTAAAGCGGAGGATATGGAATTTTGAATGTAAGCTAATTGTTTTTCATCATCACAACCAGTGATTAAATCGTCGACATAAAAGTCGTTTTGTATTATATTTTTTATAGTTTCGTCCACACACTCCTTCCCCACCTGCCACAGACAGCGAGTGCTCAAATAGCTCGCACTTGTGGTGCCATACGTAAGAGTATTCATTTGCATCGTTCTGATGGGAAAGGACTCATCTTCTCTCCATAGAATTAATTGCAAGTTTCTACAGGATTCATCTACTCTCACTTGTCTGTACATATTTTCAATGTCCCCAGTAATTAAATATTTATGTTGACGTGCTCTTATGAGTATGGAGAAAAGAGAATCCTGTATATTTGGGCCCACCATAAGAATGTCGTTGACAGATATACCCGAGTAGGTGGAGACGGATCCATCAAAAACGACACGGATCTTCGTTGATTCGCTATTGTCTTTAAATACAGCATGGTGGCTTAAGAATTATGAGGGAAAAGGTTTATTGTTAGGTGCTACAGACATGTGTCCTAGCTCTTCATATTCTTTCAAATACTCAACGTATTGTATTTTTAAGTTAGGATTTTTCCTAAAACGTGATTCTAAATTATACAATCTATTTTTTGCAGTATTATAGGATTCACCCAAGTTGCTTGGCGATCTATTTAGAGGTAATTTAACATTAAATCGTCCGTCACTCAAACGGGCCGTATTTTGCAAAAAATGCTTTTCACAAGCCCTTTCCTTTTCGCGGAGAATGGGCTTGTTTGGGAGTTCTTCAATCTCCCAGAATTTAGTAAGTAATTTATCAATGCAAGACTCTTGAGTCTTGTTATTTTTTGTAATTATGCTATTATTGCAATGTATGCTATTCAAATTATATTTATTTATCGGGCCAGCTATTAACCAGCCAAATTTGGAATTTCGTAACTTTAGTTTATCTGGGCCTATAGAAATTTGTTCATATCCCAGAAAAGATCACACCCAATCAAGATATCAACTTGAGAGGGTTCATTAAAATTAGGATCGGCAAATTTTATGTGTTTAGGTATTTTGAATTTAATATTAACGTGGTTTTTCGGTAAAAAACCAGTTAACTCATTCATGACAAGCATGTTATAAGTAACATCAAACTGTTTATAGATATATTGCAATTTAACAATGCAGCTCTCGTCTACCCTAATAGACAAGTGGTTTCCGATACCTATAATATTTATACAAGTTATTGGAATGGTATCAAGTGACAGTTTATCTCTTAACGATTTTGTAATAAAACTGCCCTGGCTACCACAATCGAGCAATGCACGCACTGTTTCATATTTATTGTTATTAGGATTATGAACTTCAATCAAAGCAGTGGACAAGAGAACATGATTGAATTGATATTCCGTAGAGTTAACGTTTAAAGATTCCGACTCTGAATGTGCATGATTGTTATTAACTGCATGGTTAGGGTTATGCAAGAGACGATTATGCCTTTGTTTACAATCAGGACATGGTCCAAATCCACAAGCCTTTGATGGATGACCCTGTTTAAGGCAGTTAGAACAAAGTTTGTATTTATTTACATCTGCCCATTTTTCTTTAATAGTTTTGTTTTTGAAACTAGGGCATTCATATATTTTATGATTTTGAATGCACATTATACATACAAATGAACTTTAAGTGTCTTTATTAGTAGCTGTTGCTGCCTTAATAAAACATTTTTGATATTTATCCTCTTTGTTGTAGTGATTATTTTGTGCGTTGTTATTCGAACAAATTTGATTATGTTGAACGTATGAACCCTTTTGGTGGCATCAGCGCGATCTATCAAAACTTGTTTGAAGTTTTCTAAGGTTGGAATATTGTTACCAAGCTGGTTTCTAAATTCCTCCCATTTTAGAAGTGTATTATTGTCTAATTTAGTGGCTAAACTAAATATGACACACAAATCCCAATTATCTGTGGGCATTCCTAGACTGGATAATGCTCTTAAGTTTTTTGTAACATGGTCAACTAAAAATCGTAATGACTTTACAGTTTGCCTGCTGCATGAACGTATGTTAAACAATGAATTCATGTGATGATCAATCAGAAGTCTTTTATTATCGTAGCCATCACACAACAACTGCCAAGCTTCCTTGTAATTGTCAGATGATACTTCAAGATTGGAAATTATGCGTGCTGCGTCTCCTTCAAGGTACGACATTAAATAATGGAATGTATGTTATTACGATAGTTGCTTATTACGATTAACTAAGCTCAAAAAAGAGTCTCGGAACTCGAGCCACTTAAAATATGCACCGTCAAACTTTGCAATTTGTATACGTGGCAACCTGATACCAGAGTCACGAGGTTCAAATCGGGATTCATGGCAGTCATGACTACATGATTGCACACAGCTGTCTAATAAACCCTTTGCAGTGGCAAGCCCACTCACCATATCATCTTCAATTTTGTCACGCTCCTCAAGCTCTAATGCCAAGTTCCCACTATTTAGGACTTCAATCTGAGTTTTCAACTCATCAAACCTCGCTGATAATTGCTCAAATCTACCAAGCTTAATCTTTAATTAAGCTATTTCCTTATTAGTTAATAAATCCGAAGACGACAATTTATCCAAAAAGTTTTTAAACTTGGTAATTTGACTTTTAATTGAACTACGCCTGACAGTCAATTCGCGTAATTTCTTTAAATCGGGTTCTTGCGACAATTGACGACTCAATTCGACGTCATCTGCTGACCAGGAAACCGGATCCAAGCTGCGAAGCACGGAGTGCAAGCTCTGCTCGTACCACTGCGGTGCTCGCGTGATGTGCCGAGGTATCTGGAAAGTTCGGCGAACGATATCAAAAACTGTTTTTTTATTTTATTTTTAATTACCTACTTTGCAAACATTTGTACGCCCTCTGGCATAACATAGCGCACTCTTTATTACCTGTAATATACCAATTATTTTACCTATGTTAAACAAATGAATAAATGACTTATGACTTAGGCCGGGACTCCACCAAAGCGGAGATGTGCGGAGAAGTCCAAAGCGGAGAGGAGATGTTTTTTAAACAACCAATAGAATTTCGTTATTCACACATCTTTCGTCTCCGCTTTAGACTTCTCCGCACATCTCCGCTTTGGTGGAGTCCCGGCCTTATGATTGGGGACGTAACGTTATTTTTTCCTAGAATGGCATGAGAAATACAAGATGTAGGTAGATGAAAAAAATATGAAAACTATTTTAAATAGCAATTTATATAATTATTCGGATAAGTTTCATGCCAACTTAATGGAATGGAAAATTAAGGATGGTCTTTAATGAAATATTCTGATTTTACAGTGAATTATTTGCGTTACAATTAAGTTTGATCAAATAAAAATATGAACTTCAATGATACCCTTCAGCAACACCCTTTTAAAATGAATGCACAAGTTGAAGGCACGTTTTAGGATAGCTGATGGTATGATTTAGAAAATAGGAAGTTAGATAAGAATGAGGAAGGAAAGGCACTTAACTTATGATGATCCGGTTCACAAGAATTTTCTGTAACTGATTTTTCTGCATCTGCCTTTTCTTCCATACACCTGTGTCGCTGCTTTAGCTACAACGATGCTTAGGCTTCGGGATATTCGTTGGGTTCAGCTTCACGACGGGCACTCGGCCTTTTGTGGTCTCGATGATCACGCCACGTCGACGACGAACCAATTTTTGAAAATTTTGTTTTTTGTGTCCTTTCACGGTCGCCAATTTTATGTCAATTAAGACATAAAGGGTGAATTTTGGGGTTTTGGTTTCTTCAATGATTACTATGAAATTTTGGAAGTTACTAATTTATTTATAGAAATGCGAAGTAGTGCATAGATTAAAAATATTTTCACACACACCGCCACGATAATTGCGCCTTGCCGAAAGCTGAAGGCAACGTTTAGTGGCAGAGCAGGGTGCTAATAGACAGTCGGCAGGTGAGCCTTAACATGAGGAACATATTAGTTCATTTTACAATTTCGATAAAACCCAACAATCTACTCTCGTCTAAGTGATCTTCGATTGTTGATAACAATAACAATCCTATATTTCGTAACTCGATTCAAATCGTTTCACAAAGAGAGGACTTCATTTCACCTGACTTATTTTCAGTGTTTTTACCTTGTTTTAACAGCAAATCAAATATTACTGTTTTATTATTTAAAAAAAATTGAGGCAAGTCTGTGTCAGTTATCATTTTAGCGTCCAGTGTTGCAAGCACGTTCAAGTTGCAGTTGAAAAACATCTCATTCAATATAAAATCCCAAAGAGATTTCTGGTTTTCTTTACTTTTTATTAAATCACAAATATATTCGACTGCAAAGTATTCAGCGAAAGTCGAGTGAACGAAAATTGGGATATCGTTCACTACTCTACAAATGATGCCTGTTCTCTCTTCTTCCTCTTTCAGCTTGCCAATCATACTCTTGACTTTTTTGGACTCATCTTCATCAAATAGGCGTTTCTCAAAAACAGCGTATGCCGCTAGATGTTTATGCTTGTATTTGAAATCTGCATATTCTCGTTCGTACGCTGTAATATTATCTGGTTTAGACATGTCATTTTGAGCTTTTTCTTGAAAACGTATTCTTTTCAATTTTCTTACCAAAAAATCTTCATACATATTAAATATATTAGTATTTAAGTCCCATTCGGTGGGTTTAGTGTTAGTTTCTGTTATTTTATTGTACACGAAATCAGCAATTATATTAAGGTGTAACGGAATTGAAGACTGATCGTCCTGGGACAAGCAATTATCATAAAGTTCGAAAAATTTACCAAGATTATTAAGAGCTTTGATAACGGAAGGTGACGCGGATTTGTATATATATTTGAGATTTTGATGATCGGTAACGAAATAGTGCGTAAATAATTCCGCAAGAAATCCGTATTTTGCCACAGAATCCACCGCACCACGGCGCGAATTTTATTCGCCCGAATATTTTGAGCTCTATGAACAGGTAGAAGGAAACAAAATTCGCGCGAATAAAAATCACAGTGCGTGCTATGTCTAAAGCGGGCATTGTCATAGACAATTTAAAATTGGAATCAAATCTTTTTATAATAGGTACTATAAAATGGCATTACAAAAAAAATATTGATGGAAACTCCTTAGTGATTAACTTCTTGGATTTGTCCTGTATCGTAATAGAAAAAAAATTGTTTTATAGCATTATTTTGTTAGAGAAATAGTGTTATAATAAGATTCTATTTTTAAATTTCGGTATTGTGTTTATAAAGTATGCCAATATAAACTCGTTTTGAATTTTATAATTCGAATATTACGATATGAGAGTAGATAAAAGAGTATTCTATTCTATAAATGAAAAAGTTATTAAAAAAAAACATAAAAACCCGACTGCTTAAAAACTATATAACTAAAAAGACGTAAACCAGATAAAATCATGCTGTGCAGTCGGAGGATAGGATACATCTGGTTTTGGTCATCCAGCTCGCGGTATGTCTTCCGACTGCACAGCATGATTTTTTTCTTGTTTACGTCTTTAAGCAGTCGGGTTCTATGTTTTTTTTTTAATAACTTTTTTTATTATTTATGGTTCTGGCAAACGGAATTCTCGTCCCAAACTAATAAATAATTTTCTTAAGCTCAAAAAAACTATTAGAAATGGTATATCTTTTTTTGATTCAATTGATAAATCCTTTTTTTTAAATTAATTTATTTACATCTGCACTTTGAGCCATAAAATGATAAAGCCGTAAATATTTTCAAGCTGGCCGTCATTGAGGTGTTTAAATATCTCCTTTTCATCCCAAAATGAATACAGATAAGAGAGCTGATCAATATTGTTTAAGGGTTCCATTTCATACAATCTAACAAATTGCAATTCTAAAATACTATCCATTTTGTCATACGATCTGCTAGTGATCCATATTTTAGGATTTCGAAGAAATTTCTTTACAGCTTTAATTAATGCTAACACTTCGTTCGCATAGGTTGGGCAGATTTCATCAAAGCCATCAAATAAAATTATTATTTTTTATACCTATTATAATAATTTAAAAACATTTTTAATTCGAAGAGAGCCCACTCATCACCTCATCACTTTCCTTTAAATACACCGAACCTTTAGATTCTTCTAGTGTTATTGTTAGATCTGTTCCCCGCTGAGTGCAACTTTACACAAGAATTTCAAAGACTCCAAAGTATCAATGTTTGTTCACTTATCTTTCCACTCACTAAATTCTTTCGAGTATTTCAATAATTTTATTTTCAGTATCCATTCTAAACATCTCCCTATTTTATCCAGTTTTGTTGTAAGAGACAAATGAGTAATTAGAGTTGATTTACCCATTCCGGGGTCTCCAACGATAAGTACAACATCATCATTCAAGTCATTCAGAGAACGGAATCGCTCCTCTTCTCTTTCTACTCTTCTTCTTCTGCGAAAACCAGGTCTGCTTGAAAGTTCATGTAAGATAACATTTATTTCATCAATAGGTATCAGTTCGACGCGTCTAACATGCCTTTCAATATATGATTTTGGTTTAAAATTTTATTTGGTAACCGGTTTCCCCATTATATTCTTATTACTATGCATCATTTTATGTAAAACCTGTCCTCCGACATGTTCATACATATCATCAGTCAAAATTTCTCCTAAACATACTTCGGAACCTTGAAATATTACTTTAGTAGTCTCTAAGATGCTCTTCTGCGATTCTTTGCTCGATACTGCTACATGTATAGATAATGTTTTTTGTTCGTGTAGCTCGGGTTGGTTCCATAAACACATGTGACAAATTAAATTATTTAAAGAGATTTAATTACCTACTGCTATCTGAATTATCTTCTAAAATATTATTATTAAGTCGCCACAGACAATTACTAGTTAGTAGAAGAATTCTTATAATAAGGGGGTCTGTAAACGCACACTATGACATGCTTATCCAGCTGAACACAGGTCAGTTCAACACTATGTTCAACTGATAGGTCTTCTATACTCGGGGAGGGCTGGATTGACCCAACGCGAATGTATACGTACATCCGTGGTGGGGCGACCCGGACTGCCAGGCACTTCTTCTCATGCAACCGAGCGGGTGGGCAGGTTGCGGATAGCCCGACTCCGGCTGCGGGACCGACCACTGGCTGCTACATCAATGCCAGTGGGCGGTCCCGCGGTCGGGGCATCTCCCAAAGAGATCCCGGACAAGAGAAGTTCCCGAAAGTCAAAATCCCAGGCTTAGGGTAACCCATATACCTCATCCTATGTGCCCATCTCCCAACAAAGCCATCCCTCCCTATCCGTACAGATCCCGTCAATCCTTAAATCCCTAGGTCAATTCCCAAGCCTAGGGTGACCCCCAAGAAACCCACACCCACATCCACAAAATTCCTTCCCTCCTATCCCTCAGTCCCGTCGCTCCCAGAGGAAGGGTAACCTCGGTTCCAAAAAAGCCCACCCCCCGACAAATGAAAAATGCAGAACGACGAAAATATTACCCAGGTGGGTCCCGGCCAAGCCGGGGAATCCCACACCGCCTCGGCGGTTAGCTCCCAACGTAATATGGGGGGAGCATCAATCTGCAACGTAGAGTCCCTGATGCCGCGCTTCTCTGCGCGGATGGCAGCTGATCTAGCGCCCAATCCACAGGCTGCGAATAACGCGCCCACAAACCCGACCCTGGCTGCGACCAACGCGCCAATACCCACGACACGGGGCATGCCTCCCGCGAACCTCTGGCAACAGAGCGTCATGCGGAGCAGCTCCACCCGCACGAACAATGACCCAGACCGACACAATAAGACTGACACGGGGAAGGATGACAGACCTGGCAGCTCTACCACTCTCACGGCTGTAGTCGATGAAGTACGCCTGGAAAAGCGCGGAAAAATCCCAGCCCGAGAACAGGAAGTAGGCGACCGAAAGCGTAGTTCTCGCGAAGGCAACAGCCAGCGCGAAGCGCGATCGGACGCTGAAGGGTGGGTACGTGTCCAGTCACGAGTACGCGCAGAGCGCGGAAAGGGGCCGGACACGGGGCTACGCGACCAGCCGCAAGCACGCGAAGGGGAAACCCTGCGCGACAAGCGGCCGGACGCGGGGCCACACGACCGGCCGCAAGTACGCGCAGGGGAAACCCAACGCGAAAAGCGGCCGGACGCGGACCCAAGTGAGCGGGGGCAGGTACGCGAAAGGGCAACCCTACGCGAAGAGCCTCCGCAAGCGGTAGTACCTACCGGGCCCGACGCCCGACCCCAAGACACCGACACAACTTACACTCGACCGAGACACAAAAGGGGCAAGCGCTCCCATGCCTCACGCCGGGCGTTGCTAGCATCCAGCGCCCAGCCAGGCACCTCAAACCCGAAGCCTGTACCGAGTGGAACGGGGCCGGGGAAGAGGACGCGCCCCGACGACACGGCCTCACCTAGTACGCTCCAGGGGGACGCGAAGCGTGCGAGGGTTCACTCCGCACAGGAGGGGCAGAGGACCTACGCGCGGGCCACTAAGGACATTCCTGCGCGACTGGCCGTAGCAATCTGCCTACCCCACCCCAGTAGGGAGCTAACTAGGGATGAGGCCGAACACATTAAGACCGCCCTCGAGGACAGACTAATGGACTCGGACCCGTCGACGCCACTCCCGGCTTTCCGCGGATACCCACGGGTAGCGGAGGGCACGGTGCAGATATGGTGCGAAGACGACAACGCCCTGACCTGGCTGACCCAAAATGTGCCCCACATCAGATTGCCCGAAAATAACCAGACACTGACGGTGCTCAGACAGACCGACGTACCCACCCGTGTTCGAGCATCGCTCTTCGTCCCTCGCTACAGAGGTGACGTGAACAAGCTCCACGGCATTCTGATACGCCAGAACACTTGGTACGACATTACAAGGTGGTCGTTGTACAGGGCAACTGCCATCGGTGGCGACCGTTACGGGACTTACCTGACCCTGGGGCTGCCACCGGAGGAAGCTGAAAAGGTCCTGGGGCAGGAGCGACGGATATCGTACCTGTTAGGGTCGATATACGTGCGCTTCTGGCCCACGACCCGCCCTGCCGACACCCAGACCGACAGTACACAGACGACGAAACCGACGACGACGACACAGACGGGCGACACGGACATTGCCCAGCTCGAGGAAGAAATGGCCCGAGCGGCAATGGCCGATGACGACGACGCCATACCGGCCGCATCACCCGGCTGGAACGACCAACTCCTGGCCTCGTCGCCGGGGGATATACACGACGAACACCGGGAGGTGGAGACGGAGGGACTATCCGATGGATCCGTCTCCGATTAACCCCACTCCACCTCCACCAGTCCCCCTCAACATCATCCAAAATAACCTCCAGCACAGCCAGACTGCCACGGCTAGCTTACGCAGGGCACTGGAGGTTAAACACCGAACCATCGCACTGATCCAAGAGCCGTGGATCAGGAATAACAGAATATGTGGCCTCGGTAACATCGGAGGTAAGATTATTCTCAACACACACGGCTCAGATAAGCCAAGAACCTGCATCTACATACCCAAAGAAATTCCCTTTACGACACTGACTCAATTCTGTTCCAGAGACCTGACATCTGTCAGGCTCCATACCGAAGGTAGCGATTCAGACGTTGTACTGGCATCGGCATACATGCCAGGCGAGGACACAGACTGCCCGCCAAAGGAGCTGGCTGACCTGGTACAGCACTGTGAGCACGCCAGCCTAGACCTGATCATCTGCACCGATTCGAACGCCCACCACCCGCTCTGGGGCAGTGTCACACCGAACTCCAGAGGAGAGGTACTATCCACCTTTTTATTCTCTACTAATCTTAACATTGTAAACCGCGGCACAGAACCCACTTGGGTCACGGCTCGTGGACAAACGATCATAGATTTAACACTCGCTACAGAAAACGCGACAAACCTTATCACAAACTGGCACGTATCCGATGAACCTTCTTGCTCAGACCATAGAAGGATCCGCTTTACACTAACTACAAACACTAAAACACCCGCACCAAGGCGAAACCCAAGGCGTACTAACATTCCCGGGTTCAAAAGCCTTCTGGCTTCACTATTAGCTGGACATTTAGCACTGGTAACCGTAAGGGACCAAGCACAATTAGAACACACTGTAACAGAATTATCCAAATACCTAACAGAAGCTTACCACGCATGCTGCAAATCAAGAGCGCCACAAAGCAGGAACGAGAGGAACCCCTGGTGGAACGCTGAACTTGGTAAACTCAGAGATGCGCTGCGTAAGCAATTTAACAGAGCAAAAAACACGAGACTCCCGGAAGACTGGGAGATATACAAAGAGACCCAATATGCATACAAAAAACAGACCAGAACCGCCAGGAGGAAGGCATGGCGGCAATTCTGTGAATCCATTGAAACAAATAATGAAGCCGCAAGGGTACGGAAGATCCTATCAACTGATCAGGACCGATCCCTCGGCGCGCTCAAAAAACCCGACAACTCATACACACAAACCGACTATGAAACCAGCAAGGTCCTCCTCGAAACTCACTTCCCGGACTGTCAAGTCCTGGGGGACAGGACGTGGGAAGCTGAACCCGAATGGACCCCAACGGAACAAGACTGGTCAAGAGCCCATAATATAGTAACAGTAGACCGAATAAAATGGGCTATCAACACCTTTCAGCCATACAAGTCGGCGGGGCTGGACGGCATCTTCCCAGCCCTGCTACAGTGGGGAGTAGATTATCTAACGCCATGGCTGCTGGAGATCTATCGGGCCTGCATTGCACTTAGATACATACCTCTCGGATGGCGCGAGGTGAAAGTCATCTTTATACCTAAACCTGGGAAACCTGATTACACACACCCCAAGGCATATAGACCTATAAGCCTCACATCCTTTCTACTGAAAACACTCGAAAGACTCTGTGACAGGCACATCCGTGATGGGCCTCTGCGGGATAAACCGCTGCACAAACAACAACACGCGTACTCCACAGGCAAATCAACAGAATCGGCGTTGCACAACGTGTTTTCTAAAATTGAATGCGCAGTGGACCACAAATGCTCAGCACTGGCTGCCTTCATTGACATCGAGGGCGCCTTCGATAAGACTATGTTCAACAGTATAAACACGGCCCTCGACAGACACGGCATAGACCCGACCCTTGGAGGCTGGATCACTAATATGCTCAAACTGAGAGCGGTTCAAGTCACGGTAAACGACACCACAAGGGCCATCGTCGCGAAGGGCTGTCCGCAGGGGGGCGTCCTTTCGCCACTTCTGTGGAACCTGATAGCTGACAGCCTCATCAAAACACTCAACGACAAAGGTTATTTCACCGTTGGCTACGCGGATGACATAACAATAATAATAAACGGGACACACGAAAACACCCTATGCAATCTCATGCGTCAAGCCCTCAAAATAGTAGAGGAATGGTGCAACGAGCACCAACTCTCAGTGAACCCCACAAAAACTGAACTAATTCTCTTCACAAAAAAGAGAAAACCGATGACACTGCAACTACCGCGTTTCTTCGAAACAACCCTAAGCCTTTCAACCGAAACCAAGTACCTGGGTATTTATTTGGACAAAAAATTGAATTGGACAAAACACATGAATCATATCATCACAAAAGCCAGCATATCGCTGTGGCAGTGCAAACGACTGCTAGGCAGGAATTGGGGGATTAGCCCCATGGTCACCTACTGGCTATATACCACAGTCATCCGACCAATCATAACATATGGCTCGCTGGTCTGGTGGCCCAGGACAGACCTCAGCACAGCCCAGAGAGATCTCGAAAAACTACAGCGGTTCGCCTGCGTTGCAATCACCAGTAGTATGAGAACCACACCCACTGCCGCCCTACAGGCAATGCTAGGACTGCCACCTCTACACCTAATTGTGCGGGAGGAGGCAGCCCTGGGCACCTTCAGACTTCACCTATTAGGTTCCCTAAATAAAGACTCCAGAATTAAGCACACACGCATAAAAGAAGAAGCGATCAAGCGTAAACCGATGCTAGCATCACCATGCGACAAAGCCCCAAAAACACACCACTTTCATAGGCACTACAACATAACACTCACAGAGGAAAGATGTGACTACTCTGGCCTGAAAGAGATGAGAATATACACCGACGGATCGAAAACTGACTCCGGTACCGGAGTCGGAGTCTTCTCACACGATTTTAATATAAAGATATCCAGACCGCTAGGAGAGTTCAATACCGTCTATCAGGCGGAGTGTGTGGGCATCATACAAGCGGTCCATGCCTTAGAAGCCAGGAAGGTTACGGACACCCACATACGGATACTCTCCGACAGCGCATCAGTCCTCCAATCCTTACAAAAAAAATACATAACATCAAAACTAGTACTAGAATGTCACAACGCACTAGAACAGATAACTGTATCTAGCCGTAACACGGTGACACTACAATGGATAAAGGGACACAGCGGATCGCTGGGTAACGACGCGGCTGACGAGCTTGCGAGACGCGGATCCAGCTCTGCGGTCTACGGACCCGAGCCTATTGTACCCATCCCATTCAACCAAATACGCAGGTGGCTACAGGAATTCACCCAGACACAGGCGGAGAACTGGTGGGCCTCGGCACCGGGCTGTAGGCAAACGAAAGAAGCTCTGCCATCCTTGGACAGTAGGCTCACCAGGCGTCTTTTACGCCTGGACAGGAATGGCCTGCGCCTGGTGACGGGGACCATCACGGGACACTGCTCACTCAACAAACACTTCCACACAATAGGCATAACGGACAGTCCTCTATGCAGAGCATGCATGGAGGCCGAGGAAACCGTCGCGCACGTTCTCTTAGAGTGCACAGGTGTCACACAGATAAGAACACGAACCCTCGGGTCACCCAGATCTTACACGGATGTTTTGAGGAAACCAGGAGCTCTAATTGACTTCTGGAGGGAGGTGGGCTGGTTGGAATGACCACCCAACGGCCGCCATGGCCCACGTACAAAGGTCCATTAAGGGACTAAGTGCGGAAACCAAACCCCCCTAACATAGAACATAGAACATAGGTCTTCTATATATTTACGAGGTTTTGATTTAATACCATTTTCAATTAATATAAGTGAAACGCAACATAATATTTCTGTTAAAACAACTACCCACGGTTTATTTTTCATAACAGATTAGCATTGCATAATTTTCAGCCAATGATCAGTGAAACAAACAATTTAAAACACTGTTTTTTCTAAAAACCGTTCGATTTCCAATTGCTTCGAAGAAAAACCCTGAATATTCTGATGGAATAATTTAAAGGAATTCTACTCAGACATTTTTTTTTATGAAATTTTTGCTAGCAAGAAGATACCTTCTTGATGGTGGATATACTCGTAACTATTCCGTTATTGGTACCCTCCCTTGTCCTATAAACTAGTTTAAAGAATAAATATTAAAATGATTTTGCTAACGTTATTCAAAGTATTGACCACCTTTAAATTAGTACTATTACTAAAACCAATAATAGTTGGATACTTCGATCGACATACTACTTATGACTGAGATTATTGTATAAGATAATAGCTATTTGATGTCTAACCCTAACGGGCACCTACAATGTATTGTCTGTTGACTTTAATTTATCAACAAAAATGTTGATGTCAAACATACATTTATGGCAAAAGTTTCTTCATAACTGAAATAGGATACGTTAATTAAAGAATATTTTGCAAACAGAACTGTCCAAAAGGAAGTTCAATATTGATATTCTGCACTACGTTAACATTGGGAAATATATATATATGCCTTAAGTATTTTATAAATAAAATTAACACAATATATATTAGGAACTACAAAACTTATATAAAGTACAAAGTCACAATAATAAATACTTACATACAGCCTTCTTTTCCAACGTGCACTTATGGCAACTCACGCATAGCATGTTAGAGAATGTCAATTTGCACAACTACGGCATATAATATTAATATCTTGTTATTTAAAACATATATACGCACATAGGTACGCCTGAAATAAGCCTGCAGTAGAGGAAATTGACTAGATTATGAAGCCACTTAGTTGCAGTCACTGTCTCGAATCATGCGTCACCCAATGTAACGTTAGTGCGGTCCTTCGATATTGTTTTGCTAAAAAGTCGATGTTCATTGCAATTTAGTATCGATATGCGATGATGTGGTCGACGGTAAAACATGCTTGCCTCGATATAACCTATTCACTCTTGACTTGAAGACGCCTAGGTTATAAACTCCGGCAGAGAATTCCATTCCTGCGGTACGCTCTATGAAAGTATTCCCAAAACGTCATGTACCGATGGCATATCGCCGTACGTCCAGTCACTTAGTCCAATGATGGAATGGACAAGGCCGAATCTAATTATGTTACTAGAAATAGGAACCAATTAATACAACCAGGTTTCAGGCTGGCCAAAGTAGTGTCATCTTTTATGGGGTACTGTATAAAATATTACAATAAAATACCGCCCCACATTCTTGAACTGAATGAGACAAAATTTAAAACTTGTATAGTTTTGTCACATTCTGGAACTGAATGAGACAAAATTTAATAAATTGCACTCTATGCAAGCAGGCATATTATAAGTTGGGGGATTACATCGCTGATATAAATGCTTGGCTAAATGGTAGTCCTGCTCCACAGCTGCCAGGGCGCAAAAACAAATGATGGGCAGAAAAGTTTTGAAGTATTGTTGGAACAGGCGGGCGAGCACGGCCTACTGTGACAGGCTTGAGTCACACATTTTTATCACAGTTTGGGAGCAAACACCGTGATAAAATGTGTGAGCCTATCACGGTGGCCGTGCTCGCCCAGCTGTTGAAGACTCTATGAATATATTTGTATTGTATAAACTTAATTTCTTTTAGTATTATATAACTGCACAGCACATGTGTGAGTACTATGTGTGACTGTCAATCTACCATTTATTGTACCTTTAAGTCGTTCTTTGACTTATGTGTGTCTAGGCAGTTGAATGTGTCATTCTCTCTCAAATGTCTCACTGATGGTGGCACATGTGTTGGATCCGTCGGTTCCCTTCATGATGGTTGAGATGAATGGTGCCAATCCATGCGTCATGTTTGTGAACGGGCTCCATCAGTTGAGATGGGTCATAACTTTGTTGCCTCGGTCTGATTAATTATTGTATTTTGAGGTTTTTTATTTTACTCTAGACGCTTTTAAGTGCACGTCTTTTTACATCGTTCTCACATATTATGTGTAATTTTCCAACAAAAATGATGTAACCAAATACTTGTGCTTGAAACTTATTGATAGAAAAGAGTGTCCGTGGGGTTTATTGCACATTCTTCTCCATAGAGCCCTACTGACGCTTGCGAATGTGCAACTAGATTCATATTTTTTTGTTTGACTATAAGGTTTATTTGAAATAAACTATTTGATTTCATTGATTGATTATGCAATTCCATTGTACACTCCGCAAAATGTAATCGATAAAAACCGTCAGGTTGACAACTCGGCGTCGATGTTCAAGACTCAGAAGGTTCGACGCAACCGCGTCATTGCCGATAACCCTCTGGCGTGTCTCTCAAGTGTCAATTGACTAGAGTGCATCAAGCTGGTATTATCTTTACTTGTGGAGGGGCCGAGATATAACTCGGGCACTTCGACCCATTGGGATCTATTGTGGTCAAGCTGGTATTAAGTAGTGTTAAGTATCGATATTTTTACACCAGTAACTATTTGCGGCTATACTAAGCGAGTGACTCCGAGGTTTTTGGCGGGCTTTTTTCGAATTAAGTTTAGAAGCTGTTGTAATTATTCTCGAATTGATTCCTCGTGGATATTCCCATGTGAAATTGGTATAGTTCTGTGACTCAAGTGTTCCAAATGTTTTGAAATTAAGTAAAGATTGCTTAACAAAGCAACAGCTAAAAGGTATTTTTCCGAGCTTGTAGTCCAAGCATTTTTCTGGACTTTTAAAGAGACTGTGACCTCTGAGTTTGTTTCGGCCTTTCTTCTCAGAGTAGTCAGATAGGAAACGCCGACCTCATCTAGTTTAAAAAAATGTGATTGACATGTAAAAGTGTTTGTACAAACCAACTTACAAAAATAAAATCATTTATCATTTGAAAGATAGTCAAAGAATATTAAATATTCCTATATTATTATTCCTTAACTATAAAAAAGAGATGTTAGCATAGGATAACATCACATTATTTTTATTGGTATCCCTATCATTTCTTCGAATAGGGAACATTACTGCCAATTGCTCCCGACAGATGGCGCTTGAGGGAGTGGAGTAAAAATAACAACATTGCGAATTTGCGACTACTACTGTTTGTGGTTTCCGAATTTTATTTACTGTTTTTAAGAATAATTAGCGTTAACAAACCAAATAATAATATTGCTAGCTGTTTTTCAAGAATGCATCAGTTTGGACTGATGTCCACCATTAGGTATAATGTGATTATGTGACCGTGTGCAAGACGGTTCCACTCCGAAGTAATTATGCGAGTCATATAAAATCAAGCTGGAAATATTGTTTTGAATAATAATTGGATGTACATTAATCTCATAACATAGTAAATTAACAAAAAATCTGTAAGTTACACCAGACTTTCAATGGTCGCATTACCTACGTATTATATTACGTACCTTTAAACTAAATCCGTATTTTTTTTCCTTTTACTGATGCACCGCGCTCTTGAAGCCGGGTTTTTAGCTGCAGTATGGTCTAATTTCCTCAATTCTTAGTTAGCTCCACTTTTCTTTCAGTATTACTTTTATATTTTGTATGCATAAACTGCGAAATTTTGTCGCTCGACTTTGACAGTTTGGTTTTTTTACTCTGATTCCCGTGGCGCCATCTGAGCTCAGCTTTGCGGATAGTTCCCTATTATCAAATGTTCTAACAGTGCTAAGTTTTATTTACTACATGGACCACGGAGGTACATTTTTACAAACAACTGTAGCCATCAAAAATTCTCAGCTTAATTTGTCAAAAACTAGAGGTCATACCAAGAAAATGAGTCAGATATAAATAACCCATTTAGTCACAAAAAAAAACATAGACCAACAACCAGCAATACAAAGCACGCGCAACCTTACCCTTAAAGACCTTGATTTTCATCAATATAACGTTTTTAATATAACTACTAATTAATATTCATCAAGAAATAAAGGCATCCAAATAAGCGAACCAAGCCACTCCAAACTTTGCAACTTGGCTATTAGACCATCTGCTCATGAACTCATTGCTCCTACATTGACTGTAAGACAGGACACAATAGGACCACTCATCATTTGATATGGCGCCTGCCTGCTTGAATGTGATCTGAACGCGAATCGTCTTAATAGAGAGCGTTTAGTCAACCAACCGTACTCTGATTTATAATCTTGTCTCATCATCTATGCTATTTTTATCTGCAATTGTAGTAAATTATTTATAAAAAGCGATGTGAGGTGGAGGACTGATGTCCTGTAACACAGGTTTTATTTACCTGCCACAAGCACCGGCGATCCACAACCAAAGTAAATTACAATTTAACATAATATTTTATTTGTTTTGTACTTGGTTTGTGGTGAGAAATAAACGATTATTATTTTGTTATTATCATGACCGAACAGTCAGATATCTGTTGTTGTTACACTAAAACAGGAGTTGTTTTCAATGTAAAACCAGATGGAAAACTATTTGATATACATTTCAACTTACTACAAACTATTAAGGTCCATCCAAACATATCAGGGCCGTGCCCGAGACGTGACAGGGCCGGGCCCAATCAATGAAGCTTCGTCACTGGCCCTAATATGCGTGGACGTGTGTGAACGAGTTCATATAAAATGTACACAATGATGTTTTCTACTGGCGATCTAATTAAATTTTAGAACACAAAACCTGCTATTGTGACTATTATAGTGAGATTTATTCTCTCGTAGACTTTTTTGTAGGTAATAATGAGTACTTTAATCAGGTAGTATATAATTGTTATCATCATTAATTTTCTCAGCGCACGCCAAATAATGATTTTTTATGCAAAATTTTGCTACTTTGGGTTACATTATTGCAATTTTCATAAGGATGTCTAATTTTTTTAAACATAGATTATAGCCTTTGTTACTCGGGAATAATGTAGCTTTATATAGGTGAATAAAGAAGATTTTTTTTAAATCAGTCCAGTAGTTTCGGAGCCTACTCGGTGCAAACAAACAAAAAAATCTTTCCTCTTTATAATATTATTATATGTCATGGTGCGATGTTCCTCTTGTTGGTTTTTAATGTTGGTTAATAAGCCAGAATCTTCTTAAATGTGCGTGAAGAAGGTATTTTTGCGGGTTTGAATCCACGATCTCAAGCACGAAGAGCGAGATCTAAGCCACTAGGCCACCACTACAATGTAAAAGGTACAAATAAATGAAACTCCCAAAATTATTTTTCTCATCGGATATTTCAATATCCCGCACTAATTTATTAGCATCAAAAACTAACAATTACTAAATTATTTATTACTAAGTCACCTCCTAGACGATTTCTTAAAAATATACAGACTTAAACAATATAAAAAAAAACATATTGTTCGATAAAATGCATCTTATTTTTGTAAAACATTACGTAGTAATTATATTTTAACTTTAATTTGTAATCTCTTCTGCGAATATTTAAGACTTTAAAAATGATAAAGATTTGTACAATGGATCCGGCTTTTGTGATCTCTCTGTCTCCCAAAGGTTTGAGGGAACTCAACATTTAGGCTGATTTTAGAGTCACGCTGACCGACGCTGACCGACGGCGCTGAAGTTCGTCGCGGAGCTCGTCATTGGTCGAGCCGCTCGGGTCAGCGCTGACGGCCATCAGACTCGACCAATGACGTCGAGCTCGCGGCGACCGTCAGCGCCAACGGTCAGAGTCAGTCAGCATGACTCTAAAATAAGCCTTAGTTAAACTTGCCTTAGTACATGAACTTTAGTATCACATTATAGATAGACATTATAGATATATAGAATATTGCTTTTGGTGTACTAGAAAAGAAAAGATCCTCCTTTTAAATTCTGGAGAAACAGTCATCATAATAATCTGGCCTGCTCCCAATTAAGTTGGGGTTGGGTTCAAGTCTATCCGGATGAAGCTAATTCCAGTTCTTTATTTGTGAACTGACTATCTACCTAACCAACAATGATTTGGGTTGGCAATCATTTTTGTTAAATCACATGTGAACCTTGAAAGGTGAAAACTGTCACAACCCACAACCCGTTGGTAATACGTGGTTATTGTACACCTGGCTTTTGAATACTAGTCAGAACTGACAAAGATCTTATGACATAATGGAGGCCTTTGTCCAGCAGAGAAATAGTAACAGTTAGAGGAAGTAAGAAAGTTTCTCTAATGTCAAGATCATCTGCTATACTTATGGTTTTCTTTACATTTTTTTAAATCTTAAATATTATAGAATACGACACAGTTCAACATGAATATGATTTCGTTATGAAAAAAATTTAGGAACAGTTAATCTCAACGGGAGGATGAAAAATTTGCTTAAAACAAACGATTGTCATCTCTTTGAATTCGCTTATAACATATTTCCGCAATAATAAAAGTAAGTAACAATATTCTAGCATTTTAGTTGTAGCAACTTAGAAAGCTGCCACTGCTTAAATGGAACTGAGCTGGTAAAAAACTAACAACACTTTTACACATCATTCTTCTGTCTCATTTTAAACTAATTATGAACGGAGTCTCTTAGCTGACAACTCCGAGAAGAAACACCGAAACAAACCCGGAATACTATAAAGTCTACACAATTCATGTAATATTCAAATAACAAGTAAGCTGAGATGATCTTTTGAGGTCACCACACAGAATTGAGTGGACCTGTTCAGACAGTGCAAACGTGTACAGTTATCGTGCAGCTTGACTGAGAATTATAAAGTGCTTTATTGTTTGGACTGTAAAAGACGGAAGTAGAATAACAGGGCAACAAAACGGTGTATAATGATAACCATATAGGTCTGAGTGGTCTTTTGAGGTCACCACACAAAATTGAGTGGCAAACATGTAAAATTATCGTGTATCTAAAGTTAGCATTTTAGGGGGGTCAACGATTTGGACTATAAGAGACATAATTAGAGTAACAGTGGAACTATACTATGGTCAAATCATATTAGAACCATGTAGGTTTGAGATGGTCTTTAGAGGTCACCACACGAATTGAGTAGACCTGCCCAGACAGTGCAAAAGTGTACATTTATCGTGTTACTATTCCTAGCATTTTAGGCAGTTCAACGATTTGGACTATAAGAGACAGAAGTACAGTAACTGTGGAACAAAACGGTTTAGAACAAAAAAAAAACAATATATCAGCAATTTTTCATCCACAGTCGAGTTAGTTTACAACGATTATTTTTAACCTCTAATCGATTTGAAACGCTACGGTATGGAGCTCTCGTTGCATTATATGATTTAGTACGATTCCTTCTGTTTTCGTCTGGCTATTTCGGCGCTGGCTTCTTGAATGGCTTCCCAAAGTTTGGCCTCGGATAGGATCTGTCGGGACAGTTCTTCGATTGCAGTCTCCGAGTCCAGAATTGAGCCGAAGGTTTCGTCATCAACGTACTGAAATTGAGATAGAGAAGTTAACTTTGATATTTCACTTAACTTAACATCACGCGAATCGCAAAAAAAAAATTTTTTGGTACATTTTTATAACAAAGTTTTTTGTTTTTTTTTATCTAATATAGGCTCGCGCTTGACCACTATCTCACCTGATAGTAAGCGATGATGTGGTCGATGGTGGAGCACGCTTGCCTAGAAGTAACCTATTCACTCTTGACTTAAAGACCCCTAGATTGTAGCTATCGGGAAACACAGACTCCGGCAGGTTACCCAACTGCCGAAGGAGGGTAATGTGTTTATTAAACTTGTTCTATTTACTCCATACGGTAAGTTTTTCAAGTGGGCGTGGGTGGCCAAACCAGAAAATATGAGGAATAGCGAAAACACTCAAAGGAGTCACGAGGCCGATTTTGATGCAAACTAAAACTGCATCATTAGAGTTTTGAAAAATCAATTTTCAGCCAGGAATCCTGTATATTTAGGTGGGGTTAATCTACTGGAATAGCTTTGCGTAAAGTTACCCGTTGAGATATCAGCAAGAGAATCATCAAAAACTAAATTTCCTAATGATACCCTAGATGTGATGCCCTGCCTCTCATGCCATGGTCATGAGATCAAATACTGTCAAGTACCTGTGACTTAAAAACGACTTCAAAATAAAAAGACATGCGATTGCAGCTATCCGGAGCACAGAACAGAGAAGACAGTAGAAGTCGCTTAGCGCTTCATTAGTATTGGAACCAGCGTACCCAAACTCACACATTCAAAGTTTAATTTTACTTCCTAACACTAAGAAACCTGTGGTGTGATTGGTAGATTAAAAGTAGGAAATATATCACTCGTCGCTTGTTTGAAAATAATCCACAATTTTATGAACATAGAGTTGTTAATTATCTACTCTTTTTAGGTATTTATTACTTTTTCTGTTCAAAGCTGACACGGAATAGTTTAATGAGCAAGTTACGCTACCCGCCGCTAGATGTCACTATAGTAAATGCATTCAATTTAAAGCTGTATTTCGTTACGCATAAGATTTATATTTGCGTAATGAGAGGATTACAATTCGTCCTCCTCTAGGGGTGCACCACTGTCGATGACTTATTTATCGACATTCCGTTTTACTTTCAAACAAAATACAATCAACAGCTAGATTCGATAAAATATTATTATGTTTGAAATCAACTGTGATATATATATATATGATAGCTACACTCGTACTATGTTTAGCTTGACTAAACGTCTCTTCTTCTTAGTCGTTGTCTTCATTTCTGAAGGTCGCCCCCGTCTTGAAAAGCCTTGACGGAGTCAACGTCGAGCTGCTTCCAAGCGACTAAACATACATTGATGAAATTTTGGTATATAGGTAGATCATTAATGTCAGACTAACACATAAAATACTTTTTAAATGACTTCCAAAAAAAGGAGGTGCTATATATGTTAATTTGTTTTTATTTTCCTCTTTGTCGAAACTAAATATTACACTTTGTAGATTTTGAAGGCTGTTGTCTTTTTTATCACGATACTACATGTGCGAAATCGCGTCTACTCATTCGTATTTTTTTTTGAAACTCAGACTTATTACCTCTGTTGATAATAAACGATGGTTTTATTAATTACCTAAGTAAAAACAGCTTAAGACAAAATACACAGATTATTAAGAAGTTGCCTTTTTGTTTGTTAAATATTAATGTAGATGGTGTATCCGCACATTAATTTAGCGTTCTGAAATAGCTTTTATCAATTCAGTTACATGGTTTGATGTGGGAAATTCTCCAATTTGATTCTGAATTTTTTCCAATAAACTTACTTAATATTTTGGGCTTAACTTACTTATTATTTCTTATTTTAAAAAGTTTTCCATAGTTCGAATGACAACTTGAGTCACTTGATTTTTTATCATGTCTATAAAATATGAAACCGTAAAAATTACCAAATTGCATAAGTACATTTAGGACAACAGAGAAATAGTAACATAATTATGTAAGTTCTTGAAAATTTTGAAATTTTTGTTTTGGCTCTGCTGTGTCGGCTAGGTATTTTTTGCCGCTTTTAATAAAAATATCTAGTTCTACGAAGTGATCTGAACAAATTGTAGGTATTAGTTTTTGCAGGCAACTAACTTTGCCTTCCAGACGCTTCAATCCATTTTCTTTTCTGTCTGGATCCTTGGCGAATCTATAGTCACAAAATAATACGAAACACACTTTTTTAAAGGTTGTATAACACTTTTTCGATTAACCTTTTCTCAATAAGAATATTACGTATGTTTTATTTATTTCAAACTTGGTTAAGGCAGATTTAGAAAAAAAAAGGTTTGAATATGGAAATGTGTTTGATTTGATTACTAATACTGAATCATCAAAAAAACACAGGTTTATTTTTTTCCGATATAAACACAGAAAACATTGTAAGTTTAAAATATCGATAACTCATTATCGATAACGACAATCTCTAATTGAGTAGCTGACTATGACATGTGTATAGTTGGAATCTTCGAGAACAAAATGTTTGAGTTTAAAAGAAAGTAGACCTTAAATTTAACAAAATAAAATCAATTTTTACTTGGGTTGTTTAATAAAATATATTTTAGCAAAATTTTAATCGAAATAAAATCAATTAAGACTGCCCGATGGTATGATATACCTCCAATTGTTAATTTGTTGGTTCTGCTACCGTGTTTACATTCTAAAACAGCAGAATACTGCATTTTTGTATTATTTTCACTTTCTTTTCACCGTGACGGTTGTAACAAGACTGATGTGCGTAGTGTGGGCGGGGCAGCAGACATATGCTAAACTGTGCAAAACTCGGGGTACGCGGGCCCCGCCTTCTTGCGATTTCTATTGTAGAAGGCGTTTTTTCTGTTCTGTGATCCGGAGTGATTTTCCGTCATTTATTTAAGAGTTTTTATGTATATCACCGAAGTTCTTCAAGAAATCTTGATTCAATTTAAATGGGACCATATGACAAGCTTTCAAATAAAAAAGAAACTTCAAAATCACATAAAAAAAATACAATCAAATTGATAACCTCCTCCTTTTTGGGCAGTCGCTTAAAAACGAGAATGTTTTATGTTCGACTGTGCGTATTTTTTTTGTGTATCTTCACCAAAGACCTTATACTTCTTACTACTAGACTGTGCACTATGGCGCAAAAACCGGTCCGAGCGAGAGGGCTCCCTTTGGTAGTGTGTCTCTTTCTAATGAGGTGACCATGATCAAACAGAACACGGGACAAATTGTTTGTAAAAACGATAGTTTAAGTATTCCGATAAGTTGATGCTACTTAACTGCGCTACCTAAACCTACCTAAACCTACCTAATTTATAGTTAATAAAAAAAAAAGTTTTTTTGGTATCTACATCACTAACCGTATGGTGTCGGGCGTAAAGAATTTCACCATTCCATGTGTGCCCGTGGGTGTCGTAAGAGGCGATTAAGGGAAAAACCAGAGAATGGGCAGCAGCGTTCTCTGTGCATTTGTAACAACCATACTGCGATCGCCAACCATGAATACCACAAATAAAACATAGCTCCTACTGCACGACAGCCTGTTCCCTCGACTACGGTAGCGGTCGAGATTACGGTATGGCAAGGGGTGCTAAGAATCCCGGACGAGATCTGGCTACCCCAACAAATACCGACGACTGGACCTGGCAACGTACAACACGCGCACACTCACAAAATATCACCGAACTCGAAGAGGAATTGAGCAGTTTACGATGGAGTATTAAACGGTTATCTGAAGTTCAAAGAGAGGGGGAGAACTCAATAATCTTCAAATCCCAAGTCTCTCTAAGTTTCATTCTTCAAGGCCATCATATAGATTGGAACAAAAAGCTCTCTGATCCTACTCTCAAGCTCATGAAGGAGAGGCGTTAGATGACCCTGCAGTCTTCTGACGGTGTTTTGAAATACCGGCAGCTAAATATACCTCAAATGATCTCTATGATTTCACATATTGTCCAGTTGCGTAGACAGTAGAGAAATAAAACTACACCAATTGTATTCCACTAGGAATCATTTTGCAAATAATATGAACAGCTGCTGAATTTCACTCGAACAAAGTCCGCCAAAAATCCGCAAACCACCATCCTACATTTAGTATTACCAGGCCCAAACATTTAAAAGTACCACTCTTACTCAGTATTTATGAATATTTTTTTAAATACAACGATTTGATTAAATATAGGAACTGTAGAAATATTATACACTTTTCTAGAAATATTTAAACACGTGTCAAAGTCTATGCATTGTTCGTTTTGGTATAACATAAAAGAAAAATATAAAATTTTCTACCATTTCTACCAAACCCAAAGATAAGTTGAGCTAGCAAGAGATCAGACAAGGACACACTACCAGCGGAAATCCTCTCGCCAGGACCGCTTTTGGTTAGCTACCGCTTATTAGGAAATAGCTAACCTAGGTGTATGATGATAGATTTCAATTTAGCTAAACAAAAAATGTTGGTACACAGTCTAGTAGTAAGAAATACGTATAAGGTCTTTGATCTTCACCGGTTGCTTTGAATGTCAATGTCATATCTTTGAGTGTCAAATGTGATTTTATCTAAAGTCCAAGGAGTAATTGTCTTTTGTGATAATAATATCAACGATGGTGATAGTCGAAATTTCAAAATGTAAGGGAATTGGTCAAGTGAATTTCGATAGCGCATAGCATTTCGATATTTTTTTGTAATTTTTCCAATCGCTACCGCGACGTTTGCGAAAATATAATGTTTTTGACCACCAAGAGAAGATGGCGTGATTATATTAAAACTAGCGAAAGCCTCGCGATTTCACCCGAGTAGTTCCCGTTCCCGTGGGAATACAGGGATAAAAAGTAATATATGTCACCCGGGGATAGTGTAGCTTCTCAACGGTGAAAGAATTTTTGAAATCAGGCCAGTAGTTTTTAAGTTTATTCGTTACATACAAAAATACAAACATACAAATCTTTCCGCTTTATAATATTAGTATAGATGTATAACTAGAGGTCGGCTTATATGGTACATAAAAAGCTCGAAACATAAAAATCTATTTTAACCAATGTTTGTAAGTAAGGAGTGAAAATATACCTGCTTCTGCCTCATCAGCTCTTGTGCTGGCATGCCGGGCGCCTGCTGCGACCTCTTGCGGCCACAACCTGAAATAGAGACAATGAAACAGTAAGCATCTGTATAGCTATTAATTAATCAATCTTCCTCAAGGATCTTATATGTATACTAAGAAAGATACGTTTTACAGAAGTCTGCGTGGCAATACAAACACAATTAAGCTGACCAGCTTGAGTGAACTCAGTGCGTCATGCGTCTGGCCGCGACACGAACGTACGCTTATCTCTTTCTGACAACGGGTTCCTATTTATATATCTGTGATCTTTTAACCTACTCAGAGATAGAAATAAAGTTCCATAGGTCCTATGTAGGTAGCTAAAGTAAAATATCGCCATTTTTTTATTTCTTTACAATGAGTATGACGTCTCTCTTGGTAAAATCTCATTGATCTGCCTAGACTTTTCCCAAGTATGTCTGGGACGCCTTTCAATTGGACCGGATGCAACTGAATATCAGTTTGGAGGTAGGTGGAACAGATTGTAAAGTCCCACAAACCTCCATTAAAAAGGGAGGAACCTCCGACCAGATGGGTGTTGTGTCTGGTCCGGGCAACTGCCCAACAGTTGATGTCGGACTGTTCTATACGTTTAAATCGCGCCGAAAACTTTGTTTGCGCGATGCAGGATTTGTGACACGTCATGTTATTAGTTCGTAGGTGGCGGCGTTGTTGCACGAGTATATTACATGTTGCGACTATATTCTAAGTTGTAAGTTTATAATTTACACCCAAATCCTTACACGTACACATCGGCACAGTATACCTGACATTCAACCAACTCAACACTATACTCGGAATTTTATTTCAATTCCAGGTTTGACAATTTCAGTGTTGCAACGTTAAGACAAGTACTAAATAGTGACGTTGCAAAATTATTCGATATGGAAATGGAATATTTCCGGATCGATTCTTCTCGTTTATAATTTTACTCTCGTAAACTAAGTATATCAGGAAATTAAATATTTCTGAACCGATAATTTAGTTTTGACGATTAATTAACGATCTGAGACTTTTCTTTTATAATTGTGTGTGAAATAAATAAAAAATGTGATCATGAAGGAACATGACAAATAAAACAGATAGATTCACTCAAAGTTCACAAAAAAACTATAAACGTAACAACAAACACAACGTAACAACACTTTAACAAAAACCCAACAAAATATCGATTCGCAATGAAATAAGATATTCGTGCAGTCACACTGGGAGAATGAAGCCGAATGACACGATAAACAAAATGGCGATAGCTGCACGAGCGCGCACGGGTTGCCAATACTGAAAACTATCGAGGCTCTTGTAGTATAAGTTTTGTTTTTAATATAAAAACAAAAATATTAACTTTTTATAAAATAGAGCAGCGATTACTAATTAATAAATAATTATTATGAATAATTATGTATTTATTTTAATAAAAATCAATAATTTAGTCTTTAATTGGCACACTGATGGCACACACACTGATTGTTTATCGATTTTTGTGTTCATCACTACACTATTATATGTGGTATCATTATTTCACAAAATGACAGTAGCTAATGTCAAATCTGGAATCGAATTAAAATTCCGAGTATACACAGTAACATCACATAGACACTAGCATCATAGACTCTCTCAGACACACACAGATACAGGCTATTAATTACTTCTAAAAATTACTTCTACCGTCAAAATGCACATTTTTATATAATATAAAAAAATCTAGAATAAGCTTGGCATTGTGAGGAGAAATAAATAATTTATTATTATTATTATATTATTATTCTGATCTTAACAACCCAGCCACTGGGTTACCACCTTGACAACGCTAGTGTCAGATCTCAAGCTTCTGACTACCCGTAACGACTGTCAAAGATCTTCAAATGACAGCCGGGACCACGTGCTTGCCGAGATATGGAAGATTATGTTAAGATGGTCACCCATCCACGGACCGACCTTGGCAAGCTTTGCTTAACCTTGAAGACCGACCGTGCGGCGGTTAATTAGCTACGAGCTACTCCTGTACATTGTTTGTAAACTAATAATAGTTCTCCTGACTGAATGTCTGTCAGGGCGACAAATCAGTGTAGTTTTTTTTTATTGTTTATAGGCTCGGGCTTGACCATATTCGTAGTCTAGTCATTGTGGGTGATATTAGTGTTCAAGTGCGTACTTTGTTGTTGGCGCAGCGGTTGAGCTATCGGCTGCTGCGCTGCCTGTTGCGGGTTCAATTGCCGCACGGAACAAATATTTGAATGGCGTACACACAGTTGTTCCGGTCTGGTTGTTTGTGTATGTGAGTCTTTAATTAGTACCTGGGCGACAAGCTCTGCTTGGGTGAACATAGAGAAAACGACGTTTTCTAAAAATGAAAACTACCTAGATCGTAATATTATCACCCCCGAAACCCGTTGTACACTTAACTAGCTGACCCCCGCGGCTTCGCTCCCGTCAAAATTATAGCCTATGTTACTCGGGGATAATGTAGCTTTCCATAGTTGAAAGAATTTTCGAAATCGGTCCAGTAGTTTCGGAGCCTATTCGGTACAAACAAACAAACATACAAACAAACAAAAAAATCTTTCCTCTTTATAATATTGGTATAGATTTCATGAAAATCGTTGGAGCCGTTTCCGAGATTCAGATTACATATATACAACAATTGCTCGTTTAAGGGTATTAGATTAGATTATTGTAAATGCACCCACGATATAGGAGAAATTCCTAGTGTGGGGCTCTTCTCAAATGGTGTGCAATATCCGATTACGAAATGTTGTTTCCCTTTTGGGATAATTTCCAAATGTCACGCGGCCAACGCCGCAGGCAGAAGCTAGCATATCGTAAACTTGAAACTTACCAGTGAAAGCATTGCAGAAAGGTCTCTTCTTAGGAGTCATAATCATTTCATCTGACAGACGGCTGTCGAAGTTCCTCGGGATCTAGAAAATAAATAAATAAATATATCAGTTTAGTACCGGAATCACTTTTGTACGCATTTACCTACTAACTAACTATGGAACAGCGGCCCTACCATAAGCTCTTAAAGCAAGGTTATTTCCATAGTATAAGGTGTGTAAGGGACAGATGTATATGACTGTATACATGTCCCTTACGCACAAATCAGATTAAAATAGTAACAGTTTAGTTTAACATTGTAAATACGAGTAACCTTACTCAAGACATGGTAGGCCCCAGGAACCTTTCTCTAACGTAAACGGAGCTATACAGGACAAAGAGCATTGAGCATTTTTTGCAGAAACATGATGGAATTGACATTTTATAGTACGGCGGTACGGCTCCAGTAGTGCTATTCTGTAAAAATATCGCTCTAACTCACAAAAGTGAGCTCGAAGTTCGCTATCCAATACCTAGCGCCAATTCACCTATGTCTTCTTGATGAGAGGCCTACAGAATCGACCGGCATCTCCCTTCGACTTCACTTCACATTGTTTTTTTTTTTTATTCCCTATGACATAAGGTATCCTAGTTTAGGATGCAGGGTGTTTTAATAAATTAGTACGCCTTTCACAAATTGTGTGACACTAGCTAGATATGAAGCAAAAAAAAATTAAGGTGTATGTTCAATATAGATATTTTATTTGATTTGAATTGAATATATACGATTTAGGGCATTAATTCAAAACTATAAATAGTCAGATTTATCTAAAACACAAAAAGCTTTGTAATTTCGTTATTAATATTTATTTACTATGCATTTTAATACAATTTCGAAATAAATAAAAATACTTCACCTAAGTCATCACGCTATTAGTCAATCATAGTGCTATTGGTGAAAATTCTCTACGTGTAAATTTTGGCGAAGTGAACATGAAGTCAGCTATAATTCGAACAGATGCAAGGGATAAACAGATCATTTCGAATTCCCTTCATCTTAGTCATCACGCTATCACACTTATATTATAAAGGCGAAAGTCTGTTACTTCTTCAGGCCAGAATAGCTGAACGGAGCACATATGGCACATTCAACTGTCACGCGGGCGAAGCCTCTGACAGAAGTCAGTTGGTTAATTATAGAAGTATGTGATTTATGCTTCAATCACGCCAGAACGGCTGAACGGATCAGGATGAAATAGATAGTTTTTAGTCTGAAATAGCACAAATGCTACATTTTTTTCATCCCGGTTTCTTACGATAAGTAAAAAAAAGCCGCTGGCAGCAGGTCTCCGTTTGACCACTACCTCACCTGATGGTAAGGGATGATGAGACGACGGTGAAGCACGCTTGCCTAGAAGTAACCTATTCACTCTTGACTTAAACACCTCCAGCTGGGCGAGCACGGCCTCTGTGACAGGTTTGAGTCACGCATTTTATCACGGTTTTTGTCCCCAAACTGTGATAAAAACACCTGTTAGTAGGCCGTGCTCGCCGGGCAGGTTAAAACGTAAATGTTATTAAAATAATATGTATTCTTACCGCGGCTGTATAACAACATTCCAGATACAAGAGAGCAATCACGACGAACAGGGAAGCGCGGGAAACAGACATGGCGGCTAATTTGGCAGCTGCGCAGAATTGCTGATCTGTGGACAAAAAATAGCATATTTTTGTAAGACGCGTATTTAAAGATTTGGCGCAACGGTTTTTTTAAATTAATGTTTATTTTTGTTTCTGCCTACTCCCATGGGAACAAGGCGTGAGTTTATATTTGTATTTTCAATCCTCTTTCTCCTTTTTATCTTAAAGAACACTTTCAGTTCCTCTGTGACACACATTCTAGGTCCTTGAGATCATCTGAGAATCTAAAATTGAGTATTCGCATTCCATTTCCTTCTTTTGACAAATCTTTTACGATTCAAGCAGCTCGGTTGTGGAATGTATTACCTATCGAAATAAGACGTGCTCAAACACTGCCAACATTTAAGAAAATGGTAAAGGATCATTACCTTTCACTATAATTTGTATTCTTCTCCTTTCTCTATTATAAATTTGATATTTATTAGTCTATTGTAAGTAATATTATTTATGATATTTGGTACACTGACAGCCCTAAATTCATCTCCTCTTGTTCAGTCCATCCAAAGGTTGTCTGTAAGAGATTGCCTAGTGCGATAAGACCGCCCATTGTACACTTTTTATAAATGTTTGTCCTGTATGTTTTAGTGGTGTACAATAAAGTATATAATAAATAAATATGTCGCTCCAGCTCCAGAACTTACTATTCATCATCATCTTCATTATTACAGCCTAAAGTTGTCCCATACTGAACAAAGGCCTCCCACTTTGCATACATTGACCGGTCGCGTGCGTCTCGCATCCAGGTGACTCTTAATTAACTAATAACCTTTCGTGATCCAGTCTTATACAAACGAAAGGTTAAATAAAAATATTAATTTCAAAACTGGCCAAGTGCGAGTCGGACTCGCGTACGAAGGGTTCCGTACCATTATCGCAAAAAACTGCAAAAGAATCACGTTTGTTGTATGGGATCCCCATTTATATATTTATTTTGTTCTGTTTTTTGTATTTGTTGTTATAGCGGCAACAGAAATATATCATCTGTGAAAATTTCAACTGTCCAGCTATCACGGTTCATGAGATACAGCCTGGTGACCGACAGACAGACGGATCGCGGAGTCTTAGTAATAGGCGCCCGTTTTTACCCTTTGGGCACGGAACCCTAAAATAGTTCAAATAAACAAGCTTTGAGCGAACCGTACATTTAAACCAAATATGTATACAAAATTTTGTTTCAATCGGTTGAGAATAACTGTTTTGAAATTCAGGATCATTTGACCCATCCCTCTCTCCTACCCTGTCACAAAGAGGATGCTTGTGTCCCAGCAGTGGGAATATTAATAGGCTGATGATGATGATGATTTGACCCATACATACTCAATAACGGCTACTGCGCAGCGTGTCGCGGATTCGATTCCCGCATGGAACAAATATTTGTATGGCCTATAGATAATTGTTCCGGATCTAGGTGTCTTATGTATGTGAGTTTATTTTTTTTGAAAACGCACCCACGATACAGGAAGAAATTCCTAATGTGGAACAACGTTTTTATAAAAAAAATACTACCGACTTCCAAATAAGAAAACTACAAAGTGAAAAATAATTTTATTTTTGGGAGTCGGTGTCCGAAACGCAATTTTTTTAATTTTCACGTTTTTGTTGTACCTACCTAATAGGCAAGTAGTTTATTTTTAGCTCGTCGACTCTTCACGTGACCAGAGGGCTGGCCTTTTCTTCGGCCAGAGAATCAGCATTGCCATTCAACGTGGCAATGCTGCCAGCGTTCTGGGCACGTTTCCCATTGACATCGATGTGGACGAATTTTTTGATGCACAATGAGCTTTTTTCCGTCTCCCCTTTGTATTTGTATATAGGTATTTTATTTTTTTAGAATATTCAATTGTATATATATGTTTATTAAAGTACCTCTAAAGCCAGAATAGATTAACCGAATATAATGAAACTGAACATAACCGCTGAAATGAGAGTGTACCAAGGTAAACTGCATACATCTGCATACCCCTTTAGAACGTCCAGTACGGTCCCATTTTAATGTGGTGAAGATCTGATGAAGAACTTCGGAGATATACAACATAACTCTTCAATAAATAACGGCAAATCTCTCGGGATTGCTGCAATCGCATGTCTGTTTGTTGTTTATAACATTTCATAACATAACATCACGCCAGTTCGCTCTTAAGGGGTAAGCGGATCTCTCATTTCACCGGTTATGTTCAAGTTTAATGAAATCTATTCTGGCGAAATAGTTCCCTTACTAACTTGCCTATTAGGTACGTACAACTAAAAAGTGAAAAATAAAAATAAACTTTTTGCAAAAAAATACTACCGACTTCCAAATACAAAACTACAAAGTGAAAAATAACTTAATTTTTTGAAGTCGGTGTCCATAACGCAAAAAAATGGTACCTACGAAAGACACCGACTTCAAAAAATTAAAATATTTTTCACTTTGTAGCTTTGTATTTGGAAGTCGGTAGTATTTTTTTGGAAAAAGTTTTTTTTTTATTTATTGATTTTCAAAACAAATATCAAATAAAATTGTCCCTCCGGCCTTCCGCCTCGGATAGACAAAACTAAAATATGGCGTCGAAAACTGTTTACTGGTAATATGCGCTTGTTTTCCCCGACCGACTGGCCAGAGGCGCATATAGTACACCCACCTATGGCCTATTATGTTTAAGTCCCATGCATAGATATAAATCCAACTAGATGACACGATTGTATGTACTTAGCGTGTCAAAAACCGGCCAAGTGCGAGTCGGACTCGCGCACGAAGGGTTACCGTACCGTTATCGCAAAAACGGCAAAAAAAAACACTTTTTTTGTATGGGAGCCCCACTTAAATATTTATTTTATTCTATTTTTAGTTTTTGTTGTTAAAGCGGCAACAGAAATACATTATCTATGAAAATTTCAACTGTCTAGATATCACGGTACATGATATACAGCCTGGTGACAGACGGACAGACGGACCGCGGTGTCTTAGTAATAGGGTCCCGTTTTTACCATTTGGGTACGGAACCCTAAAATCGGAGTAAAATTACGATAAATGATCGTCATCTAATTATGCCATATTGAGCTGTAAACACTGTATAGAAAAAGTTGGCAGAGGCATTAGAAATGTTTTCTTTCATTGGTAAGTAAATTTTGTTTTTTAATTGTTTGTGAAAAAGTGGCACGCTTGGTATTCATACAGATGGAGGGACTTGCGTTATCTAGTTAGATCTATGTCTGTGTTCCCATGTCATCATCATCATTTCAGCCGAAAGACGTCCACTGCTGGACATAGGGCTCCCCCAAGCGTCGCCCCATTGACCGATCTCGTGCGTCTCGCCCACGGGCGGCCCTTTTAAGGTAGTCTATAGCACAGATAATATAACACTAGCATACAGATGCCTCATCCCATACAAAGAAACCGTGCCGACGTAACTAGCGTTTTTCATCTGATTAATCTTGTTATTTTTGTAAGTACATCAATCGCGTTCGATCCCGTTTCACGGCAATAGATGGTGTTAGCAGCGAAATGCAAGTAAAATGGTTTACTAGGTTCTGTTCTGTAAATACAATGAAGGTTAGTTTTATAGTATTTTATTGCACGTTTTTAAAGCTTTTTGCACCAAAATGTGTTACAATGAAAATTTTAATAACCGAGTGGAATGCTACAGAAATTTAAAAATGCGCCATCTATTGGCATCAATTTTAAATGATTCGTTCAAATAATCTTTGAAATGTGAATCAAGAGCCCAATATTCCATAATTTTGTACTTAGGAGAGTTGATTAAACAAGAAAATACAATTTTTATGTTTAATTCCAGAAAATTTTAGTTTTACACAATTCTATTGAATTGTGTGTACATGTCGCGCCATCTAGTGAGATTTATTTGAACCAAATTTTCTTTCTTAGCAATGAGACCCCGTGTCTATAGCCACCAAAAGGCACAATAATCCAGTATCTGGGTTGCTACTGATAAATTTCGAGATTCGAACCAAAGACCGCTTGCAACTACTAGACCGACGTAGCAGAAAAGCTCAAGTGCCTTATCTCCATTTGAGATAACATTCGACATTTAAATAATCCCATTTTACAGCCCGTTCAACCGATTTTGACTTCTATTGCGTTGATGATACGACAAATGGCAGCTGTAATAAACTGTTTGTTTTGGTAAGAGGTTTATGCTTTTTATTCCATCCTTATATTTACGGGATAGAACTCAAAATCGGTTGAACGGACTGTAAAATGGGTTTGTAAAAATATCTAATGTTATTTCAAATGGAGTATAGGTATATCTTTTTAACGACGCTACCATGAAACAATGTTTTTCTGCACTAATTAACGTTTAGAGGAAAGAATAATTTTTAGACTAATTCAAGTAATATTTTTTTAGACCGTAATTTTTTTAAACGGCTTCATAAAAGAAAGGTTATTTAACCGACTACAAAATCCGGAGCAGTGATGGCCCAGTGGTAACGGCCGCGACTTACAAGATTCGAACCCAGGCAGGCGCTTTACTTTGTGTAAATTATTACATCACCGTTGCTCTCAAAACGGTGAAGGAAAACATCGTGAGGAACCGGCATGTCCTAGAACCAAACATTCGAAGACATGTGACATCCACCAACCCGCACTGGGCCCGCGTGGTGGTTTACGGCCAAATCCCTCTCACAGAGAGGAGGCCTGCACAATGGATCAAATGGGAATCCAAATGCGGAAAATGGGTCCATTTATCCTATCCGGCTAACAAAACGAGGTTATCTATTCGATACGTGTGTTAGCCTTGCTAAGTTATAAAATACATACATACATACATACATACATGAACTCACGCCTTTTTCCCATGGGTGTAGGCGGAAACTACAGAACGACACCTGCTACGATCCTTACATACTTCATTTGCTTCACTCACATAAAACAGAAAAGAAAAAAAAAAAAAAAAAAAATATGTATACGTTAAGTTTTTATTCTATTTAACTCTTCGGATTCGAATATTTTATGCAATCGACTGTTTGTGCTGGCAATTCTGAAATGTTTAAAAACTATTGTCAGTCTAGAAAATAAACCGTCAGCGTACAATAATGTTGTATTTCAAGAGAGCGTGATGGTATTTGTCAAAAAAACTTTTTTGCAATAAAATACTACCGACTTCCAAATACAAAACTACAAAGTGAAAAATAACTTAATTTTTTGAAGTCGGTGTCTTTCGTAGGTACCATTTTTTGCGTTATGGACACCGACTTCAAAAAATTAAGTTATTTTTCACTTTGTAGTTTTGTATTTGGAAGTCGGTAGTATTTTTTTGCAAAAAAGTTTTTTTATTTTTCACTTTTTAGTTGTACCTACGTAATAGGCAAGTTAGTAAGGTAACTATAACGCCAGAATAGAGTTCATGAAACTTGAACATGAAACGTGAAATGAGAGATCTGCTTACCCCTTAAGAGCGAACTGGCGTGATGTTATGTTATGAAATGTTATAAACAACAAACAGACATGTGATTGCAGCAATCCCGAGAGATTTGCCGTTATTTATTGAAGAGTTCTGTTGTATATCTCCGAAGTTCTTCATCAGATCTTCACCAAATTAAAATGGGACCAATTTCGGAACATACTTTTTCAAACAAAAAATGAATTTTAAAAATCGGTCCTCAATTGACGGAGTAATCGGTGAACATACACAAAAAAAAAAAAAAAAACAAACTTGAAGTCGAACATAGAACCTCCTCCTTTTTGGGAAGTCGGTTAAAAAAAGAAAATTCTACGAATGTCGGACAGATAAAAAAAAATTACCACTATCTCACCTGATGATAAGCGATGAAGTGGTCGAAGGTGAAGTACGCTAGCCTGGAAACCTATTCACTGTTGACTTAAAGACCCCTAGGTTGTAGCTATGATAAATGATTTTATTTCTGTAAGTTGGTTTGTACAAACACTTTTACATGTCGAACATATTTTTAAAACTAGATGAGGTCGGCGTTTCCTATCTGACTACTCTGAGAAGAAAGGCCGAAACAAACTCAGAGGTCACAGTCTCTTTTAAAGTCCTGACAAAATCTTGATTAGATCATGTGAAGACCATGTAGACTGATGTCTGAAATGGTCTTTTGAGGAAAGAACCAGCCAGATTGAGTGGACCTGTCCAGTCAGTGCACGCATTTGTCAATAACCGAGCAGCTCAACTCAGAATTTAAGGAGCTCAACGATTCGACGAACAATACCAAAGAAAGGACATTCGGGTAGGCCGCATAAACTACTCAAACTGCCAGACCATGATTAAAAAATAAGATAAATTTAAATAAAAACAAAAAAAAAAAAAAAAAAATATCCACATAGTCTTCACATTCACAATAATTAAAATAAAATAATATAATACTTTAAAAAGTAAATATTCTTGTCATTGCAAGAAAACCAAAGAAAAAAAAATATTTATAATAACAAAATGCATAGTGCAAAATATAATAAAAAAACAAAATTAATTGGAGCAGCTCAATCCCAAGCCTTTTTGTCCTCAATGTAATCTTTTGTTGTATAAAACGCTTTCTGGCACAACTTACGTTTAATGAAAGACTTGAATTTATTAAGACTTAGATCTTGTACGTGGCTTGGAAGCTTATTATAAAAGCGTACACATTGACATCTATCTATCATTGATAGCTATGAGGAAACATAGATTCCGGCAGGGAATGCTACTCCTTAGCTGTACGCACAATTATATTCCCAAAACATTTTGTGCGTATGGGTGGGATGTCCATAGTAGACATATCTCGATGGCGATTGGTGACATAAGATCTTTTTAATTCGATATTTTTGTTACGCCCAATTGTTCAAAAGTTTGAGTTACAAAAGTCAACGGTGCCCAATTAACCTCATCACGGTAAATAAACTAAAAACTAAGTTACCGACTTATAAATATATAATTGGTCCACCTTAATTGTTACTAAACAATTTAGTAAGTGTATTTAGTAAGTTTAGAAGTTAGTAATTGAGTTTGTAAACGATAGTTAGTCTGTTGTTTTTTTTTTTTTGTTTTAAATGTCTCAAAGAGGGCTATGGCCCAGTGGTAACAGCCCAGACTTAAGTGTCATAGATCGTGGGTTCAAACCCTGGCAGGCGCTTTACTTTGCGTAAATTATTTCCTCACCACTGCTTTCTGCTTTCTAAAGGAAAACATCATAAAGAAACCGACATGTCTTAGAGCCCAAAAATTAGAATACATGTGACATCTACCAACCCACACTGGGCCTGCGTGGTGGATTATGGCCCATTCTCTCTCCCACAGAGAGAAAGCCTGTGTTCCAGCAGTGGGAACATTAAAAGGCTGATGATAAGAGAGCATATATTGTCTACCTCGGTTTCAGGGAGACGGATTAATTTATGAAGTTTTTTGTTAACGGCATACACCGTTTAACAGAACGCCAGTTCTGTAGTTTCTGCCTACCCCCATGGAAAAATGGCTTGTGTTTATATATTATGTATGAAACCTTTAGTTGATCTCAAAGTGCATCGTTCTTTTCAATCATTTTTATACGACCTTCTCTCAACTTAAGTGTTTTGCTTTCCAATTTAAAATAGAAACCACAAGATTTTCCACTTTTAACGTCCCGCGGTGCCGTCTGCGTTCCTGCTGTGTTTATAGACTCGCTCAATTTACACAGACCGACTGTAGTGTATTCTACATTAAGATATTAAGTTTTATGTAGTTGGTATTTAGTACGTACGGCGATGCGCCATCGGTACATGGTAGACATCCCACCCATACGCACTAAATGTTTTGAGAATATTTAATAGTGCGTACAGCTAAGGAGTGGAATTCCCTGCCGGAATCTGTATTTCTTAATAGCTACAACCTGAGGTTCTTTAAGTCAAGAGTGAATAGGTTACCTTGAGGTGAGATAGTGGACAAAAGCGAGCCTAATTAAAAACCCATACTCGTGTTTTAATAACCTCTATTATATGACCGTTGTATAAACTACTATTTTTAATTGTATTTATTTATATTTTTTATTTATTCGGTTTCTTTGGGATAAACCACTGCAGCAAACCCGCGGGGACAAGCTAGTGATATATGTAGGTATATGTACACCATTAGAATGAAAGTGAATTAATTAAAATTCCTGTAATTTCTAATGAACAAAATCGGAAATTACAGGAATGTTAACATTAACTGACCTTAAAAGCCTACTCTTAAACCCTGTGGTGTAAAAGAGCCAGATTTATAAATAAGAAAGGGATAGCTTATACATCGGACACTTTAGTACAAAAACAACGCTAAAACTAAACTTTTTTGAAGACTTTTTTGTTTATGTCCCACAAATTACATTTATTGACTTAGGTCACTTTCATTCTGAGTGTACGAATCAAACTAACTTTAAGTCCAGGTTTCCTAACGATGTTTTCCTTTACCGTTGTCAGCAATGTCCATAGTAAATTTTGAAAGTACATCTGAATAAAAAAATCCGCCCGGATTCGACGACCACAAGCACTGCGCCACCATGTATATGTGTGTTATGTCAACAAATAATAACAAGAGAGCATTACCCACTTATTATTATTACATTACGCCCCTGAATTATATTACAGTGAATGAATGACGACAATCGCAAGTTTATTATTACTTAGGTACCTAATAAAAATAATGAAATGCGTCCTCATGGTATATTAATAAGTTCTAGGAAATTAGTCACGCCGCCTTCTGAGTTATTTCCTCCACTTGACTCGACCTCGACTCTCTCAAATTGACACTTATAGTTTTTTATTTATTAATCGTCGATTTTTCCGTTGTTTATGGCGACTGAGTTGAGTAGAATGGAGAATGTTTCCTTCAAAAGGACTTCGAATACATGTAGGTGTGAGTTTTCCTTTTGCGGTTCCGTACTGAAAAGGTTTTTGTATTTTTTTTCACAAGATTGAGTGGGAAAAATCCGGGCAAGTACCAATGTGACTTGTTTAATTTATATGTACCTACTTTTTAAATTTATCTTGGATAACACTGACATCGGTAAGGAAAACATCGATAGTAAACCTGGACTTATAATTCGTTTGGTGTTTACTAAACGCCGGGCTTCTGACTGAAAAATTTCAGATGAAAACGCCTAAGCTTTAACCTAAGGCCCTTGAATGCCTAAACCGTGGATCCACGCGAGATAAAGTTAAGTAAAAGTCAAATATATTTATTCAACTAGGCCAATAAGCGGCACTTTTAAACGCCAAACACAAATTAAAATTTACAAGTAATAAAAGTTGATTCTACCGTGATACAATGGCTTATCAATTGTTTCGGTACACTATCAGCATGTCTCATAGCTCACAGAATAAGCAAGCTGAAATGGCAATGGGCCAGCCATATAAGCCATAGAACTGAAGACCGTTGGGCTAAACGTGTTCTTGAGTGGAGACCGTGAACCAGTAAACGTAAGGCTAGGCGAAGTGATGATCTTCGCAGGGTGGCTGGTAGCAGCTGGATAAGAGTTGCCAAAATCGAAGCAAATGGCGTGCAATTGGAGAGGCCTGTGTTAAGCAGTGGATTGCATAGGCTGATGATGAAAAGAACTTACTGGCGAGTTGGGCAGAAAAGGTTGAGAGATAAAGAAGAAGAATTCGTTAGCGAGCGAAGCTAGCTCGAAGTTTCTAGCACCTCGCCTCAGATATTTTAGGCTTTCTAATATAATATGAGCCTTTTAATATTTTATTGAAAACCAGGGTGTTGTCAAGAGCAGTGGTGGCCCAGTGGTAACGTACGAACCCAGGCAGGCGCTTTATTTTGTGTAAATTATTTCATCACCACTGCTCTCAAAACGGTGAAGGAAAACATCGTGAGGAAACCGGCATGTCCTAGAACCGCAAATTCCAAGACATGTGACATCTAACAATACGCCCTGGGCCCGCTAGGTGGATTATAGCCCACTCCCTCTCTATGAGAGAATGCCTGTGTCCCAGCAGTGGGAACATTGGAAAATTATAAAGACTGATATTGATGTTCATGAGGGTGTTGCAAGTGCACCCCCTTACACCCGCTACCCAGCACCCATGCATATACTTACTGTAATTTAATTGTTTTAATAAAGTGCCTAAAGAAGGCAAGAGAAAAATGTGTATATTAATGGTTCGATAAAATATTTCATAAAAAAGTAAGAAACCAATCATTTTCTAATTTACTTTCACACAAACCTAACAATGTTAAAAAAAGAACTCGATCGTCTATGAACTTAGTATGTTCAACTATTATTTTTCAATCTAGGGACAGTGTACTTTTAATTTGCAACCCTCACTGCTGTTGACACTCATTATGAAGACGGTGTCGTTCTGAAGAAAAGAGACGTGGGTAAACTCACGCCTTCCGATGACTGGCATTTTACTGTTAAATAAATGATTAATTTAACTTTTATTAAATCAATGATTAATTTAACTATCATTAAATAAATGATTAATTTAACTTTTATTAAATCAATGATTAATTTAACTATCATTAAATAAATGATTAATTTGACTATCATTAATTCAATGATTAATTAAACTATCATTAAATAAATGATTAATTTAACTATTATTAAATAAAATATTAATTTAAAAATAATTTCATTAATTTCCACTTACGATGTGGATGAATTTTTGACGCGCTATGAGCCCCTTCCCATCTCCGCTTTTCATACTTAATTGTATATAGTTTGTATATAGGTATGTTATGTATTAGTTTATATTTTTTTCAAATCTTTGGAATATAATAAACAATTTTAAGATTTATACTCCATCCTGAAACCCATAGCAGTATAGACATACGTTTAAGAAAATGGTAAAGGAGCCTTTCACTTTACTTTTTTGTATTTTCCATTCTCTGTCATATATTCAATATTTATAAGTATATTAGATATACAGTATAGTATGTATGTATTTTATGTTATTATGTATAAGTAAGTTATATTATTTATCATCTATTGTACACTGACAGTCTTAATTCTTCTCCTATCGTTCAGTTCATCCAAAGTTTGTCTGTAAGAGATTGCCCTGTGCGATAAGTCCGCCCATTGTACACTGTGCTTAAAAATATTTGTTCTGTATGTATTTTTTTATGGTGTACAATAAAGAACATAATAAATAAATATAGACCACTGGGAAGTGAGCCAAATTTAACTTGCAAGATATGATTACAGCCTAATTCGTTAGTGAATTTGGCTGTGCAATGGGTATGACTCCATGAAAGAATATGACAAAATTGCTTTAAATAATTAAGTTCTGCCAAAAATTATTGGACGCTTCAATTGGTGAAGATATTCTTTTCGAAAGAGTCCAATAATTTTTGGCAGTACCTAATTATTTAAAGAACATTTAAGACAGGTGAAACTACTCGTAATTAAAAGCTTATGCGTGTATATTCGTTCATTTCCAGATTCATAACCTTAAACACGATCAGCGCGAGTAAGAGGAAGCGTACTGCCTTTATAACTTATAAATTGCGTTAAGAAACTTGAATGACAAAGTCCGTCTTAAGTTATTCTTGACAATAATAGCCACTCTGTCGGCCCTATCGGTGCAGTGGACGCTTTGTTTTCATAACTACAAGTTAGTTGCATTCAGGAAATATATTTAAAAATAACATCATGCCTATTTTCCTTCGGAGGGTTGGGCAGAGATGTATTGCACCCACTTTTCGCCATGTTGAATCCCATAATAGAAAGGGAGCCTACTGACACATTTTCGTCACCGCCGAGGCGTTCGCATTGTCCCTGTCATTAAAAGTTCAAGCCTAAACAAATTATTCATAAAAAAAAAATTAATTAAGCTTTTTTCGTATTCTTCTCAGCAAACCCTTTCTTTTGATACCAGTATCATGGCAGTGCACAAAAAATAATGGAGGATAACTGCTTTAGAATTAAGTTGCAAGATTTGACCCAAAAACACTCACATACATACATTGCAAGTAAAATATAAGCTTGTAAAAAGGAGTTTCTTGTTCGTTCTTCTCCATGTAGGTATTTTCTGAACGGTTGGTAGAATCATTTAATCACGATCCAGCCTTTGTTGCCCCCCAGCGACGCCTTGAGCCGAGGTTCGACCCCATAGAGGGTAGCTCTCAGCGTGCTCGCTTAGGTTTCAGCTTTTAGGGTAGGGTTGGAGGTACTATAAAAAATAAAACTGCCTCATATTCAGCACTAATTCGGATTTGCCGAGCTGCTATTGACAAATCACACGTTATATAACCTTACTCTTACTTAATATTATAAATGAGAAAGTTTGGATAGATGTGTGTGTGGATGTATGTTTGTTTCTCAATCACGCCAGAACGGCTGAAAAATTCTGGATGAAATTTGGCACAGAGATAGCTTATAGTCTAGAAAAGCACATAGGTTACTTTTCATCCCGGTATAATGTTCCCTTCGGATGATAAAACACTTTTCACGCGGGCAAAGCCGTTGGCAGAATCTAATATCACACTAATATTATACTGAGTACGTACGTCTTTTATGCAGTAGTGGTGCCACAAAGGTAACGGCCCTACTTACGTGTAAAAAATACAAATTTTCACTTCCCTCCATATCAAGCAGAAGACAGAACAAACAAGGACAATAGGCACAAAGGGTTGTTTACAACTGGGATAAGCCCAGTTGCCTAGCACCACGGATAAAAATTAACATTAATAATAATGGGTCCTAACATTGTGAGCTTTTATATTTGATTCCAATAATAGGTATGGCACAAACGCTTGAACGCACGGAAATTTGTTCTAGTTCCTACCCCGTAACGACAGTCAAAGACCCAAAAGAGATAGCCGGGAACAGCTAACCGTGCTTTCCGAGGCACGGAAGAATCTTGATATGTTAAGATGGTTACCCTTCCATGGATCGACCCCGGCAAGCTTTGCTTAACCTTGAAAATCGACCAGTCCGGCTGTTATTATTTAGCCTCAAGTGCTTCTCGAGTTTTTGTTCCCTTCCGTAACAGAAATGTTCATTTGCATGCAATACGTTTTAAGATACTTAATTTTAGAAAGAAGAACGGTTCACTAATTGCTCAGCTGTTCATTGCAAGGCGGTGGAAAGTTCATTGAACTTGTTTTTAACTAGACACTAAAGCATCGCTTTGCAGGCCATAATATTCCCGTTGCTGGGAAACAGACCGCCTCTCCCAGAGTGGGCCGTAGCCCATACGGGCACAATGCGGGTCGGTGTATGTCACATGTCTTCGAATTTTTGGTTTTAGGATATGCTGTTTTCCTAGCGCTATTTTATTAATTTTGTATCACCGTTTCAAGAGCTGCTGAAAAGAACTAAATTGTTCAAATTGTGCATGCCTGACAGTGTATGTTGTATAAATATGTAGGTAGACGTGTCCTTGAGTAGGGACCACTAATGGGATACGACATGTGGGACCTCAGGCTAGGCGGAGTGATAATTTTAGCAGCTCGATGAGGACTACCGGAAATCGATACAAATGGAGTGCGATTGGAGTGGACTATGCCCAGAAGTCTATAACCTGATGATGATAATTTTGTCCGCAACTCCAAGTCCAAGCGCGTATTTTACGCACGGGACAATGGATGTTACACATCTTCCAATATTTCGATCCTCTATTGTTTGTTGTTTTTTTTGTTTTTTATTCCTACTTATATTTTGAACGGTCTTAAGCAGTCGGGTTTTTTGAGATCTTGAATTAACTTTTTCTTCTTTTTTATATGTTTTACCTTGTAATAAGAGCTTATATTTTAGTTTTTATTTAGTCGATAACCTAAAAAGCACGCTTGGAGCTGCAATCGCTGACCGCTGGAATAGGTCCTTTAGTGTAGTGATGGGTTGGCTAATCAAGAATCATCATCTCAATAATCCGTGCAACTAGCATGTGCATTCGCGGCACAAGACATACGTTTAAACCAATAGCTAAGTTATTCGGCTTCAACGATGGAGCGGCCCAACCTAGACATTGATGTGGATGTGGCCGAGGACCCAAGAAGATGTCGATTGCAATATTTCGCGATGGATAAATGAGCTTGTTTTATAAAATAAATTATTCATTAATTTGACTGTAATGGTGGCTATAGTTATATATTATTTTGTATTGTAATTTCTTAGTATTTAGAAATAACAGTATTTACTTTCCGTAGTCCATAGGGCGATGAATAAAGGCACTAAACTAAACGAGAAAAAAAGAGCACCCTATTATTGAGGGAGTGCACTTGTCATTACTTCATATTGATGTTTGCATGTTTGCTAATCAATCACGTCTCTGTTTACAGATTTATACTGGCTTTTTATAGACCGTGGCCTGTAGGATACAAACCCACAGTACTATTCCCAAACCACTGCAACTCCTGAAAGCTATAATCAACACCAGAAAAGCGCCGAGGCAATGAAGCTCGACGAAGTCCCGGCGAATGAATTTAATTGTCTTGGAACCAGCAATGAAATTAATCAGAAAAGAATTACGGAGGAGAAGGAAAAAAAAAAAAAAGCAGTGGCCTGTAGGACATAGGATAGATTCCTACTCTATGCCGGTAGCACTTTGCCGTGGTACCTATAACTTCACTCGAGCGAAGCCGTTATTTGGTAAGTTCCCGAAAGATAATTTGCGAAGTTCACGCGGGTGCAACCACAGGCAAAAGCTAGCTATTTATTGTTTTCACCGTATTAATATACTTCTTGGTTTTGATTTCAAAATGCTACCATGCTACCTTTTGTAATTAAATAAATAAGTTTTTCTTCAAAAATATTTGTTTGTCAATCAAACACATAATGGCAGAACAGATTAAGATAAAACTTAGCTTACATTAAAACCATGTCTGGGTTAACTAACGGATAGGATTATTTTTATCCGAGCACATGAAGAAATTTCCCTAAACGGTTGTCATTAGGACAGCTACGCAATTAAAATGCAGGACCATATTTCCACGGTTAGCCTTATTAAGACACTTGAAAGCCTGAGGGATTAGAAATAATTACAAATCAAAAAAGCTTTCAAATTTGTTAAGAGTTCTCATTTAAAAACAATATTCTATTCTTTATTTAGAACACGGAAGAAGTAAAAACTCAGAGTCATCATAAGTCAGTATATTATTAGGTTTTGTTGTAATTTCGAGATTATTTATTAAAAACTGGCCAAGACCGAGTCTGACTCGCGCACAGAGGATTCCGTATAAACAGCTACATTTACCAAAATAAATAGGTAACATTAGTAACGTTCATAAACAATGAAAGCACCGAACATTTCTCTAACGAAGGGACAATATTAATTTATCCGTTCGAAAACTGTTGTCCCCATACATCAATATATTTTTTTCTCTGTACATTTTATAAGTTGGTTGAATAACTCGTAAACTAGATTTGCCTATTTAGCTGTGATAGTTTTCCTTTCATTTTCGTTATATATGCTACTGCCGTGATATTTTCACATACCCAAAAGCAATGATTAAGCTGGCAGGGGGGAGACACTTGACCCTAACAAAAAATAGCCATTTAAAGCTTAATTTTATAACATTACTAACGTTCATAAACAATGAAAGCAACGAACACTGCTCTAACGAAGGTACAAAATTAACGTTACCGTTCGAAAACTGTTGTCCCCATACATCAATAAACAAAAAAAAAACCAAGGACATTTAATAAGTTGTTCAACTATAACTCGTGGAATTGTGAAGCCTACATAGCTGTGTTAGTTTTCCTTTTAATTTCGTTTTAAATACTACTACCGTGTTTTTTTTTCACATATCCAAAAGCAACCATTTAGCTGGCAGGGGGCGACAATTGACTCTACCAAATATTAGCCATTTAAATCTTAATTTTACGTGTACAGTCCATACTTTACGTGTACAGGAGGTACCCTATTTTTTTATATTTTACCACTTTTTCGGCGTGATTAATATGTATATCCATGCCAAATTATAGTTTTCTAGTTAGTACTAGAAAAACTCTGAACAAAACTGCGGGCGGACGGACGGACGGACGTACAGATGGACATGGCGAAACTATAAGGTATTGTTCACTACGGAACCCTAAAACTGTATGCAGAAGCAAAATAGTGTTTAAAGGAGGAATTAATAGACATTTTCTGACAGCCGAACTACAAACTCTCCATAGAAAAATTAGTGTTAAGAATTTGCTGAACAGTATTTTTATGGTTACGTTTTATAAGTTAAGCTCAATAAGTTTAACTTTGTGCAAACTTTCTCTTAGCTAATAAATATTGTATGTTTCTAAAGGGTCTCTGGAAGTACTGATTCGATTGTGAAAATATATAAGAATTGATAGAAACTATAATATCGCTTTAGTGTATTTTTTTTCGAGAAAAATGCTTGGTTGTGGCAAAGGCCACCACGGTGGCAAAGCCGTGGAAAGAAATTGTTAGTTAATTATATAATAAAATTATAATTATTATAACATAAATATAGTAAGTATTTTGTCAATCTTTGAAAACAATATTTTGTATAATAATTAAATAGGTAAAACTTGATCAACGTGTTTTAATGAAAAATTCCCATGGCTGGGAAAAATTGTCTTTTCTTATTCTACTGAGCAAAGACAATAAAAAAAAAATACTCTAGTCAACTCCACACAACTTATTTTAATCAACAAAATAAATATTTTCTCTTTCTAAAAACATATAAAATTAATTAAAATTAAATATTTTGTATTGATTATGGACCGTTAAGGATAGTTAAGGGTTCTGGACTCACCTGGAGACGAGTGGCTAGCGAATGCAGCGTAGGGCGAGATACAAGGCTTATATACAGCTGGACGGCAGGGGCGGGCGGGAATAATGGCGGGAATGGAGTCTCTGCATTCAGTAAAATTAGAGTATTTTTTGTGAAAATAACTCTCAGTATTTTTCTTTAACAAATGAGGAGGAATGAAACGCATGTTACTAAAAGAGTTATGAATATAAATTTGGATGAATGGAGAGAGTGGGGAACGTCAAAGAAAACACCCGACTTCCAAATAATGGTAAATTTCAAGTTTCCTTATTTCTTTCTACTAATTGTGTCTTCGTTTATCATCCAACTTTCCTGTCGCAAGTCTGCTGGAAGAGATTTCTATTGAAACAAACAGTACCTTCGTGCTCTACTATATGTGTTCTTTCTTGTCTCTGTTAAGTGTTTTGTGTGTAAAAATAAATAAACTACAATGTCATTTCCGAAATTAAAGTAATTTTTCGCTTTATTCTATTTGGAAGTCGGTAATTTTTTTATAAAAAAAGCGCTTTTTTCTTTCTATTCTGTATTTTGTGTATTCCTCTCGGTTACTTAATTTTGTTTTTCCAAAGTTTACTCACGTGTAAATGTCCTGAATAATTAATTCACTATCACTCAAATAACCACGGAGTACTTCTACTCCAGAACACATCGTTAGGAGAAGTCACTAAACGAACAAGATTACCCAATAAACAATGGTTATATTCGTTCCTGACATTCTTAATCCGTACTAGCCATTCTATATAATATTCTAAATGCGAAAGTAACTGTCTGTCTGTTGCCTTTACACGCTTAAACCTCATCATCATCATAAGCCCATTAATGTTCCCACTGCTGGGAAACAGGCATCCTCTCTGTGAGAGCCCACCACGCTGGACCAGTGCGGGTTGATGGATGCACATGTCTTCAAATTTTAGGTTGTAGGACAGACTGGTTTCCTCAAACCTATTTAGATGAAATTTGTTATGGAGATAATATGAGAACCTGGGAAGGACATAGGATAGGGAAGTGGAAAGGGGGATGGAAGTTTGTATGTTGAAAAGAAGTACTAATGCTACGCAGATGAAGTCACGGGCAAAAACATGTTACTTATGCAAAAATAAAACACAATGGTAGTTTAAAATGTACCGTGTGATTGTTTTAAATATGGTGCATACTATTAGAAACAATGGTATTTGTAGTTTCGCTAATACAATCTCATTTAGTAATATAACATAACATCACTCGCGTGTAACCCCGAAAGGTTGGGCAGAGATGGACACCCACATTCCACCAGTTATGTATAAATCCTATGTAATAGAAGACAAGGGGAGTCCTTTTCCCAGCAGTGGGAAAAAGTAGGCCAAATAAAAAGTAAAAAAAAATAGGGAACATGTCTATTGCCATCAACTAGGTACAAGTCCAAACTTAAGCAAAAGCTAAGTAAATAAAATAAACTGCTGTGAACGTTGACGGTTCCCCGACGCGAGTACGAGGCTTATTTTTTGCTTTTTATGGGTTTTCGTGTCGGAGGTTATTTAAATTTTAAATTGTTTTTTTTTGTATGATAACATGACGAAGTCCGGTATACTAAGATGGTTACCCATCCACGGAACGACCTCGGCAAGTGTTGCTTAACCTTCACGACCGACCCTTGTGGCTATTATATAGTTACGAGCTGTGCTTACTTTTGACAAAATTTCTTAATAAATTTTTTGTCCGTTACGACTCCACGCCCTCTCCTGTGCTTCTCCGGACCTCCCATTGTTTTAACGCAGTATTTTCCCACTTCCACCAAACTGCTAGTTTTTGTACATACCCTAGTAATGGCGATAGTAGGAATAAATGATAATCAAATGCAGTACACTACTTATCATAAAGATCGTTTGTGGGCGAAATTACATATTACGCACCTATTTTCGTTGAAGGTTTGGCAGAGTACACATATATTTTGCTAGAGTTAAATTCATTGTAATAGGGGCGAGTTTTTTGCCATCATCATCACTTAATTTTTATTGGAATCTTATTTTTTATTTTATTTATTTTTTACAATATTTTAATTTATTGTTTTATTTTCTGATTTAAATTCTTATATCCTCAAAATTGTATGCTGTTAGGTATTTGTAGTAGAAGATCGAAGTGCTCTACTACGGGCTATTTTTGCACTTCAATTACCAGATGTTCGTACATACTTATGAAGGAATAATATTTTTTTCAACACACTTGCTCATAAAGTGACTCTAATTTCACCGCAATTAGGCACATAATGACACCTGTTATCAAACTGTGACTTTTTCATTACTATTATTCACAAGTGAGATAAAGAGTTTTTTTTTTTAATTTATTGGTTGAGTTGCTTTGTTCTTAAAAAAGTTTCGATACAAAAAAGATCGTGCTCAATAGTACAATTGCTACACATTTCATGCAACTTCGTATTTGAATAGATAATTTCAACTTGTACGTGTTTAATAAATAAAACTTTCACTTAAATATAAGTTTTGTTTTTGTCTGTAATAAAGAAAACTTGAAATGCCCCATTTTGTACGTGGCTAAAACGGTATCCGCGAAAAGCCAAAAAAAAGATAACTCATTATTTTTAGTCTATAGCCGATCGCCATTGTTAGATGCGCACGCATAGGAAAACTGATTAATTTTGCCCGCCATTGCTAAACAAAATTCACAGCTCGTTTTTACTGTTGGAAATGATTTTTTTGTATTCTTTTCTTCACAAGTGTGTTGAAAAACGTCGTATGATACACGTGTGTATTGATGATTACCGTCCTCGGCTCTCTTAAGACCCTCACCTAACGGCTCGGGTCTCAATGTCGCCTCAGCGGTAATCACCAACGTTACACACTTGTACCATAATGTACTATTTTTGTATTTATATCATCAAATTCAAATTTAATTTATTGCATCCATAATGTACATACATGTAGTATTTTTTTTTTTTTTACTAATCTATAGGCTTGCGTTTGACCACTATCTCGCCTGATGGTAAGCGATGATGTGGTCTACGGTGAAGCACGTTTGCCTAGAAGTAACATATTCACTCTTGACTTAAAGACGCCTAGGTTGTAGCTATTAGGGAATAAAGACTGGGAATCCCACTCCTTAGCTGTGCGCACAATTAAAGTACTAGCAAAACGCTTTGTGCGTATCGGTGGCATGTCAACCATCTACCGATGGTGTATGGCCGTACTTCTTGTAGACCGATAATAAATATATGTTATAGAAACAATTATGTAACCTGTCAGACACAGCAACATCCTAGATACAATCAGTATCTAGGAGAGAGGAATAGTTTGGTTTGAGTCTCTCCAGTGCTTGTAGATGGCCAAATCCGTAACTATACGGAGTAGCGAAAAACACCCAAAGAAGTCACGAGCCTGATTTTGATGAAAATTAAAACAGCATCATTGCATTTTAAAAAAAATAATATTCCTAGCCAGGAATCACACCCGTTGAATTTGGAAAAAAACAAAACACTCGTATTACATCATCGAATAGTGTCGTTAATAAGGATCCAATTTTGGGAAGTACTAACTTACAGGAAAGACCTCATTTTAGACAAAATACTTTATCACCACAAAAGACACCATCAATCAACATCATCAATCATGCAATTGATGACATGAAATAATATTCGTAGAAAATTCTAAACGGAATCAAAATTACTGTATACCATCATCTATTGACAGCGATGGGGATGTTCGAAGTGCCAAAATGTCATGTATACAGGGTGGGTAAAAAATCGTGGATCAAACTAAATAGGGCGATAGTTGGGGTTATTTGCAGTGGGTTGCTTCTATCTGGCAGAATCTTTATGCTCCTGTGACAGAAACTAAGCCTGCTGCATGCTCGCTTGCATGCTGCATGGCTTATGCTTGTTTGCATGCTCGCTTGCATGCATGGTGTATGCTTGTTTGCATGCATCATACAGGGAAATAAAAACCAAAAAAAATAATAGTGTTTCTTCCATTTTATTATTATGGTAAAATACAAAATTATTCTAACTATGAATTTTCAGTAATGTGATAGATGAGTATTTTAATAATTATGGATATGAAATGTATGCCAAAAAGACGCTTCAAAATCAAATTCAAATTCATTTATTGCTCAACACAGTACATAAAAATACACTTCCAGATGTCAAGTGAATGCGCAGTCAACTGTGTTTCACCAATTTAGGCATGCAAAATTATTATTACAATAATAATTAAAATAATACAATGTTATCAATTAAATTAAAATTACAATTTAAACGTATATGTCATAAATAAAAAAAATGGCATATATAATGTCACAAATTAAAACGTATACAATGTCATAAATTATTTCGTTTGGACGCAATGATGCCACAGACAGACACACAGATACACAAATACACACGTCAAACTTATAACACCCCTCTTTTTCCGGCGGGGGTTAAAAAAGCCTTAGATCAAAATGCAGATAATTAAATTGTCTTCGACATGGTGTAAATTTCATTAAAATACGACCGGTGGCTTTGGTGCGATTGACCTTTTTTTGTCCGTTTTGGACATAACTTTACAAATTAATTACACTATATTGTATGAATAAAACTCAAAATGTTTATTGATCAAATTATTAAGGAAATGGTCTAATTTAACATATATTTTTACAAGAAATTACGACTAGCTGTTTAGACGTGATTGTTAATTTCAAATCAGCTAACAATTTAAGAGCAATATTAGGGACAGAAACATAATAGCGAGCGGAGTCACGGGCACAGCCATTTTAAGATTTCAAACGTTTCATATTTCGATCAGTGTATCTACTTACGCATACTATTATATAATCTATGCCGAGAAGATCACAAGACTGTGTGATAAATAAAGATTTACTTGTATATCATCAAACATACGATAAAACTTAATAAAGAATAAATGTACCGTAAAATAAAACAGTGGATTTGAGAAATGATGAGATGTATATGCCATTTATAATGTTATCATATCCATAAATTGACGCCTAGCTAAATGACAGCCACACGAGTCGATCTTCAAGGTTAAGCAGCGCTTATCGAGGGATGGAGGACCATCTCAACTTACCGAGTTTCCTTCGTGCCTCGGCATGCACGTCAAGCCGTTGGTCCCAGCTGTCATTTGAAGATCTTTGACAGTCGTTCGGTTAGTCAGAACTCTGAGTTCTGGCACCAGTCTAGCCAGGGGGTATCGTGTTACCCAGTTACTGGGTTGTGGAGGTCAGATAGGCAGTCGCTCCATGTAACGCACTGGTACTCAGCTGAATCCGGTTAGACTGGAAGCCGACCCAACATAGTGGTGAAAAGGCTAGGCAGGTGATGAGATAAGAAAAGCCTTAGTAGATAATGGTCATGCATAATTCATGTTTCATTGATTCGGAATCATCCAGTGGACACCGGCTATCGCTGAAAACCAGCGCTGTGGCTCTGCCTCGCAAACGAGTCCCAGCATTATGCTGAACGACGACCGATTTTCGTAGTTGTGACGCATACTTTGTAATGATTGTATTGAAGTTTTTTTGTTCTTGCGTCGTGCCTGGCGTAAAGACAAAACCTTTCTTTCTATTTGTCAGCCTTTAGATCAGATACTCCAAGGATTTGGGATCTGCTACTTAGGAAGGGTTTTATCGCAATCGATCAGTATACAGTCCTATTGCATTTTATTTATTCAATTCAAATCATTTTTTTGACCATAATGCCATGGAAGTTGGGTAGGTCTTTGGTGTGGGATGCAACTTGTGTCGACACCCTTGCACCATCCCATCTTCCTAGCACGGTGGGCTGCGCTGGGGCGGCTGCTGCAGGTGCTGAAAACCTCAAACGGCGCAAATACAACAACTTGATTGGTAATTATGTGTTTGAGCCGTTGGGGTTGAAACACTAGGGCCATGGGGTCCGAGTGCACACCTAATTTTTCGGGATATCGCCAAGCGGTTGGTCGACTCTTCACGAGACCAGAGGGCTGGCATTTTTTTTGGCCAAAGAATCAGCATTGCCATCCAACGTGGCAATGCTGTCAGCCTTCTGGGCACTTTTCCTGTTGACAGCGATGTAGACGAATTTTTTGACGTCCCGTAATTGTACATAGTTTTATTCTTTTTTAAGTTTTAATATTGGTTTGTAAATATTATTGTACTTATATAGAACAGAAACATTTATTTGTTCTCTCTTTACAATAATCGGTTACCTTAAAATTAACAATGTATTTGGCTAATGCTATATTCCACCATTGTAAGAGACTGGTGTCTGAAGTAGGTTCGTAGCACTTACATTTTATATATTTAAGTTGATGCCAACATAAACTAAACTCATTTGAGTTTTACCGTGCACCAAAAACATCGACTACATAATTAAAAACAAATTATAACAACTTAAGTAGGTACTTAGGTAAAAAGTAACAACACAAAAGTGGTAGTGAGGTTTTAAGTTGATACAGATTGTTCCCAAAAAAAAAACCTGATGATTTTAGCAATTGAATGTGTTAGGTCATATCGATTTCTGGGTTTTTGATTCATTAATTTTGTAACTTCTCCTTTTTTTTTTTTTTTTCAGAAATATTTAGTCTGCGCATTTTATTAGCAGTTGCGTCTCTAGTCTGTACTCTAGGGAGCAAACACTGTTGTTGGTACTATTTTTCTAACAGAGTTTTAAAATAAAGATAACTAGGTGAAAACAAACTTAAGACAGTCAAATCGTTTGTCTGATAGTACACGTTTTAAACTGCTATCTCTGAAACTTTTTACTTTTAATAGTTCTGTTTGTTCAAGGAGTTCCCTTTAAAATTAACATTTTGTAAGATAAGCTCGTCGGTCCAGTGGTCGGAAGCGCTACTGCTGAGTATGAGGTCTCGGGTTCGATCCCCGGGTCGGGTCTCAATCAAGCCGGATCGGCTGAACAGATCTGGATGAAATTTGGCACAGATATTGATTGCATATAACAATAGCACATAGGCTTTTTATTCCGGTATGTACACACAAAAAGCACAGACTCCGGCAGAAAATGCCACTCCTTAGCTGTACGCATAATTAAAATATTTCCAAAACGTTTAGTGCGGTTGGGATGTCCACCATGCACCGGCGCATCGCCGTACGTCTTGTAGTCCGATGATGAAACGGGTTGGGTGGAATTATACCTGGCAAATCCATCGTACACTCCCCGAAAGGCAACCGATGAAAAATCAAAACGACTTCCAAAACAAAAAAATACAATGCGTAAAATAACTTTCTTTTCCGAAGTCGTCGTTTTTCGTGTCTTTTGTACCCATTGTTTTCCGTTTTTCAACACCGACTTCGGAACAGAAAGTTATTTTTCGCATTGTAGTGTTTTGTTTTGTAGACGATTAGATTTTTTGTTAAAAAGTGATTTTATTTTTCTCATTTTAATTTTGGTAGGTACCTTCGATTAACATGATAATCATTTACAGCCAAAGTACATCTCATGACGATTCCAATAAGCCCAAACACGATTAGGATGCATTGTTTTATTTCGAAGTTCCACTACCTATCTTCCGGCTTCATCATCAGGACAGTTTTTGGTACTATTTTCATCAGTACCTTTTATAAAGTATTTGCTTTAGGCTTGTTCTTACTCGGACACTGAATGGATCGCTCCGAACTAGTACAATTGTTGAAATGAACTAGTTCGGTCTTCTAGTACTATTAGTTCATTTTAGTTCACCGTTCATTATGACATCAGTAGGACGTAATGGAATACATATTTGATTTTCCTTTATACTTTACAGGCTTAGGAGTGTCATTTCAATAAATTAAACATTTTACAATAATTTAAACGTCATTCAATGTTGTAAAATTGTATGAATTACTAAAATGGCGTATTTAAAAATCAAATATTTTAAGAACGATCGGGTATTATTTTGTCCCTGCATTTTAAGTGATTATAGACCTTACTGTGATTAGAATAACGTACAATTTCTCGGTATATTCGCGAGTCGGTCATCGTTATCGTACGTAGGCAGAGCAAACTAGTACTCTAGTACAACGTTCATCAGTCATCACGCTCGCGCGCACGCTTCTCAAATCACTCAATTCGTTCACTCGCTCAGGCTCAGACACTCGTAGTTCGTACCGTACTAATTCGTTCTGATTCAGCACTCGACCGATCCGATGTCGCTTGGATCACTGTACTAGATGAACGATTTAAACGACCGAAACAGAATAGTTCGTTCTCGTTCACCTAAAGGATTTGTTCCTAATAGTTCATGGTACATGTACTACACAAGCCTAATTTGCTTTATCATAGTCGGTTAACTATTCGAGATATCTCATACCCGTAACATGCTAAGCATTAAGGAGTTCCAGTGGCCATCGGTGGTCTTCTTCATCAGTTCCACTTCACCAAATGATACTTTCTGAGTGCAAATGATTGCAGTGTTGATGAAAATACCAAAATCGCTATATATATAATATTTGAGGAGTGCCCACGATTTCTCTAGGATCCCATCATCAGATTCTGACCTGATGACCATGGGACCACCTGACCACTTGTGAATACCTTTCAAACAAAAGAAGAATTTTCCAAATCGGTCCAGGCGTCTTTGAGTAATCGGGGAACATAAACAAAAAAAACAAAGCTTTCGGCGAATTGAGAACCTCCTCCTTGTTTTTGAAGTCGGTTAAAACCGACAAGCTGGCAGCTCGGCGACGAAGTTACCAGTTTATTATAAAACAAAGTCCCCCGCCGTGTTTGCCTGTTCGTGTTAAACTCAAAAAATACTGAATGTATTCTCATGCGATTTTCGGTTTCGGTTTTCATCAAAAGACAGAGTGATCATGAGGAAAGTTTAAGTATATAGTATGTTAAGGTTTTATGTAAATTGGTTAAAATATGACGGTGATTGTTGAAAATTTCGTAAAAATTCAAGCCATCCTCGAGTTTTCATCGAAAACGCTGCATAACCCCTTTGAGATATAACAAAACAATATATGGTGGAATTAGTCCTCTTTTATAGGTCTACAGGAAAGTCCGCTATGGCAAAATAATATGTCTATCTTTTAATGATAGCTTACTATACCCTCTGCTACCCGTGCGAAGCCGGAGCGCGTTTCGGGAGTCAGATATAAACCAGAATCCAATATGCCACTGAGAAGCGACTAGAAATCGAAGATCCTGATACCGTTTCTCAAAATACAATTTTTTTGAAGAAAATTTTAGGAATACCCACATTTCCTTAAACGCGTATTTTCATAGAAGAAATCTTTATAAAATCCAGTAGGCGTACACAAGACATTTTTCTAACTTGAAGCTGAAACCTGAAGACGGTAGTCAGAACTCGAAGAAGCCTTAAAATATAATACAACAAACAAAATATAATACTTTATAAGAGTTTTACTAACTCGTATCAAATTGCTAAAGGAATTGCGTTTTGTTTATTTGCGACTAGTTTTTGACACCGGCTTCGCCCGCGTTTCCTCGAGAATTATCCCACGGAACAGTTCCGTGAATTATCCGTGCTAGCGGTATACAAATATCTATGACGACACAGGCGTCGCCCGTGCGTCTCGCATCCAGCGCCTTCCCGCAACCTTAACCAGGTCATCAGTCCACCTAGTAGGAGGCCTTCCAACGTATCGTCTTCCGGTTCGCGGTCGCCATTCCAGAACTTTTCGGCCTCATCGGCCATCCGTTCTGCGAGCAATGTGCCCTGCCCACTGCCACTTAAGTTTCGCAATTCTTCGGGCTATGTCGGTAACTTTGGTTCTCCTGCGGATATCATCATTTCTAACGTAATCACGCAAGGAAATGCCGAGCATAGCCCTCTCCATTGCCCTTTGGTGACACGGTTAGTAGGTATAATCTATTCTTTAATTTCTATACAACACATTAAACAAGTTGTGGATAATTTAACTACTTCTACAAAACTAGTCATTTGAATTTTTGGGAGAGTAAAGGTCCATCCACACATATCAGCCTCAATGCCTGGGCCCGGCCCTGTCACGTCCCGGGTACGGCCCTGATATGTGCGGATAGACCTTAAGACTGCTCTTTTGGCCCTTGACCATAACAAGATATACTTATTATTACCAGGTGCATAGTAGTCATAATCGGGATGCGTGTATGAATAGATGTATGAACGTAAATAAAGCAAAAGGAGTACGTAAGGATCGTACCAGATGGCTTTCTTTATTTTTTGCCTACCGTCATGGGAAAACGCAGTCCATCCAAAGGTAGTCTGCAAGATATTGCCTAGTACGATAAAACCGCCCATTGCACACTTGATTTTATAAACGTTTGCCCTGTACGTTTTTGTGGTGTACAATAAAGTATATAATAAATAAAGTGCTTGAGTTTATGTAATGTAAGTATACTTACTATTAAATATGAGTTCTTCTCGGCGCTATTGTAATACGACTATTTACTATCCTACAATTACTATTAAAAACGTGAAAGATTGTGAGGAAGGATGTTAAGCATTCTCTCAGCTTTTGTAATATAGTACATTACTGCAGAATCCAGTAAGTAAGACTTCCTGGCCAAGTATGAGTTAACCGGACCGAACCGCAGGTGAGGTCCGGTTATATACGAGACCAGGATGTCTTTCTTACTGGTTGAGTCTTGTATAATGCTTTTCTCAAAAATGAAAGAAAGTTTAACAACAAATTCGTTTAATTAATATTTTAGGTTACATTCATATTAGGGCAATTACTAATAGATATTGTGATCGATTTACCGGGGGCATTTATTTATATTTTCTCAAACATGCTTGGAAATTTGAGAATTATTTTGACAACCTTCTTCGAGAAAAATCGAAATTGCAGTACAGACCAAATACATGAGAGCAAAACATGCAGCGGTCAAATAAAGTACATAGTAAACTCATATCTGTCGTGTAATTTAAAAATGGAACGATCTTTTTCACCGAAACATGGCAACCAAGGAGGTAACTTATCAAAGGTTTTATTTAAATTTCGAACTGGCTTGCTAATAGAAAGCTGTTTATTGAAAAAAAAACAAATGAACACTAAGGCTTAGCAGGCACTGCGATTTTATTTGCGCGGATTTATGTAGTTTTTTACCACAATGCGTGCAGCTTCATACAATTCCATAGGCCGCAGAATGAGCGAAAAATGGCGCGAATAAAAAGGCCTAACGTGGGCATAATTATTTTTGTTCGTTGTTCGTCATTGATTTTGAAAAGTAAATGGTTTGGTTCGGTTTTCAGATATCGGTATTAGTAGTACAGTTATATTAGATATAGTTTTTGTAATTTCGGTTATTTTGATATTGATATCGATATGATATGATATCTAACACATATCCGATATAAGTTACGTTTTGATATATCGGACCTATCCCTACTACTGTCCAGTAAGTAAGTATGTAAATTACATACTTACTTACTGGACAGTTGTGAATAAGTCTCCGGTAGAATTCACTTTCTGGAGACTTTTTAGAGATGTTATGGCAATATTACATACCATTTTTGAGAAATAGTACATTACTGCAGAATCCAGTAAGTAAGACTTCCTGGCCAAGTATGAGTTAACCGGACCGAACCGCAGGTGAGGTCCGGTTATATACGAGGCCAGGATGTCTTTCTTACGGGTTGAGGCTTGTATAATGCTTTTCTCAAAAATGAAAGAAAGTTTAACAAAAAATTCGTTTAATTAATATTTTAGGTTACATTCATATTAGGGCAATTACTAATAGATATTGTGATCGATTTACCGGGGGCATTTAATTATATTTTCTCAAACATGCTTGGAAATATGAGAATTATTTTGACAACCTTCCTCGAGAAAAATCGAAATTGCAGTACAGACCAAATACATGAGAGCAGCGGCCGGCAAAAGTTGTATGAAAATCCATATCTGCCGTGTGTAGCGGCCAAATAAAGTACATAGTAAACTCATATCTGTCGTGTAATTTAAAAATGGAACGATCTTTTTAACGAAACATGGCAACTAAGGAGGTAACTTATCAAAGGTTTTATTTAAATTTCGAACTGATTTGAAAAAAAAAAAAAAGGAACACTTTAAGGCTTAGCAGGCACTGCGATTTTAGTTGCGCGGAATTATGTAATTTTTAACCGCAATGCGTGCAGCTTCATACAATTCCATAGGCCGCAGAATGAGCGAAAAATCGCGCGAATAAAAAGGCCTAACGCGGGCATAATTATTTTTGTTCGTTGTTCGTCATTGATTTTGAAAAGAAAATGGTTTGGTTCGGTTTTCAGATATCGGTATAAGTAGTACAGTTATATTAGATATAGTTTTTGTAATATCGGTTATTTTGATATTGATATCGATATTATATGATATCTAACACATATCCGATATAAGTTATATTTTGATATATCGGACCTATCCCTACTACTGTCCAGTAAGTAAATTACATACTTACTTACTGGACAGTTGTGAATAAGTCTCCGGTAGAATTCACTTTCTGGAGACTTTTTAGAGATGTTATGGCAATATTACATACCATTTTTGAGAAAAGACTATTTACTATCCTACAAGAGGTGAAAGATTGTGAGGATAGATGTTTGTTACACATTCACGCAAAATTCACGGAACAGATATGAATGTAACTTTACAGTAATATACCTACCTGGGCTGGGCTGGGCTGGTAATATGGCTGAGGTACGTGGGTGTTGTAGGTGGAGACACAATAAAAGTCAATGTGGGTAGTTGATACTCACAGTTTATACTTTCCGAATACACAAAACACGTAACACATATTATACACACATCAACACGGTCTAGGGATATTTCATACTCAATTAAATAACTCGAAAAGTACTGGCCGCATTGGAATCTTTTATACACCGATTTGTTTGTAATTTATCTCAGACTAATTCCGAATTCAAATTATTGAAAATTCTTTTGTTTCGGTGGCATAAAAATGTCTTGATGTGTAGGAGAGGGAATTTTCATTTGTGCGAAATTTAGAAAACAATACGAATTACGTTTAGTTACAGTTTTTTTTCATTTTTAAACGAAAGATAAAGTTAAAATTGAGGTATTGTAGCCATGCAACGCCAACATTTGACGAGGGCGGAGATGTTACGAGCTGTGGGAATGCTGGAAGCTGGGTCTGTTCAGCGTAATGTTGCTGAGGCTATAGGGACCCACCAAAATGTAATTTCAAGATTGTGGACACGCTATCGTGCCACAGGTGAAGTAGCGGAGAGGCACCGGGGGCCAAGTCGCATCACTACCCCCAGACAAGACCGATTTTTGCAAATTACTGCGCGAGCTCAACCAAATGCAACAGCGACTCAATTGGTCCAAAGGCTGCGAGTGGAACACCAAGTGCTTGTGAGTGACCAAACTGTAAGAAGGCGACTGCATGAAAGCAATCTACGCTCTCGTAGACCACTCCGGGTCCCACCTTTACGGAGAGGCAATCGTGGACGACGATTAGAATGGGTTCGGAACCACGTGGACTGGGGCCGTGAGCAATGGTCCAATGTGCTGTTCACGGATGAATCCAGGTTCGGCTTCCATCCAGGTTCACGAAGGACGCGTGTTTGGCGAGTTCCTGGACGATGGAGCCGTCTTCAGAACCCTCAGGAAGTTCACCCATACCAAGGAGGAACAATTATGGTTTGGGCAGGAATTCGTCTTTGAGGACGGACGGATCTCGTTTGGGTGCGGGGCAATATGACGGCAGAACGATACGTCCAACAGGTGCTGGGGCCCGTAATCTTGCCCCACAGAACACAAATGGGGCAAGATTTCCTACTCATGCACGACAATGCCCGGGCACACACGGCGAGAACGGTAGCAGCTTGGTTACATACACTACAATGTTAGGGCCTTAGACTGGCCTGCTCAATCGCCAGATCTAAATCCCATTGAGCATGCGTGGGATATGCTGCAAAGAAGAGCTCTGAAGGAAGTTCCTGGAAATCTGGCTACAGAAGATCAACTTTTTGCGCACCTCAGAAGGACATGGGACAACATTCCGCAGCAAGACATTGACAACCTTGTTCTGAGCATGCCGAATCGTTGCCGATGTGTTATGAACATCATGGGCGCTTTCTCAGACTAACTTCAAGTTTATAAACACAAATTAAATGATTTTTCTATTTTTTTCAGTTTATACTCATAAATTAAAAGTTAATTCATATACGGTTTCCGTCTATGCTTCATTTTTTTTCCATAAAATCCTGAAATTTTAATCGAAGTACCTTAACCATTATTAAAAAATGGTAGAATATTAAATAACGTATCTTTTAAATATATACATGTCATATAAATAATAAACACATTGATAGTAATTCGCTTTTTTTAAAATATCCCTAGACCGTGTTGATGTGTTTAGTTCAGAAGGAGAATCACAATGAGTTGAGTCAGAATGACAATACAAGAATATTCACGGCACAATACACAGAAACGGATACAGACGGAGTTCTTAGCGTATGCCGCAGAACACATAAATTAGCGAGCTCACAATAGTGGTAGCGAGAGTTGCAAACCGACCAGAAAGATATTCGGGGAAGTTCTAACTCCATGCGGATGGCAGCTAATATTATAAATCTGAAAGCAGCTCGGTCTGTTTGGTACCTACTCTACCCTAATGGAACACGGGTAGGCCATGTCCTGAATTAAGAAAAACGATACTTTTTGTACCGGGAGATTCCTTGAGATAATTTTCGCGGGCAAAGCTGCTGCCAGAAACCATAATATAAATAAAAATCATTTGCCAAATGCATGTAAGCGCATCACTTCAGAACGGCTGCACCTATCTGGCTAATACTTTCTTTGTTCATATTCTTATTCTTTATTGTACATAAAACTTACAAATACAATAGGACACTTTATGTACAATAGCGATTTTTTGTTGTATTTGTAATTGTCAGGAAAACGTTTGTATGAAATAAATAATGTTTCATTTTCTTCATTAGTAAACCCGTGCGAAGCCGGGACGGGTAGCTAGTTTAATATAAAATAAATAAGAACGAATCTGGAAACTTTGAACTCAGTATAACAGAAAATCTGTCTGGTATCTATATTTTATTCTGTCTGCAAGATCCCTCTCTATCTTGAACAGAAGATTTAAATAAACACTTCAGCGTTTTCCATTTCAATACAACACCGGATCACCTGAGAACTTTGTATACACGTTTGTATTCGAATATGCTTCGGGAATCATCGTGCATCTTCGGTTTTAACGAATGCGCAATTCTCTACTTATATTGTAGAGGTAATTGTATGTTTGTTTGTAATGTTTAATCTCTGGATATGATGATCTAAATACGAAAATAATTTTACTGATTTGATAATGTATCTCAACGTCGCACTGCTGCCAGTCTTCTGGGCACGTTTCCGGATGACAGCAATGTGGAGGAGTACTTTGACATTTATAAAAATAGTTGAACTGTACCTACCTTGTTTTTGCATATATGCTAAGAACTAGAAATAGTAGGTTTAGTATAAGTTAGTATTGTTTAGTGTAATGATTTAAATATGTACATATTATGTTTGCGGCATATTTATTCAGGGAGATAATTAACTATGTACATAGTATAAAATACTTAACAACTACATATATATATAGGCTTAAAATAAAAATATAAAAAACATGTCTCAAATAAGCCGTCGAAAAATTCTTCCACATCGCTGTCCACTGGTATTGTGCCAAAAAGACTATCATTGTTTGCAAAATCAATAACTTATATTTAAAAATATAAGTAAATTATTTATTATATATAATACTATCGTTGAATTTAGTCAACTCAAACCCAACCCCCATTCACGCGGGCGAAGCCGCTGGCAGAAGCAAATGCATTAGAATATATAATTCTTTAAGACATGAGGCAGGCTAGAAGAGTTAATAAGAACCTCTGTAGAAGAAATCTTATAATCACATATTTTTCCTCCTCAGTAGATTAAAAACGTCTTTTGCAGTAACCGCAGTGTTTTCTGTTAAAGAAAATTGTATTATTTAGACTACGTTAAAATATATAAATTTTTCACTTTACTATTTGAATTTTTAAAACAAGATTTTCTCAGAAAAGGTTTTTTATTGTTTATAAGATCTTTTCCTTTTTTAACCGACTTTTCAACAAGGAGTAGTTTCTATGGTTGACTGTATGTTTTTTTTTTAATATATGTTAACCGATTTCTCAGTCAATTGTGGTCCGATTTTTTGTGCCCACATTTGGTCCCAATTAAATTTAGTGAAGATCGGATGAAGAAATTCTGACACTAATGTTTTTGTAAAAAAGATTTTTTGATATAATAATGTGTATATCTTAAAGTTAAGCAACGCTTGACGAGGTCGGGCCGTGGATGGGTGACCATTTCAACATACCGGGTTTCCTCCGTGCCTCGGAAAGCACGTTAAGCCGTTGGTCCCGGCTGTCATTTGAAGATCTTTGACAGTCGTTACGGGTAGTCAGAAGCTTGAAATCTGACACCAGTCTAGCCAAGGGGTACTGTATTACTCAGTTACTGGGTTGTGGAGGTCAGATAGGCAGTCGCTCCATGTAAAACACTGGTACTCAGCTGAATCCGGTTAGACTGGAAGCCGACCCCAACATAGTTGGGAAAAGGCTAGGCAGATGATCATGAATGTGTATTTCTTTTGTGCTTTTTTTGGACTATGTTGTCTGTAAATAAATAAATACTTATTTTTTTTATATTATAACGTCTCGCTTGCATCCCCAAGATCCCGAAGGGTTGGGCAGTGATAGATACACATACACTTTTCCAGTTATGTTTAAATCCCGATATAAAAAGCAATTTCCGAAATTTTTAAAGATTTTCCTTTAAATCCATGTAATATGGTGCCGAGCCTATTCCCATCAACCGGGCACTTATTCCCGAGTTTTGGCTGCTGCTGGGCAGCTCCAGATAGTAAAACCTAAAAACACTGCCCGACCCAGGCATTGAACTAAGGACCTCGTGTTTATTAATACTCTGATATCACAACATAATTAACACACAAGATTTAGATTTTAGAATCGGCGACGTGGCCCATGGCTAAGAGACTATCTGAAGTACTTTTGGTTGAGGAAAACATCGTAAAGAAACAAATAAGTTAACTGTCGGTAATACAAGTGTGAAATTACCAACCCTTCTTGAACAAGCCAACAAAAATTTGCCAAGACCGCTACGAATCTGTAGCCAAATACCGATAGTAAACATTCTACAGCTACGGATTCGTAGCAACTAGTGGAGCCAATACGCCGTAGTAACTCTGCTACGAATCTGTAGCCAAATACCGATAGTAAACATTCTACAGCTACGGATTCGTAGCAACTAGTGGAGCCAATACGCCGTAGTAACTCTGCTACGAATCTGTAGCCAAATACCGATAGTAAACATTCTACAGCTACGGATTCGTAGCAACTAGTGGAGCCAATACGCCGTAGTAACTCTGCTACGAATCTGTAGCCAAATACCGATAGTAAACATTCTACAGCTACGGATTCGTAGCAACTAGTGGAGCCAATACGCCGTAGTAACTCTGCTACGAATCTGTAGCCAAATACCGATAGTAAACATTCTACAGCTACGGATTCGTAGCAACTAGTGGAGCCAATACGCCGTAGTAACTCTGCTACGAATCTGTAGCCAAATACCGATAGTAAACATTCTACAGCTACGGATTCGTAGCAACTAGTGGAGCCAATACGCCGTAGTAACTCTGCTACGAATCTGTAGCCAAATACCGATAGTAAACATTCTACAGCTACGGATTCGTAGCAACTAGTGGAGCCAATACGCCGTAGTAACTCTGCTACGAATCTGTAGCCAAATACCGATAGTAAACATTCTACAGCTACGGATTCGTAGCAACTAGTGGAGCCAATACGCCGTAGTAACTCTGCTACGAATCTGTAGCCAAATACCGATAGTAAACATTCTACAGCTACGGATTCGTAGCAACTAGTGGAGCCAATACGCCGTAGTAACTCTGCTACGAATCTGTAGCCAAATACCGATAGTAAACATTCTACAGCTACGGATTCGTAGCAACTAGTGGAGCCAATACGCCGTAGTAACTCTGCTACGAATCTGTACCCAAATACCGATAGTAAACATTCTACAGCTACGGATTCGTAGCAACTAGTGGAGCCAATACGCCGTAGTAACTCTGCTACGAATCTGTAGCCAAATACCGATAGTAAACATTCTACAGCTACGGATTCGTAGCAACTAGTGGAGCCAATACGCCGTAGTAACTCTGCTACGAATCTGTAGCCAAATACCGATAGTAAACATTCTACAGCTACGGATTCGTAGCAACTAGTGGAGCCAATACGCCGTAGTAACTCTGCTACGAATCTGTAGCCAAATACCGATAGTAAACATTCTACAGCTACGGATTCGTAGCAACTAGTGGAGCCAATACGCCGTAGTAACTCTGCTACGAATCTGTAGCCAAATACCGATAGTAAACATTCTACAGCTACGGATTCGTAGCAACTAGTGGAGTCAATACGCCGTAGTAACTCTGCTACGAATCTGTAGCCAAATACCGATAGTAAACATTCTACAGCTACGGATTCGTAGCAACTAGTGGAGCCAATACGCCGTAGTAACTCTGCTACGAATCTGTAGCCAAATACCGATAGTAAACATTCTACAGCTACGGATTCGTAGCAACTAGTGGAGCCAATACGCCGTAGTAACTCTGCTACGAATCTGTAGCCAAATACCGATAGTAAACATTCTACAGCTACGGATTCGTAGCAACTAGTGGAGCCAATACGCCGTAGTAACTCTGCTACGAATCTGTAGCCAAATACCGATAGTAAACATTCTACAGCTACGGATTCGTAGCAACTAGTGGAGCCAATACGCCGTAGTAACTCTGCTACGAATCTGTAGCCAAATACCGATAGTAAACATTCTACAGCTACGGATTCGTAGCAACTAGTGGAGCCAATACGCCGTAGTAACTCTGCTACGAATCTGTAGCCAAATACCGATAGTAAACATTCTACAGCTACGGATTCGTAGCAACTAGTGGAGCCAATACGCCGTAGTAACTCTGCTACGAATCTGTAGCCAAATACCGATAGTAAACATTCTACAGCTACGGATTCGTAGCAACTAGTGGAGCCAATACGCCGTAGTAACTCTGCTACGAATCTGTAGCCAAATACCGATAGTAAACATTCTACAGCTACGGATTCGTAGCAACTAGTGGAGCCAATACGCCGTAGTAACTCTGCTACGAATCTGTAGCCAAATACCGATAGTAAACATTCTACAGCTACGGATTCGTAGCAACTAGTGGAGCCAATACGCCGTAGTAACTCTGCTACGAATCTGTAGCCAAATACCGATAGTAAACATTCTACAGCTACGGATTCGTAGCAACTAGTGGAGCCAATACGCCGTAGTAACTCTGCTACGAATCTGTAGCCAAATACCGATAGTAAACATTCTACAGCTACGGATTCGTAGCAACTAGTGGAGCCAATACGCCGTAGTAACTCTGCTACGAATCTGTAGCCAAATACCGATAGTAAACATTCTACAGCTACGGATTCGTAGCAACTAGTGGAGCCAATACGCCGTAGTAACTCTGCTACGAATCTGTAGCCAAATACCGATAGTAAACATTCTACAGCTACGGATTCGTAGCAACTAGTGGAGCCAATACGCCGTAGTAACTCTGCTACGAATCTGTAGCCAAATACCGATAGTAAACATTCTACAGCTACGGATTCGTAGCAACTAGTGGAGCCAATACGCCGTAGTAACTCTGCTACGAATCTGTAGCCAAATACCGATAGTAAACATTCTACAGCTACGGATTCGTAGCAACTAGTGGAGCCAATACGCCGTAGTAACTCTGCTACGAATCTGTAGCCAAATACCGATATGTAAAACATTCTACAGCTACGGATTCGTAGCAACTAGTTGGAGCCATTACTC